>JARHVA010002992.1:1830000-2234349 GCA_037957365.1 Torreya grandis
AGGAGTTTTTCTAGATTCTTCCAAATTTGGCCAACATGGGAACATTTCTAGGTATGTGGGTGTACCTATATTAGAAATGAGCCTCTAGATTTAAGGGCCAGCTCCTTGAATGTATCTTGAAATATTCTTATCTATGCTGAATAATTACTTATGGGGAAAAGAGTTATAAGTTTCATGAAATGAACCTAATATAAGTGGGTGATGCACCAATATGTCTTCCATATGACCATCATACTTTCCTTCACTAAAAAACAAGGAACACAAACTAACTTCCAAGTCCTATGGATTCTAACATGAGTATTTTGATATGGAGGTGAGATGTATGAGAGCTATCCAAGGTAAGTGAACCATTGGCTAGTTGAAGACATTGAGTCTCATTTCACACTCAAAATATAGACTCATACACTTGACAACACTTCATATGACCTATTAGAATATAAAATATTGCACAAACATGAAAGGATAAGTGAAGAAAGGATAGATAATTATCACTTTGCATCACCATGTATCACTTGCACAATTAGATAATTATTCAAGAACTCAAAATCAAATTTACATTAATATTCAAAGGTAAAGTATGACATCATTCCATTAGGGCTTCACCATACATGGAGTGGAAATTATTATAAAGGACAAAATGATAGCTACTTATAGCATAAAAGAAGCAAGAGAAAGGGAGCCTTGGTACTGAAAAGAGGAATCAATTAGTTCAAACATTTGAACCATAGTTGCAATTGCTCCTATAAATTATGCTCATTTATACCTTTTGATTGATCTAGGTCACTTTAAGTGGTTACATAGTTACATTATTCCCTCATTGATGATCCCTAATGGTTGTAATGGTGGGATCAATTTTTTAAGATTTGGGTCTTGGCATCAATGTGGCTACAAAAATAGAATCCATCTATTATAATTTGTCTTATTGCTAAACTACTCTTGACTAGTTTTTTTGGGTGTGCAAAAGTGGAGAGAAGGGTCCTTTTCATGTAGTTGGTTCTAGAAATGAATCCATTAGATTCTATGTGTATGCCTTCATGGCATCCTTTAAAATTCTAGATCTTTTCCAAGCTGGATCCTACTCAAACTTGTCCCCATGTTCATAAGTCCACTATAGTTAAAAAACCAATCTCAGACTATTGGTTTTCCTATAGTCATTATGTCAATATGGACCTATAGACTATATATCCCATTTTCCTAGATCCAAATAGATATAAATAGACCCATTATGTCATTACAAGAACTGAGGATTCACCATATACATAGGTCCTTCTTTAAATAAAATGAACATAGTCATAATTGACACTACAACCATCAAATATTTGAACCAAAGTCCATATTAAGATTTGATGGTGGTTCTTTATGTTTTTTTGTACTTGAATACATGTCTATGTCTACTCTTTAGCATTTTATTAATCTCTAATGGCAGTGTGTGCCCTTTGAAAATCTTTCCCCGGTTCGACCTTGGTCATGTGTTTGATCTCTAGGAAGCCCTTAGATTTTTAACATTTAATTTCATTAGTCATCAATAATGACTTGGATCATTGACTCATTTTGACCCATATGTGCACCATTGATCTTAATCAGTATGATTGAGTGAGAGCCATTAATCCTACCCTTGACTTGTCAACTCTATCCAAGCTAGTACCACTTGGTAGCCCTACATTTGTACTCAAGATTCACTATCAGTCTATTATCTTACACATTTTTGACTTGTGTCAATCACATGTTAGTTTTGGGATCTTTTTATCAGTTTATAGCCTCATGTACTTACACCAAATGGTGACATCTTAAGCTCTTTGACCTTTTGACTCATCTTGCACTGTCAGATCAAGATATGCAATGCAATGTAGACCATTAGATCTGTTGGGACCCACTCTTTGAAATCCAATGGCTAATTCATGAGATCAAATTTGATGTCCATTATCCTATTAAATTAAATTCACATAACCATCATTGACATTTGTGAAACTATCAAATTTAATATCAAAAGGTTTTTTTCCTCAAGCTTTATTTTGATGCTTGCACAGAAATTTTACTTTACTGTTTCAACTTTGAAGCTTCATAACTTGGGCAAAAAATCTTGTGTGGACTTGAAACTTTTATATAATGATCTTGGCATGAAAAAATTCATAGTTCTATAATATTTTGTCTCATGAGGATTTCTAGGTGAAGATAAAAAAATGCACATGCAAGCTGATCTATTCTATTTTTTATGTGATGTCCTGATGATGGTCTAGCTTCACAAAGCTTGTTCCTGAGACACTACTTGATCTTTGAAAGCTTGGATGAAATAATTTAAGCATGTATGGACTCTTTACATGATCTTGTCTTACATTGATCACCATGAAGACCTGTCACTTGCATATATGTCCCTAAAATGACTCCTAAGATATCAAATGACACAAATACTAAGCAAGACTATGACCAAACCCATAATGGTATATGAAATGACATCAAATGAACTACAATAATACCTATGACATTATAAAATACCCCTATACAAGATTATAACAATAATGGGTTGAGCCATTTTGGCCTATGTTAAAAATGGTCAATAATAGCATTTATTTATCAAAATGCGTAATAATTTAAATTAAAAATGCAAATGTATATAACTTAAAATAAGATATTAATAAACAAGCTTTAAATGTACAACATAATACACTTAAATCAGTTTTATTCTGATATAATTGTTCACAACTCAAAATCATGATATGAATAATCAAGACATAAGTATAAGTATTAAATTAAGGCACCTGAGTAACAAATAACATATTGATAAGTAAACAAACAATCAACATATAAACATAAGATAAATCAAGTAAATATTCAATTTAGAATTAAGTGTGTGACAATAAGGCATTACTCTTTGAGACCAAAGATACAATACAATGATCATGACCAACAGGGGTAATAAAAGACTCCAAATGCCCTAAACAAGTGGATTCTACCCACATAATCCCATGGACACTAGATCCAACATGGACTTTAGGAAAAATGTAGTTCACTCAAGGATTTGGGATTGAAGAACATTGATGATAAGTTATGAATATTGATTATAGAAAAAATATGAATAGGCTCTAACAAAATAATTAGAGTGTATAAGGAATTTTTTTATCAAAATGGAAAGATATATGCTTTCAATAAATTGAGAGCATAAGAGAAAGGATGGTTGATTTGACCTCAAAAACATGAGCACTACCTATATAGTCCAATTAGACATCAAGCCATTATAGTTCAACTAGAAACTAAATAAAAAATGTTAAGTATGATTAGGGACATGAATATGAACATGAATAATGTGAGATAGAATGGTTGAGCTTGGAAAATGGTGAGAGCATGGGATTTAACTCATGAAATGGCAAGATCATGGAAATTTGGTCCCACTTTTTGAAATGTCACACTCATAAGGAGATGAAAATAACCAATGACATATTTCAGTATGTGCCACCTAAATACAATCATCTAGAACCCAAATTGAGTAAAAAGATAGTAAATAATCAATTGTGAAACATGAGAGATGTATAAAACTTGGGAAAACCTTAGAGGACTGAGTCATGTAACTTTTTAGAATTTTTGACATAAGGGAATATTTTTATTTTTAGGATTTTGGGGATATTTTAAATATTTAGGGATTTTGGAATAGGATATGAATAAGAGTATTTTAATTATATAATGTACATGAATTATAATAAACAAATCAAAAAACATCTGAAAAAGGAAAGGAGTTTCATGGGTGCATGAAATTGATAGTGAATAGGGAGCATGATTAAGATTGTTTGGACACTAGAAAATTATGGAGTACCAAATAATAATCATTTGAAATAGGTCACAACTTCCTCTTTTGTAAAAATGAATTGGGATATAAAATGAATGAATGGAATGAAGGAATGCACTTAGGAATTGCTAGTATCTCGAGGGAACAATAAAAGTCATACAAACTAGATAATCAATGATGTTCCATTTTGTGACATGTTTTCTATAACAAGAGTTTGACACAAAACCATTATTAATTTATGGTTTTCTATTGATAAATGTTTATTTGATTCACCTATGGTACCTACAGAGTCATAATCAGACCAGGATGGTAATAGGTTAGAGAAGGGAGGAACAATGAAAGGATTCCCCCAAGCTAGGGTTAAAGGGAATAGGGAAAGATAAAATGGAACAGAGATGCCCCTAAGTAGGAAAATTTATAGATTAGAGTTTGGAAAATTTAAACATGAAATTAGTTAATATGCATAATATTAATTGGCTCATCTAGTTTATCACCTTCTTTAGTAACCAATATATATGCACCAGATCCACAGATAACTATAATAACAAAGGAAACTAACCAATTTAGTTCTAAATTACCTTTCTTTTCCCATTAAACATTAGTATTATTTTGATTCTCCTTGAGCACAATATATCCAAGCTCAAAATCTCAATAAATGATTCTCATGTTATAACCCCAATGTATCCAATTCTAATAAGACTTTAGGTGATATAGGGAGGCTAGTCTTTTATCATCCAGAAAATCTAACTCTTATAGTTTGAACACTAAATAATATTATTCATAGAAGACACCTTGTAATTAAATAAATAATGAGGTTAGCTTGATATCAATAGGCAAAATGGATTCAAATCCATAGACTAGGGAATAAGGAGTTACATCAGTAAGAGTGAAAACATTGGTATGATGCATCCATAAGGATAGGAATATTTTCATGTTCCAATCTTAGCCAAACAAATTGATAGATTTTTTTAATAATTTTGATCAACATCTTATTGGATGCTTTTGCCTAGCCATTCCCTTGAGGGTAATATGGGATGGAAAACTTATGTTTGATGTGGAACTCAAAATGGAGGGTGGCAACATCCTTATTATTATTAGAAACCAAATAATAATATTTAGAGTTTAGACCATATCTTTAATAGCTAAACATAGGTGACATATAAGAAATATATGGGAGAAATAATATAGACAAGAGTAGGGATTGAAATCACTACCTTTAAATTGATATTTTTGGAAAATAAGATTACACATATTGATTCCAAAAATAATGGAAAATAGAGAGTTTGTGTAGACTACAAAAAACTTAATAAAGCCACTATGAGAGACTACTTTCTTTGGCCTTTTATTGATCAAGTTTTGGAAATTTTGGTAAGAAATAAATATTTTTGGGATCTACTGTCTATAAATTATCTCAATATTTTTGGGATATACTTTTATTTCTTGGGAAGAGATGTGATGTCCTAAGACTATCCTTTTATTAGCCATTATGATACACTTGTCATGACTCGGAGATACTTGGTGTTCCTCACATCTGGTAAGTAATTTATCTAAATTATTCAAAGATTCATCAAATTTAGTGCCATGGATAGTGAAATCACCAATTTACACTTCCACATAATCATTTGTAAGAATATAAAAGATGGCTAACATTGCTATTTGAAAGGTAGCAGGTGCATTACACAATCCAAAAGGAAGGAATTTATAAGTAAATGTTCTACAAGGGAAAGTAAACATAGTTTTATCTTGATATTTATGAGTTATTCTAATTTTATTATATCCATTGAATCTATCTAAAACATAAAAATATTGCTTTCTTACCAAAATTTCCAAAACTTGATCAATAAAAGGCCAAAGAAAGTAGTCTCTCATATTGATAACAAATATATGGGAGAAATAATATAGAATAGAGTAGGGATTGAAATCACTACCTTTAAATTGCTATTTTTGGAAAATAAGATTACACATATTGATTTCAATCATTGGGTAAGTGATGATATTGATTATCCTTATTATCACCTTTACTTTAAGAACCATCCTTTAGAGTGGACTGGTATTTTCTGCATGTTGTTTCTCACAACCCATAGGTTTTCCTCTTGTATGAGTAGGTCCATGAAATATATCTAATTAAATTGATTATATAGGACATGAAAATATTTAATAATATCTTGGCTAGCCATTCCCTTAAATTGAACTCAAAATGGAGGGTGGAAACATCCTTATTTTAATAATATACCAAATTGATAGATTTTTTTAAGAATTTTGATCGACATCTTATTGGATGCTTTTGCCTAGTCATTCCCTTGGGGGTAATATGGGATGGAAAACTTATGTTTGATGTGGAACTCAAAATGGAGGGTGGTAACATCCTTATTATTATTAGACTTACCATTATTTGAGATGATGGTGGACTAGATGTTGTGATGATAAATGACATGATCCAGAATGAACTTTGAAATCTACTTACCAATTATATAGTTGAGAGGGATTTGCACTACCCATTTGGTAAAATACTTATTAGTAATACATATATGTTTATAACCATCTAAAGATGCCAGGTTAATCTTGCCTATGAGATCAATCCCCCATGTTGAAAATAGACATTATGACTAGTTATAGTGCCTATGCTAGAGCATAAATTAAATCATAATGTTTTTGACATGGTATACATTAATTAACATATACACATGAATTGAATTCAATGGTAGGCCAATAGTAACTAGTATAGATGAGCTTCTTAGATAGGACCATACTATTAGTGTGGGTCCCATAAATCCCTTCTTTGACTTCCCTAAGTGCTAATTCAAATTATCCTATATTTAAACAGTGAAGTATAGTTACATTATAGTCTGTACGATATAAAAAGATGACAATTATAGTGTATCAAAAATTATTTTGGATAAATGGTTTCATTTGGTTTCGGGATAGGTTACGTACAAGGATGTTATCATGGAGATATGATTAGATGTCATGATACCAAGGGGAGTTGGGACTAGAAATGAACCATATCATCTTAGAATGTGAACAATTTTAAGATGGAATAAGAATATGCTTGATGAAAAACTTATACTCTAGAATAAAATAAGAAAGTGTAGTCATTGATCCACTAGTAGGCATGGCATCAACTGAATTACTATTAGATCTCATGATCTACTAGAATTTAATAGTTTCAAACTTGAATTTGAGAGCATCCACCATATTTTTTTCAGGTTCCAACTTGTCATCCTTTGTTTGATATTGACTAGTGACATGATTGATAATAAGTTGTAAATCACCAAACACTTACAAGTGTTGAATATCCCATTGCACAACAAGACACAGTCCATCAAGTAAATCTTCTATTTAGTGATATTATTTGTGCATGGAAATACAATGCAAAAATATTTAGGAATAAGAATGCCCTTTGGCATGATGAATAATAGTCTTACTCTTGGACCATGTGATGTGAAATAACCATCAAAATAGAGCTTCCATTATTTATCTTTAATTAGAGTTATAAAAAACTCATAAGGAAAATTAATTTTAATAGGAATAGAGTCTTATATTGGTGCCTCAACTAGTTGATCAATTAAAACTTGCCTTTTTATTACTTTCTTATGTATGTACTCAATATCAAATTCACCAATCAACATGACCCATTTTGCTATTCGACCTATGAAAGCTACTTTGGCTAATAAATACTTCAAGGGACCCTCTTTAAAAATTAATGGTGTCTTGTTAGTCAACATGTAATGTCTAAGCTTTTGGGAAGAAAAGACTAATGCAAGACATGTTTTCTCAAGTAGACTATAAATTTTCTCAGATAATAAACAACTCATTTTTTCCATTGATCATCTTGATAATCACGGAGTGCCCCTAGATGATATAAATTGTAGAAAGGTATAATAATAAAGGCTTTCTTGGCATAGGTGGAACAAGTATAGGAGGATTAGATAAATACTACTTAAGTTGATCAAAATCCTCTTAGCATTTTGCATTTCATTGAAATTTAATACCTTTATTTAGCAGATGTATGAACAGATGACATTGATCAGTAATTTGAGAGATAAATATATAATATCTTGGATTTTTCTTTGTAAACCAAGTAGTTGCTTTAGATTGAAAGGAGATGACATTTTTTTGATTTCTTGAGCTTTTACTGGATCCAATTCAATACATTTGTGATAGATAATGAAGCCTAACCATTTTCTAGAGGTAACCCAAAAAACACATTTCTTAGGGTTAAGATACATTTTATACTCATGAATCCATTCAAATATTATTTATAGGACTATTAGATGCCCTACTTGAGTCTTGGATTTACCTAAGATATTGTCCACATAGTCTTTGACAATATTATGAATGAGATCATGAAATATTATAGTTATTGCTCATTGATAAGTAACATCTACATTTTTCAATCAAAATAATATGAATTGATAACATAATATTCCCCAAGGGCTTGTAAATGTTGTCTTACTTGATCCCCTGAAAAAAAATTTAATCTAATTATAGCCTAAAAATCTATCCATGAGAGATAACATTTCATAACCCATTTTTGAATCCAAAATCATATCTATAATTGATAGTGGAAAGTTATCTTTAATAAAATATTTATTTAGATATCTAGAATCCATATATATGTAGATGTTGATTGGTTTCTTACTGACAGGAACAATTTTGGAAATTCAATCTGTATATAGAATGGGTTTGATGAAACCTGTTTCCAGAATTTTTTTTAGCTCAACTTTAGCCAAGAGATCAATCTATGGATGTAACTTTCTTATCTTATGATTAATAGGTTTGGAATCTAGAATGCATAACCAAGTGATGAATAACTAATGATGTATCTAGACCCAACATATATTAATAAGCCTAAGAAAATATATCAATGAATTCTATGAGAAGGGAAATGAGCAATTCACACTTCTCTATAGTGAGGGATGCACCAAGATTTATTATATTCAGATCATCATATGTACCAATGTTGACTCCTATCATGTCTTATACCATAAGTGTGGAAACATCATCCAAAATAAGGGAAAAATAAAGTAATTTAGTATCAAACTTAGAATGTGAACTTTTAGATGGACCCATATGATGAGCATTCTATATAGCTCATTATATATCATATAAACTATCCATAAGTGTTGCCTCTTATTTATATATTACATCACATTTAATATTTAAGGTATCATCTAAGTAGGAAATGAATAATTTTTTTTTGTATGTGATACATTTTTGATTCTCTATCTTGTTATTTGTTTCTAACTTAGATGAAATTATCACAGATTTGTATGCAGAGATACATCCCTATAGGGGGATTATTTTGAGAAGTCATCAACAGTTTTGGCAACACCTTTTTGGAAATAGTTTGTAAGACTTAGTTTAAAACACATTTAGCTCTGAATATCCTTAGTTGAGCTCTAAATATTTGAAGCTTTGAAGATGCTCTAAAAAGGATTTGAAGATGCTCCGAAGACCTATCCAGCCATGCTCTGAAGATGCCAAGCCACATTCTAAAGATGCCTAACTATAATATATAGATCAATATGGAAACTCCAAAGATATCTAATGTATATACATTTTCATTATTTATATATCTTCTTTTAGACATTACTATTCATAGTAATGGACTAAAATGATCTGGATATAAATGTATTTCTATTTTGTAAAACTAGACATAATTTCTTCATATATATGTTAGTTATACTCGATCTATTATTATTTGAGTTAGTTACAATGCCTCCTTATAAGAATGGGATCTAATTCCTTGATGTTGTATTTTGAATAAGTGGATTTGGTTGTTTAGATCACTATATTTTGTATTATGAGAATACTCGTTGAGATGTACTTTAAATACATGTCTCCTTCTCATTCTAGGGGAATCAGATAATAGAAAATAGAGAGAAGACAAATTAAAGTGTAATTTTTTGCATCTATATATTTTCCTTTTTATAATAAAGTATTAATAAAAGTTTATCATTCCATTCTATTACTAATTAAAAGTTTATCCTATTAGGAGGAAGGAACAAGGGCCCACTTCTCTTCGAAGATCATGATAATTGGTATTTTTAGTTTATAGTTAAAAAGTGTATTTTTTTTATTTAGGTATATTTAATTTTAATACAAGTGTGATTTACCCTTTAACTTAAGTGTGATTTCCATTTCAATGCAAGTGTGATTTCCATTTTAATGCGAGTGTGATTTCCCTTTCAATGTAAAGAGTGATTTACCTTTTAACGCAAGTGTGATTTTAATAAATGTAAGGTTTGTTTTAATTCAATTAAAATGATTTTAATTTATGCAAAGTGTGTCTTTCAAATTTAAAAAGATGTAAATTTTTCTAACTCATCTCCATATTCAAAAATTGTCAGGATATCCTTTTATATAGACTTATTTTTTTATCCAATTATATCACTATGGAGCCTCTCATCTAGTTCCTTAATGGGGAAGACAAAACCATTCCTCTCTCCTACCCAAACATGATAGGGTAGTATTTTTTGACCATCCTTATTCTTCAGTGCCAAGATGATGACTCGATCCCAACTAATTTTAGTGTAGAGAAATCCCATCTACACAATTCTCTTTTGTATGAAACTCTTGTATATTAAATGAAGCTACTCTTAACATTAATATAAGATCTCATGAGCCTCCACAAATTATTAAGGAAATAAATGTTTAGATCCTCAAGAGCACCAATATCTCACCATGTTTCTAGTAGATCATAGTGAATAATTTTCTTGGTCCCATAGTGACATGCCTGGTATCAACCCTGCTATTGTCATCCATAACATTGTCACATTTTATGATGCCAAAATTATAAAATAAAAACTTTGAAAAATGAATCCCTACATTGCACTCTTGGTCAAAGAAGAATTGTAACACCTCTTACCTGTCAATTTTATCTAGCCTATTGACTACCCTTAATAGGTGTTTAATATCATCCCTGTCATAAATCACATAAAAGGAATACAAATTTATATTAACATTCATGAAATTAAACTTGCTTATCCTAAAGATGATTTCCCTCTCCCTAATATTTACCAATTAGTGGACTTAACAACTGGTCACAAAATGTTATCACTTATTGATGGTTTCTATGGGTACAATCATATTCTTATACCATAGGTCTAGGTGATAATAGGTAATCAACATTCTCACATTCTAAAATACAACACTATCCTACCCAGTTGGGAAAGTTGAGTGAAGACACTGTAGTGTCTTATGCTAGATGTTTAAGTTCTATATGTTTATGATGTGAATCAAAGAATCTTTTTAAAAATGAATTCCATAAGAGATATTTAGTTAGAAAAGCTTTCTATATTTACTTTTCCTGGAACATAGAATTATAATTTTATTTATTTATTTATGATTTAGACAGCAATAATAAATAAAAACCCCCAAACAACAAACTGTTAACTCAAATATCCAACACCTCATTACATATATCCTTGGGCACTAGCCTTGGCAAAAAATGACACCAATCCATTGATTAGTTAAATGAAAGGTATAAAAACTTATAATTTTTTGGTGCAATTTCTAGGGACTCTTAATCAATAAGTGTTAGTGAGATCCTATATTAGAGTTATATAGGGAAAATTCAAAAACATTCATATACCTCAAAAACATAAAAAATTCCAAGAGTCCTTATATTTAAAAACTGCCTAAGAGATTATCAAGGAAGGTTTATCTCTATATATTTCCAAATAAAATAAGAAGTGAGGATTTTATCCTTGCTATAAAGATTAGGAAGTGAGCGAAAGGAAATTGAAAGTTGTATGTAAAAATTTTCTTATTAAAAAAAGGTTCATTCTCACAAACAAATCATACAAGAATAATTATTTTCAAGACATCTTCCCCTTTAGGAAGAATTGATCCTAAGAATCCCCTTTTTAGAACAATTGGATTTGATCCACAAGATTTACAAGAAGAAGATCTGATCACCAATGAAGATTATCCTCCTAACGTAGATCATAGGTTGAGAACCCAAGAAGATAACTTGGATTGGATTGATAACTAAAGTTGGGAAGAAAATATGTGAGATGAACATGCACATGCAGAAAATATTGATCGATAGACTTAACATGATAGAGCTTTTTCCTATCAAACTAGTTTGGGTCTTGATGACAAAAATTCCATGAGAAATATCTTGCCATATATTTTACCTAATTTTAGATGTAAATCATCAAAGGATATAGATCATTTCCTCTTTGAATTTTAGGTTCTCTACCAAACATATGACTATGTCACTGACAATCAGAAGTTGAAGTTATTCGCATCTACACTTAAGGATGTATCCATGACATGGTTCATGGGCATTGAGTGTAATTCTATAACTACTTGGGAATAAATGAAAAAACCACATTCCTTGATAAATATCAATATTATTGTAGAGTTAGATAATTAAAAGATTTTTTTTCAAGATTAAACAAAATGAGGATGAAACCATAGAAGATTACCTTGATAGGTTTATATTTTCCCATAAATAGAGTGGTTACCAACTCATAGAAGAGGTCATCAAGAGAGTCTTTCTTAAAGGCCTAAATGATGAGCACATGATTTGAACCTAATGGGAAAGGGTGACATTTACAAGTTAACATTTCATCAAATTTTAATATTATGTACTAACTATTCTAGGACAAGACCTAGCATAAATAAATCATGGTTAGGAAAACCATCTGAAGTTGGCCAATTAATTGAAGAATTTGCTAATTTCAAAATAAATATTCTAGTACAATTGACATCCACATTAGATGGTCTCAAATCAAAATTTAATACCACCAATGCTAAATAGTTGTCAATATATTATCCTATATGTAGACATAAATATGCGATAAAAGATTGTCCTTTAGATAAAATAGATGTACATGGTATTTATGACCTATACCATGACACCAAAAAATGAAATAATCTTACTAAAATGTGAAAGTGAGTAAAATAATTAGTACATGTAATTAAGGAAGTGAAATTTATCAAAAAATAAGGAAACCACTACTCCCAACCTCAAAGTCAATTTGGTCCACAATTTCCTCCCAATCCATGGATGACACCATGGGATGGACAAGTCATACCATAAATGTGGGGACCACCACCATAACCAAAACTTACTCAAGAATAGATGCCATAGGTATGGGGAATGCCTCAAAATCCTTTAAAACCTTGGGCACATCATCAAAACCAACAACCACATTAGATACAATAGTCACCACCTCAATGTCCAAATCAATAATATCAAACATAAATAATGTTTCCTCCATAACAAGATTTGATGCCTTCACAACCTCAGACACCACCAATTGAGTAGTAGGTTAACCAATCATAGTTACATGCCTAAATAGTGGAAAATATTAAGAATAGACAAAATACTCTTGTTTATGGAGCTGATCAAGAAAGTAGCTTTAAAATTGGTTTGATTGAGTGTAATAATGTTCAACTCAGGACATGAAAGGTAGTAAAAAATTCAGCCATTACCATAACTAAAATTCCTAATGATGAAAACACTCCTAAGTCATCTGTAGTCCAATAACCAAATTAAAATAAGGTAGAAGCCATCATAATTCCAATTACACTAACCACAATTCAAGATCACCCTACTAGTCCATTTCTTGAGAGACTTAAGGAAGAAAAACCTAGGGAGGATTCTAAATTGATGCATGGATTAAGAAAGATGAAGATAGAAATTCCATTATTAAGATCCATTAAGGATATTCCTGAGTTGAATCAACTAATTAAAGGATTATGCATCAAATCACTAGGGATAAAGAAGAAATACCCAAAAACATTTTAGGTAACTGGAAAAATTATTGATTTATTAATAAGAAACATACTTAGTCCCAAATATAGAGACCTTGGTAGTCCTGTGATGACTGTGACAATTGGGAACAAGTCCATACCAAATGTGCTTGTATATCTAGGTGTTTCCATCAACATAATGGCTATGAAAATAATATAGTCTTTATCACTCACAGGGTTTCAACCTACCACTATAATCTTGAAAATGGTAGATCAATCCACTCCTACACCTAAAGGAACCATAGAAAACATTCCATTCACCATAGAATCCTAGGAATACCCTATAGATTTTATGAGACTTCAACCTAAACCCATGAACATAGGGTATATAATTATTCTTATAAGACCTTGGTTAGTTACATCCATATCATGAATTAACTTTAGATCTAGTAATATGACCATTTATAATGGAATTCATGCCAAAAAAATATCCCTTTATCTACTTACTAGACCTTTAATGGATCTTTTTGAATAGATATGGTTGGATCAACCTGAATAAAATTAGAATAGTGTGTCTTCCTTATCCATGGTTACCATAAAATAACATGTACAAGATTTTGAGGAATAAATTAAATAATATTTGGATAAGGATAACCTAGATTTGATGTCTAATAGCCTAGCTCCAAAGTCTAAAATCCTAGCTTTAAAGACTGATAGCTTAGCTCTGAAGACTAATAAATTAGTTCTAAAGACTAATATATTATCTCTAAATATGAAAATTAATAAATGGGAAGAATTTAATTCCACTACTGAGAACCAATATAATGTCATAAGTTCCCCAAATATGTTATCTAGTCCACAAGATATCCAACAAGCCATAGTTGACTGGGCTCAAAAAGGATAGAATTCATTTTAAAATGATTTTCATTGTCCATTAACCAATCTTCTCTCCAAAAGTGAAACCTTTTACAAGGATGTGGATAAATTTCACATTATAATAACACATATATGTCTATTGAATGCTTTGATGAGTGAATATAAAAAGGTAAATTCCATCATTCTAGGGACTAAACAAATTATAATTCATCCTGATAAATTGTTGAATATCAATAGTTGGTTAATTAACCAACAAAAAAGTAAAGTGTTTGATGTATTGGTATGACACACAAAAGCCTTAACTTGGGATTATAGTGATATGAAAGTAATACACTCTAGTGTATGTACCCATTACATCTACACCAAGATGTTAAACTAGTCAAACAACCATAATGGAGAATTAACCTAGCCTTGAAAGAAATTGTAAAGAAAGAGATACAAACAATATCTGAAGTTGGTGTCATTTACCCCATATCCAATAGTCAATTGGTTTCACCTTTAGTTATTTTACCTAAGAATAATAAAATATTGAGAGTTTATGTAGATTACAGAGAATTAAATAAAGCCACTATGAGAGATTAATTTCCTTTGCCTTTTATTGATCAAGTCTTGAATAATTTGGTAGGAAAGTAGTAATTTTATTTTTTAGATTGGTTCAATGGATACAATAAAATAAAAATATCCCCTGAAGATTAAGATAAAACTACATTTACCTACCCCTTGGGAAATTTTTTCTTATGTATTTCTTCTTTTTGGATTGGTAATGCACCTGCTACCTTTCAAAGAGTAGTGTTAGCCATATTTTATGATCTTACAAATGATTATGTAGAAGTATCCATGGATGTTTTCACTATCCATGTAACTACATTTGATGAAGCCTTGAGTAATTTGGATAAATTTATCATTAGATGTGAAGAAAACCAAATATCTTTGAGTCATTAGAAGTGTATAATAATGGTTGACGAAGGGATAGTCTTAGGACATCATATATATTTTAAAGGAATAAAAGATGATCCCAAGAAGATTGAGGTAATTTATAGCCTCCCCATTCCTCAAACATAAATGGATGTCAAAAATTTTCTCGATCATGTAGTATATTACATAAGATTTATTGAATACTTTAGCAAAATAGCTGCACCTATGTTTTCTTTGCTAAAAAAAGATAGTGAATTTGTATGGAATGATAAGTGTCAAGAAGATTTTGAAACATTAAAAAATAACCTCATGACTACTCCAATTTTTAAAGGACCTAATTGGAAATAAAATTTTCATATTCATACTGATGCTTCTAATAATGTACTAGGGGCAATTCTAAGACAAAGAGATGAGGAAGGAAAAATGTATGACATTTATTATATTAGTAAGAATCTTACTCCCAAAGAGAAAAAATACACTACCATAGAAAAGGAATTTCTTGATGTTGTATATACCATAAATAATTTTAGGCATTACATTACTAGTTATCAGGTATCTATTTATATAAATCATTCAACTATTAAGTAATTAATGAATAAACTAATAGTAGGTGGGAGATTATTAGATGGCTAGTGTTGTTGAAAGAATTTGACATTACCATTATAGATAAACCTGGGAAATATAATGTTGTTATTGACTTTTTGTATATATTGATCGCTAAAAGTGAAGATGAACCTATGAAGAATTATTTTTTAGATGTTTTATATCTACATACTCTCCATGGTTTGCATACATGATAAATTAATTGGCAATAGGGAAGTTTTTTCATTCCTTCGCTTCTAAAGAAATAAAACATTTGATTAGAGATAGTTCTCATTTTAAATGGTTTAAAGGCATGTTATTTAAAATTAGCCCTAATCATGTACATCAAGTGTGTTAGAGAAGATGAAGTATTTGAAATCATAAGGGCATGCCATAATAAACCTAGAGGAGGACATTATTAAAAAAAAAGGACCATTCATAAGATTTTTGATGCAAGTTATTATTGGCCATCTCTTTACAAGATTGTAAAAAGGTTTGTATGGCAATGTGATCCTTACAAAAGGATGGGTAAGCCTACTCTATTCTCAGAAATGCCTCTCCATACTCAAATAGTTTTAGAAACTTTTGAGAAATGGGGTGTGGATTTTGTTGGACTAATCAACCCACCATCTCAATGAAAAGAGTATTTATTAGTATGTACTAATTATATTACTAAGTGGGCTAAAGTGAAATCACTCCCCTTTGTTAAGGAGGAAATGGTTTTTGATTTCTTATATCATAAGATCATGATGAGATTTGGAGCTCTTAGATATATTATTTATGATCAAGGGCCCCAATTCATGTCTAGCATGATCAAGGATTTCATATAACTGTACCAAATCACTCACTATAAATCCTCATCACATCACCCCCAAGATAATGGGCAAGTGGAGATCACCAACCAAGAGCTTGAAAACATTCTAACCAAAATAGTGAATAGTAGTAGGAAAGATTGGGTAGATAGAGTACCTGAAGTAGTTTAGTTATATAATACAACATGAAAGACTACCATATGATTCTCTCCATATGAAATTGTGTTTGGAAAGAAACCTTTGTTTTCAATAGAATTTGAACTATAGACACTGAAGACAACATCTGATATGGGAATTAATCTTGATGAAGCATAAAAGGAAATAATGATGACACTGAATGGGTTAGATGAACTAAGAATGAATGCACTCACTCAAACCAGCATGATTTAAAAGTAATGAAAATAGTGGCATGATACTCATGTCAGAGAAAAATAGTTTCAATAAGGTGATTGGATGCTTCTATTTGATTCTAAATTCCAACATTTCAAAGGTCAGCTTAGGATAAGATGGTTGGATCCATACCTGATCAAAACTATTCACAATAATGGTTCTATCCAACTTCGACCAATTAATGGTGACCAAAAGATAATTTTGATCAATGGTCATAGACTTGAAGTGTATAGAAGACCTGTTAGTAGGAAATAATTCATTGAATAGAATCAAGACCAATTTAACCTTATGGAAGAACCTCATTCTTCCACTAAAGCTGAATAATATTTTTAGTAGACATCCAATAAGGGGGAAGTGACGAAAACCAAAAAATGGTGGTTCTCCTCCCTTCAAAAATTATATATATATATATATATATATATATATATATATATATATATATATATATATATATATAAAACTAAAAAGTGAGAACCAAAATGACACTTTTTAGATGAAACTTCTACAATAAACATGAACTATTATCTTTTCATCTAACTCATCTTCTCAATATTCTTTATCATTATAGGACACATGGGAAATTTAAGAGATAAGCATGGATCCTTACATCAAAGATTTATTTTTACTTCCTTCCCAACATGTTAGACATTTTCTATTTTATGTTTTACATGTATGACCATTAGGTGGACAACACTTCTATGGATAAGTTATTTTGATGCCATATGGATGTGACTAAGGCCAGGACCATCTCTGAGTTTCAAGATTTGATGTGAATTTATTCTGAAATACATTTTCAAAAGATATAACTTAATGTGGAAATAATTATGAATGTCATTTCAAGTGCCACCAAGTATGATCTTTCACACCACATCATTGATGTTGACCTCAAAAAATTCTCCCTCATTAAACATTTCCATGCTCTAAAGTGCTTGGCCATCATTTTTGCTATAATTTCATGATACTCCTTAATTTATATTCATTGCCTCACTATATCCCAATTTCCTTACCTTCCTCAGTACTTTGTGCAATTTTGAGCTCATTTTTTCATCGTGCAAGTAAGTTCTCAAAAATACTATGAACAACTCTAAAGATGGTGGGTAAGAAGAAAAGTGAACCATAGTTAGCAGAACCTCTTTTAAAAGATGAATCTGATAGGGTTATTTTTTGAAACTATGGGATGGCCCAAATTTTTAAATACATTCCAATATTTTCATAAGAACATTGTTCAAAAAAATTTATAAAATTTTGATGAAGATCATTCTGTAGTTCAAGGTGAGGATATTCTTGTCGATTCCTGTATTATTAGTGAAATTTTAGGGATTATTATGGAAGGCATGATTGTTGTTGACAAATTAAATTATTTCAATATAATTCAAATTTTCATTGATGGCAATGAACCCCATCTTACCTTGGCCAAAATTCCATAAGGCATGGCTAGAGGAATCATTCAAGATAGTATTCAACCTACATGGCATAATATTGCATATTGGGTCATGAAATACCTCACTTGTGATGGATAGTTCACTTTGGTTGGTGGTGACACTATGAAACTTCTTATTCATTTGAGGAAAGAAGCCACTAGACCTAAATTATAGATAAACCTACCATTTTTTACTCACCATGCTATAATTAATGTAGCTCAAAAATTAAAAAGGGAAACTAGATCAATAAAACATCATGGTTTGATTCATCTCATCTGTCAGTGCTGTTTATGAAGAAATTTAAGGGGTGAAAAAGTTTGGTCTTCATTTCTATAAAAATCACCCCAAATTCTTGGTAAGAAATCACATCATCCTATTTATCCTTCTCTCATGTTAAAAAGAACACAAGAAGGTCCATCTTTTGTACTTGCAGCTTTAAAGATGTTGTATCAAATGTCAAAAAGAAAAATGAAGGTTTCATTAGAAAACCTTACTCCATCAATCAAACCCCAAAGAAATCTTTAGTTGATTCTCTAGGATGAAGAAGAAAGTGATGTACAAGTAGATGAAATTTTGGGAAGTTTAAGTTCTCGCATAAAAGTTATGGATATTGAACAGATAGTTGAAGAAACCCCTACATAAGAGATTATAGCTGAAGGAGAAGAAAAACCCTTACCTTCCATAGTTATCAAGGGTAAAGATCCACTTATAGAAGAAGATTCATCTTCTCCTTAGCTTGTTCATGAAGACAAAGAGTTGTATCAAGATATGACCATGTCACAACATGAAGAAACCATTCAGCAACAAATAGAGCTATATTTTCTCTGATTGAGAGTAAAAGATAAGGACCAAACCCATTTTAGTTTGGAAATAAGATATGAAGATTTTGTTTCTCAGGTTCAATAAAAATAAGTAATCATCATAGTAGATGATACTTAATAGACTAGAATTCGTAATCAATTGTTTTCCCAATCTCATGAACTTAGCACCTTACAAAATTCCCTTGCAAATAAGGATGCTCAAATTGGTAGTCTATAAAATTCTCTTGATAGTAAGGATGCTTAGATTAATAATTTATAACAATATATTGCTTTAAAAAATTCATTTATTGGTCAAAAAAATACTCGCATAGAGGAGATAACAAATCAAGATGCTGAGTTGTAAGCTTCCATACAAGCTATGTAGAGGGAAATAAGGGAAATAACTATACATACTAAAGGACATACAAGGGATATTCCTTTTTTTCCTCTACCCCTATATGAGATGATTTAAATTTGGAAGAAAGTGTATAATAATATTAAAAAATTATAAGTATAAAAAGCTAGAATCAAAGAATAATCTCAACAATAGTTGTTGAAGGCTCAAAATTCTATTTAGACTATTTGTGAAATTGTTGAGAAATTATTATCCTGTATAAAAACTTCTTCTTTCTATGTTATATTTATTCATGAATAATTTTATAAGTGTAAAATGCAATTTATTTCTCTTGGTTTTCCCCATGTTATTGAAGATGAACACATGTTCATTGATGTCTTTCTTAAAAGTACCATATAAAGACAAGATCAGATTTGTGTGTTCTATCTTTGCAACATGTTATTGAGACATAATCTAGATTTTTAGTTAACTTGTTTGTGAGGGAAACATAATTACATGTTTTCCTTTACACCATGAGAAAAAAAACTACTTGGGAGTAAGCAATTAATCAATTCCTTGAATTTTAGAACACTACAGGTCTATGCATGAGACCTTAGTTTCTATAAGCCCTCAAACTTCTTGCTACCTTCCAACCTATGTATCATATGTACATGAAAAACAAATATCATGAGTTGTTAAGAGAAAATGTTGAAACCTTTCATGATTTTGTTATCCATCATTCCTCCAACACTATTAATGTAATTATGGCTAAATGGGAGACTTTTCTTATTGACTTAAAATTCAGGGAAGTTATGAGTCCCACCACCATCAGTTGGAGTCTTCAGAGAGCTAGGAAAATTTCTCATATTATCACTCAATCTTAGAATAAGGAGGATTAGATGTTTGTATTGACATAAGATTTAGGCCACCCATTATTCTTTGTCCTATGTCTCCTTAGAAGAATTGGCACAATCAGGTAGAAATAGAATTTCAAGCATGGTTACATATACTGGTAAGAGATTTGGGATTTGTACCTAGAAATCATCATGATTGGCGACATCATATTAAAATTTATGATCTCAGTTAGTAGTTGAGATTTATACTCTTAGATTAAAGAATAATTGTCCCACTGGTTTGTAAGAGGACTTATAAAAGGTAAAGTGTGGGGGAAAAATGATGAGCATTCTATATAGCTCATTATATCTCATATAAACTATCCATAAGTGTTGTCTCTTAGTTATATATTGAATCACATTTAATAGTTAATGTTTCATTTAAATATGAAATGAGTGAAATTGTCTTTTGTTCATATGTGATACATTGTTGATTCTCTATCTTGTTGTTTGTGTCAAACTTGGATGAAATGAGCATAATTTTGCATACAAAGATACATCCCTATAGCAGGATTATTTTGATAAGTCATCGAAAATTTTGGTAACACCTTTTTAGAAATAATTTTGAAGACTCAGTATAAAACACATTGATCCCCAAAAATCCTTAGTCAATCTCCAAAGATCTGCAACTTTGAAGATGCTCTGAAGACCTATCTAGTTGTGCTCTAAATAACCTAGTTGTGCTCTGAAGATGCCCAGCTATACTTTGCAAATCAATATGGAAACTCTAAAGATAAATATTATATATATATATATATATATATATATATATATATATATTTTCCTTCTTTAGATATCCTATTTTGGACATTAATATTCATAGTAATGGTCTAAAATGATCCAAATATAAATGTATTTATATTTTCTAAAATCGGACATAATATCTTTAGATCTATGTTACTTATATTTGATCTATTATTAGTTGAGTTAGTTTTAGTGCCTCCCTATAAGCATGGGTTTTGATTCCTTGTTATTCTATTTTAATTATGAATATTTGGCTATTTAGATCACCATATTATGTAATTTGAGAATAGTCATTGAGATGTGCTTTAAATACATGTCTCTTTCTCATTCCATGGGAATCACATAATAGAAAATAGAGAACAAAATAGAGAAAAGAAACATTAAAGTGTAATTTTGTGCATGTGTATAAGTTCCTTTTAATATTGAAGTATTAATAAAAGTTCATCATTCAATTCCATTATTGAGTAAAAATTAATCCTATTATGAGGAAGGAGTAAGGGCCCACTTTTCTCTAAAGATCAGGATAATTGGTATTTTTAGTTTATAGTTTAAAAGTGTATTTCTTTTGATTTAGTTATATTTCATTTTACTTCGAGTGTGATTTCCCTTTTAATGCAAGTGTGATTTCCCTTTCAATGCAAGTGTGATTTCCCATTTAACACAAGTTATATTTCCATTTCAATACAAAGTGTGATTCCCTTTTAATGCAAGTGTGATTTTATTAAATGCAAGGTTTGTTTTAATTCAATTCAAGTGATTTTTATTTATGCAAAGTGTGTCTTTCAAATTACATAATAAGTAAAGTTTGTTAACTCATATTGATATTCAAAAATCATCAAGAAGTAGTATAGCTGATACTAATCAATCAACATTCTCACATTCTAAAATATAACACTATCCTACCCATCTAGGCAAGTTGAGTGACGACACTGTAGTGTCTTATGCCAAATGTTTAAGTTATGGATGTTGATGGTGTGAACTAAAGAATCCTTTTAACAAGGAATGTCATAGGAGACATTAAATTATAAAAACTTTTTAGATTTACTTTTCCTACAACATAGAATTAGAATCTTATTTACTATCTTTAGGATTTAGACATCAACAATAGAGTAAACCCCCAAACAATGAACTGTTAACTCCAATATCCAACATCTCATTACATATAGCCTTAGATATTAGCCCTGGTAGAAAATGACACCAATCCATTGATTGGTTAAATGAAATGTATAATGACAACCTATCACCATATTATAGGAAAAATTAAAATCATTTCCCTTAGGAAATGGCTAATGATCTATCAAGTGTGGATTTTCTAAAACCATATGCTCAAATTCATCATGATCTTTGAATTTGATTTTAACACTGTATGATAGATAGGGACTTGTGGAATCATGGGATTCCAAGGAAGGAGTGAAAAATTCCTCATACAATGGTGCTTGAAATAAGTTTTCACTAAAGGAAACATCTTTATCTTTTCTTTTTCACTTATCCAAAAGTGCATCATGAAGGTTTTTGCTTAAGGATCTCACTGTTTCATTTTTATTTTGACTTAGTAAGTTCACTTCTCCCCAAAGTAGGCCATAGTATCCAAACTCAATACAAATACCTATTTATGGTCACTCATTGGTAACACATCTCTCAAGCCCAAGAATTCTGATAGTGCTTCTTCATTTTTGAATCCATCAAGAGGAATATCACTACCTTGTTGGTCCTAATCAATAAGGTCAGGATATTGGAAGGTAATGGGAGTGGTAGGAATAGTGTAAATGGTAAGAATAAAGAATGAATAAAATAGGTTAGTGTTGGAGATCTCATTACATATAATATAGTATGAATTCATATAATTGATAAGAACATAATAATTAAACACACATGTTAAACAACTTTCAGGATGTTTCTAGACTATCCTAGGTGCTTTATATCCTAAATCTTGGTTTTGTGATTATTTTTCTATAATAATAGGATCTAATCAACCTTGTTATTTTCCCCTAATATCTTGACTTTATATGCATTATGAGCCATATTTTTATTAAGAATAGGGTATTTTTTACTTTGGAAACAAGGAGATAGATCCTCATTGTAAATCCATGACTCATCTTTTGGTTTCAAATCCTCTTGATGAAATCCTTTCCTAGAACAAATAGAAGAGGTTTTGTAAGAGAGGATGTTGTCACTTTTTTACACCACTCCATATTGGGCCAATTGTAGGACTTGGGTGATCTAGGTAACTTGGCCACATGAAAAGCACATTCCATATTATATGTGCCAATACCTTTGTCATGAATGTTAAAATGAGAGGAATTAAATGAGGGGAAAGGTGATCTAGAAGAATAAGCAAGGGTGTCAGGATATATATAATTAGATGGAGGTGGTTCAAATATTATTTATTTATCCCTTTTGATGGGATTGATAACACTAGGACAATATGTATGCGAGTGACCTTCTACTTATAAATGTTTACAATATTTATATGGTTGAAAAACTCCAAGAATAGTCACCTCCATTACAACATAAGGAAACTTAATGCACTAGTGAAGAGTAGAAAGCACTGTATGGATCTCATAAATCTATGAATGGATAAGAAGGATATTGTATGGTAGATCAAGATCAATCACATGATAAAGGGTGCTATGGATAACAAACCCAAGTTGAATGGGAAAGGAAATGGTTCCTATCCATTAGCATTTAGCTTTGTCATATCCCTTAATAGTAATAATATCATTCTTTAGATCAGTTGAAGTATAACACATATGTTGGACTAGTTTCAGTGGAATGATATTATGACCTAACCCATTATCTATCAATAATCTCTTGATATTTTGGTGAGTAATTATAACCTCAATGTATATAGAATTTGTGTGAAAACTCCCACTGATGATATGTCCTTATGATCAAACACCAATTATGGACTAGGAGATACGTGTCTGACCATTACTTGAAATTTATCTAATGGAATATTGTTTGACACCTAATATTGACTTAAAATATTGTATAAGACATATTTATGTAGCTATGAGACACATATCATATCTAAAATGGAAATTTATGATGGTGTTTTATTCATCTGATCCATAAGGTCATATGGATTTTTGACTAGTTCATATATGGGCTTGGACTAATCTTGAATAGGATTTAAACAAGAATTCAGATTAGGCTCAACATAATAAGGTAATGACCTTGAAGGGTGATCTTATCACATTAAGTTATAACATCAAAATATTTATTAGGAATAGAAATACTATAATCTAAAGAAGAATAGATGGATCTTGGAATAGTAACTTGAGAATGAGAGTCATAAGGAGGAGGGACTCCCAAAATAGATGGACCTAGTCCTAAGATAGAAGCGTTTACTTGTTGGGAGTTTTAGGAGTGGGGATTGATTTTAATTGTAGCTACATGATGTTCCATGATACATCCCACTACATTATAATCATAAGGGTGGCATAATAATCAATGTTATGAGATTAGGACTCCTTTTTATGATTATGATATTGTTGGGTTGACATTATATACAAAGGAAAATGTAGTTAACCTACAAAGAAGATAAATCATACTTACACTTTTGCTTGTTGATACATATAGACATTCAAGGTCATGACTAAGTTGGATCTACTCTACCTAACCAAAGGGTCTCTTACCATAGTAATATCACTAGAGAGGTTTCCAAAGCCTCTAGTCAAGTAACACCATATGATAACCCTAGCTAGGTCCTATGTTTTCATATTCTCAAAATATATGCAAAGTAAAGTAAAATCTAACCTAGTGCTCACTAAAGCCTATGACACAAGATGGGGGTAATAAACATGAAATTAAACATACAAAGAATAATTCTAATTACTATATGTATAGATATAACCCTAATTCATGGAGAGATAAATACATTTAAAATACATTATTTATAAATATAACCAATGTTATACCCACCCATTTCATAGTGCACCCTTTAAGGCATGTGATCATAGAGATTGAGACTAAATGGGTTCTTGAAAGAGCTAAAGTATCAGTAATTGATAAAGTTTTAAAATATTATGTGTATACATATGAACCACTTGAAGCTCATTAAGTGTCACTCAGGTTTAACATGGGATGGTGCTTTGAGAAAAGAACATAAAAAGGTACAATGTTGAAGCTAAACAAATTACAACATTTTAAAGTATAAAATAATTGAAAGTAACTAATTGAAATTAAATAAATGAAAATAAAAGTAATGTATGCATACCTTGACTTACCTTTATTGATGGATGGTTATCTATTATGTTTGTATTTTTGATCATGGAGGATGCATAGACTACTTTAGACAAACCCAAGGATAAACTAAATAGAAAAAACAAACAAATAAAGGAAAGCCAAGATAAGTGAAATGTGTAGGCATGATGTACTTAGAAATTTGGTAAGCTAGGGTGATAAATTATAAGTTAGGACCAAATGACCAAGTCAAATTTAGAGTAAATCAGTAACCAAAAATCCAAGGCTACTAAATGACTAAAAATATCAAACAAGTAAACCTTAAGTAAGAAAGGTAAATAAACCAATTTAAACAAAGGATACAAGTAAAAATGGTAATCTAACATCAATGTGAAAGAAGTAACAATCCTTACTTAAATAAAGATGGGAAAGAAATGGTAAAATAAAATTGATGAGTGAGCAGAAACAATCCTTACTCAATCATCAATGGAAAAATTTCATTAAAGGGGAAAACACATTGGTGAGTGATAAGTAACAATCCAACCTCAATCAACAGTGGAAAAAGTATGTGAAAGTAAAAATAGATGTAGTTGTCTTAAAAAAAGAAGTACAACAACAATATAGAAATGACCGTAATTATTCAAAAAAGGAATGAATGATGATGTATTTTTTTCAAATAAACCAAGGAAATTATAGAAATGAAAAGCAATAGTAGAAATAAGGTAATTCATAATCACTCAATCAGACTATTTTGTTTGTAAAGATAGATAAAAATAAAACAAATTAGTGCTAGCATATTTTTAAGATGTGAATAAGAGGGAATAAATAAGTGGGAAAATAGATTTGGAATCAAAATTGCCTATTAAGGGGAGAAATGAAAAGGGTGGTGGGTGAAGTACATGAAAAAATAAGGTAGATAAACTATTTATCAAAGTCAAGACACTTAAATTAGGTTTGTCAAAACAAGAGGACTTTCAACATTAAAGACTTCAGAGAAGAAATCCTAACCAAAAAAATCTTTAGTCATCAAATGAAGTATGAATATCTTCCCATGAAGACTATATGAATGAAAATTAAAATGGACCTACCTTACCAAAATGTGTTCCCCATTCCTTATGACCTCATATAGAGATGTTAGTATACTGAAAAGATTTGGTACTTGCATGTGAAATTAGGTAGCACTATATATTTTTTTGAATTATTCTATCCCAATCTACTGGCATATCATACCCTAATGGACCTTAACTCTATCATGAGGCCAACTTTAGATTTTTATCTTCAATTGGAGATATGATATGTGTTATGATTCAAATATTTTGGTGTGATTTTGAATTTTGAATTTGTATGTTGCCTTTTGATCATTGCCTTTCATTTTAAATGATTTAGATTTAAAATTTTGATGCCTTTTTCTATTCCTCCCCGATACAGATTTGAATAACCAAACATAGGTGCTAAAAATAACTATCATTTAAAAACTTGGGACATGGTTTCTAGTAAAGAGAACTTAGATAACATGGTGTCTAAGATTCTCATTTATTCATGTGAAATAAAAGTGTTATTTTGACTTCAACCTTTGTTTTATCTAAAGTGGAATGAAAGGAAAGGAAATAAATGGGAATGAACATGAAACAATTTGAATTACTTCAAATCATAAAATAAATGTGACAAAGGTGAAAATGGATACAATTATAGGTAAGCATGATTCCTTATCATAAGAATGTTGTAAGTGTAGGTAAACATGATAACATAGTTTGTTGTGCAAATTTTATCTACAAAAGAAACAAAAATCAAAGTTGAGAATATGGGATCACAAACTTGTAACCATTTCCTAAATTCTAGAAAAGGAACACTTGGTTTATCAAAGATGTTTTAAAATAATATGGTGATTTTATGAGGAGAGCATAGTCCTATTCATGGTCTTACACTATAAATCATAAAATATAAACCCAAGTGGGTGTGATAAAGGCAAAAATGGTATTTGTGAGGAGGGCTTGGTCCTATCCATGGTCTCACACTAAAACTAATAAAATAAAACCCAAGAGGGTGAACAAAGTATGGGAAAATAAAATGGTATTTATGAGGAGGGCCTAGTCCTATCCATGGTCTTACATTTTAACTCACAAAATAGAAACCCAAGAGGGTGAAAAAAACATTGGAAAATGAAAAATTTGATAGAAAAAACAATGCAAGAAAAATTAATTCAAGAGGAAAATTGGGTCCTATCCATAATATTACAATGTAACTCATGAGAGAAAGAAACCAAAGGTCTAAGGGAAGGAACTAAGGTTTGTGTAAAGATAAATTGTTGCATAGGGTGAGACCCATGAAGAAATCCTAAAAAAAGTGTTATTAAGATATATATAAAGATGATAAGAAGGGAAATATATAATCAAATTATTTCTTCAAGAATTGTGCATTAGTGGAGTCTTTGAAAACATAACCTTCATTAGTTTGGAAGGCGATAGGTGCTAGGTCCAATAATATATTTTACTAAATAAGTGACCCACCATTTTTGGTCATATTTGCCTTCTTTATCATGGTTATAGTCTAATTTAAGGATTAGATCACCAATAATGAAAGTGAAGACTTTAACCTTTTTATTATTTTATTTGGAGATATAACCTTGTATTGGTGGTTATGTTGTAGAGTGGTTAGATGGTGTTCATCAAGCAGATCAAGAGCATAATGGTGAGCTTCACATAGTTATTCATTTGGAATGATACCATGGAGAGATATACATAAGGAGGAAAGATCAAATTCTATTGGTAAGATAGACTCAAAAACATAGACTATCAAGAATGGTGCTTCCCAAGTGGTAGTATGTATGCTAGTATGATAGGCCCAAAGTATGGGATATAAATGAAGATGTCAATTCATGCAGGTTTCTTGGATGGTATTTTGGAGGACTTTATTGAGAATTTTATTAGTGCACTTAACTTGGCCATTGCAATGTGGAGGATAAGGTGTGGAGAAGTTGTGGGATATTTTAAATTTAGCACCTAACTACTTCACATATTTATTTTTAAAATTGTCACCATTATTAGAAATGATAGTATGGGGAAATCCAAAATGATAAATGATTTGGTTAAGGATAAATATATAAATGATGGTTCTCATGACATTGAAAAGAGTCATGGATTTTACCCATTGGTAAAATATTCAGTAGTTTTGATGATAAAAATATGCCCATCTTGTGATCGAGACAATTTATTGATGAGATATAATCCCCACATGAAAAATCACTAAGAAGACTCCACAATTTGGAGCTCTGCTAGTAGATAATGGATTAGATCATCATGGAGTTGGAAAAGATTGAAAATTTTATCAAAATCAATAGCATCCTTTTCTAACATAGGTAAAATTATCCCATACATAGGTATTTGCATGTTGTAGCATGTTTACTATAATGACCACCAAAAATTACCCAATGTGCTTGTTCAAGGAGAAGAGGGAACTCTTCTTTCATTACATAGTGGACTAGGGTACCTTATACATTAAAATAGTAAAGGGTATTGTATCGAAAGACATATTTAAAATCTTATTTTTAAATTATAGTCTTTTTAATAGAATCTATATCTAGAGGATAAGTTTGATGTTCAATAAATTGGATAATGTTTTTATAGCATGTGCTCTGTCAAATAGTGATAGCCTTAATGTGATAGATGGTAATTTTTTTGATTTGATAAAGGATGTGGACTTTCTTATTTTAATAATAAATTAGGAGTTGTTAAATGCTTGATGTAGATGAAATAAGGATGCTGAAGAAGCAAGAGAGTTAGTGATAGATTATTGATCTATTAGAATGGGCTTAATGGTAAAAGAGGCAAAATCTTTGGTGAGGGTGGTATATATTTGATGATAAGTGATAATGTTTTCAATTTTTCATTGGTAGTCCCCATTAACCTAGTGGAAAATAAGTTTGGAGTCACCCAAAGTGTGTAGATGTGGAATATCTAAGTCAAGTTCCACTTTCATGCCTACGATTAATGTTTACTATTATGCCTTGTTATTAGTAACACCAAAGGTAAGCCATAATACCAAAGGGATGATTTCACCATGAGGATTAGCTAGAGTATAACCTACCCCATCTCCTTGGATACATTTGGAACCATCAAAGTGTAGGTCCATGTGTTTTCATGTAAATTGATGATGAATTTAGGAAGCTCTTAGATAACTACTTTGGATTTGGTAGTATTGGTAATGACATAGTTATCTTCTTGATTACTTGCCTCTAAATCAACATTAAAGTTATGGAAGTAATATTTAAGAGAGATAGATTGATTGAGACCTTAAATATATATAATGTTTGTTAGATAATTATCATGATGATGTCATGGTGTTGTCATGGAGTTGCTCTAGTGAGTTGATGAAGTGATTTGATATCCTAAGTGACAATGACAAAGTGTGCAAGATGCTTGTTCTTTTATGCTTAAAGGTGGCTTGGTTGATTTTTAGTGTTGACATGGGTATAGATGTTTAGGGATGATTATGGTGAATGGAGAATGTGTAAGGGGTCCTATCAGAAGTCAATAATTCTTATGTACATGAGTGGAATTCACTTGGTTCATCATTGTTCTCATTTGTACACTTTGGGTCTAATGGCAAAAAGATTGAGTAGGCTTTTTGATGACATCACTTAACCACATATGAATGAGTCAAGGGGAGATGGACATATGGTTGTGATAATAGTAGACCCTAGTTTTTATGCTCTATATCTTAAGTCATGCATTGAATCACCATCAAAGATATGAGGGTGAAAAATTGGCATCTAAGATAGATTTCACTATTTTCCCATAGCCAAATTTATAATATGGCCAAAAAGAGTTGAGTAAGAAATTTGATGATAGAATATGTCATATGTGTGGATGTTTAAGGAGAAGTAGATCATATGGGTTTGTTCATTTTTGGACCTAGTTTATTTTCACTAATTTTTAGATCATGTGATATAGCATGTTAAGAGATATGCATGTGCAAATTTGGGCTCCTAGGCATTTTGATTGTGTTTACCCATACTTAGCCAATTTTGCAATATGGAAAGATGAGTTATGTGAGCATTTTGATGATGTCATGTATTGCATATGTGAAGGTGTAAATAAAAATTGATTTATGGGTTTGTTTAGTTTTGAGCATAGATGATTTTTACTAAATTTAAGACCATCTACTGAAGTGTGGTAAATGTTATAGATGTTCAAAGTTGGTCTCTTAGACATATTTTTACATAGTTGGATCTATGAAAAAAGTTTTTGAGAAGGAAATTTAATGGTTTTATATCTCACATGAATGAGGGATTTAAGATCAATGTTTCATATGGTTGGATTTTCGTATGTGAGGAGATCATCTGGTCCAAATTTGAGATCCTACATTGAAGCATAGAAGAAGTTATTTGTTATAGGTACAATCACTGAGAAGGGGGGTGAATCAATGAGCCCAAATAATCCAAATTTAAATGTTGATCTTTGAAGACACTTAATCAGTCACCACAATCATTCATGAAGCATACACAACATTCACATCAATGAGTAATAGAGACAATGCACAATCAATTACATAACACATGACATACATGGGAAACCCTCTTGGGGGAGAAAACCCTTTAGAACCTGAAATTGGAATACTATCCTATAAAAACAAGATCCAATTTAGATTATCTAAAACTAATCAAGAAACTACAATCCATATTTAGTGAGACTTTAATACCACAAGGTGTTACTACACCTGTCTAGCTGAGCTATAACAACAACTAGACCTTTTACCAAGTTTCACCTTTTAAGGAGGATACAACCACCTTTTATGCTGATATATCTCAAAAACACCTATTAAAAAACTTCCACCTCTAAAATAATGTCAAAAACACCTGATGATAGACCTTATATTATCTCTCTTCACCTTCTCTCACTCTCAATCTTTAAGAGCACTATTTGTTTTATATAATTATGACCTATAGTTCATGCAGATAGCACTCACTCTATTCTTCTCTTCAACACACACTCAGGGAACTCTAACCCTCATTTTATCCTCAAAACACACATAATAAACCTCTCTCAAATCACTCCTTAGTTTCATACATAAAATCTAGAACCCAACATCTTTGGTTCCACTATTTATAGATCAATCTTGATGATCACCATCTTGGTCGGTAATTAGGCATGTATTAATACTTAAGACATATATCATATGAATATAAGGCTTAATAAAGTATACATATGTTAGTCATATCATTTATGGGTCATCCTTAAGCAACTAAACCTTTTAAATAAGGCACTTATAGGTCTTATAGGTCTCATGGAGACCTTTTCATCCATTATCACTTCCTCAAGAAAAACAAGAACACATGACCAATTTAAAATACATGGATCCACTCCTTATGTCCCATTTTAAATCCTCAAAATGATCATAGTTAACTTATCTCACATTTTCATATGATTAAACAACTCAAACACTGACCTGGTACACATAGTCAACATAAACAAACACATAGTCAACTTATTAAGCATTTTTCATACTCAATATAGATTGACCACACCTCCAAAATCTACACAGAGCATCCTAATAGAGTCTAAAACATGATCCAATATCTAATTCATCATGATACATAAAAACAAAAACAACACAAACTCTAATATCCTTATTGGGTCAGTTGCACAATAAGTACTAACACAGTCAATTTTTAGGCTCAATACCTTTGACTATACTCACTTTCAAATCTTCAAATTAGGTTCAATAGATGCACAATGGAGTTATCTACCACTTTGATTTTAATACATGATAAAATTCATCTTTTGTCAAAATATATGATTAAAATATAGATCTCTAGTTTTTCATGTGTTAAATTTAATTATTTGAATAACAATGATCACAGTTAACCTTTTTCACACAATGTTCTAATCTCGTGGACTCTCAGCGTAGGATCAATCTCTCACCATTAATTTTATTTGAAAGTTAACACATATACCACCAAATCCAAGTGTTAAAAATTTATCATTATGACTTGATCTCATGAAATTTGAGAACTTTGACTCAACATATTCTATCGATCACTATGGATTGGTCAAGACTTTAACGATCAACACTCAACATCAATCAATATTTATGAACACCCACTCATCATTAGATCCTTATCTTGTACCTTTTCTCAATTGTTAAACATAATGTACCTATCCTCATCTCACTACCTCTTGACTTATTGGAGCCATATTCACCATTGATCTTGATCAAGATTTAACACATTAAAAAATGACTAAGTATGGGGACCCTATAAATATACATGAGTATCCATTTTTATATTTAATAACTTCTCTTGCATTTTGATGAAGGATCTCAAATTTAGACCAAATGATCTCCTTTCATAGGAAAATCCAACCACACGATGTATTTCTCCTTAAAATCTCATGTGTGAGATATATATCACCATTAAAGTGCCTTCTAAAAAACTTCTGTCATAGATCCAACCATGTCCAAATCTGCCTGAGAGGACAACTTTGATCATCCATAACTTTTATCATGCTTTAGCACATGATCTCAAACTTAGAACAAATCATCTCTGCTCAAATCTAAACAAACCCATATGATTAGTTTCTCTTAAAACCTTCACATATTTAAGATATAACACCATAAAAAATCTCACTCAACTCTTTCTACCACACTGCAAAATTGGCTAGGTATGGGGAAACACAGTCAATCTACCTGGGAACCCAAATTTGCATATGCATAACTTTTGATGCACTGTATTGCATGATCTAGAAATTAGTGAAAATAAACTAATCATAAAAGTGAACAAAACCATATGATCATTTTATCCTCACACCTCCATGCATGTGAATGCTAACATCATCAACATGCCTACTCAACTCTTTCTGGGCACATTGCAAATTTGGCTAAGTATGGAAAAATAGTGAAATTTGTCTTAGAATCCAAATTTGCACTCTCATAGCTTTGACCACACTTTAATGCATGAATTGAGATAAGAAACATAATAACTATGGAGTAATATGATCATAACCATATGACCAACTCCCCTTGACTCCTTCCCACATGGTAATGTGACATCATCAAACTGCCAATTCATATTTTCTGCCACTGGACCCAAAGTGTCTAGATAAAAACTATGATCAACCAGAAGAATTCCACTTATGCACACAAGATATCTAAGAATAGATAACATCTTAGGGACCACTTGTACATATTATAACCACCAAAATCATCCCTAATCCTCTCTAACCATGTCAACACTGAAAATCAACCAAGCCTACTATAAGCACATTAGAACAAGCACATTGCATACTTTGTCATACAAGTAAAAACACATTACACACCTTGTCATTGTCATATAAACTATCAAGGCTCTTCTTCCAATAAATAAAGAATATCAATGATATCACTATGACATCACTAATAACTCTCCAACATTATTAAGGATAAAAAATAGCTACTCAGGCATATTGAAAGGGTCCCTATACTTAGTCATTTTGGAAAGTGTTAAAGCTCGATCAAGATCAATGGTATGTGTTACTCCAAAAAGTTAGGAAGTAATGAGGACATATGCATGATGTTTAAAAAATGAGCAAAGGTACAAGATAAGGATCCAATGGTGAGTGGGAATTTATATATATTGATTGAATGGTGAGAGCTGATCATTAAAGACCTAATTTATCCATAGAGATCGATGAAATCCATTGAATCAACATTTTGAGATTTCATGAGATGGGGTCAAAGTGATAGAGGTTTAACATTTGAGAATTGATGCTTATATGTTGAAGATCAATCAAAACCAAAGGACCATATTTGATCTAAGTAGTGAGGACATGAGATGATTAGAAAGTGGTCAAAGTTTAATTGTGACTGTTACCATTTGAATATTTAAATTTATGAAGGAAAGACCAATGTCTAGTTTTGGACCATAGATTTTGATAGATGTCAAATTTTATATTACATTAAAAATTAAAGTGGTATAGGACTCCATGGTGCATATGACTATATGAATTTAAAGATTTTAAAGTGTGTATAAACAAATATATTAAGTTCTAAAGTTGACTATTTTTTTGTATATGTTTTGCAAGTGACCTGAGAAGGATATTTGAGATTATGTAGATGATGTTTTGTTTTTTCATTGTGAATTGGCTATTGGGGAGTATTTGAGACTCAATGGGGATGATCTATGAGTATTTTGGCATTGTGATTAATCTATCTTAAGTATGAACAATGCTTAATAAGTTGATTGAATGTTTCTTAATGGCATTCCTATATATAAGGTCTCTGTTTGAGTTGTTCGAACATATACAGAGGTGAGATAAGATGACTATGATAATTTAAAGATGTTTTAGGGGACATAAGGAGTGGAAATATATATTTTTTAGTGGTCTTGTGTTCTTAATTTTCTTAGAGATATATCAAAAGGGTGAATGGGTCTCCATAGGACCTAAAAGTGACTTATGCCTATTTTGAAAGGGGACAATGCTTATATGTCACCCATATGAGATGACTTAAAGGTGAAAGCATGTAGTGTGGATAACAAATATTTATTATGGACTTGATAATTCTTGATTAATCTATATATAGTAGAACCAAATGTGTTGGGTTTTATATTTTTAAGCGAAAGACTTGGATGACTTAGAGATGTATGAACATTGAAGTGAAGAAGAGAAAAGGCCAAGTGTTCCCAATGGTTGGGATGAGTACAGAAAATTGAGGATTGTGAGTATGAGCTATATGTCATGTTTTTTATGTAAAAATAGTGCTCTTGTAATTTGAGCATGAGAAAAGAAGCCTAGAGTGATCCAAAAGGATGTTTTATATGTCTTGAGAATAAGTGAAGGATTGTTGTTGTCTATGAGAGCTTGGTAGCTAGTTTGAGAGACTGATCAGAGTGTGGATAGTGTGTATGACCAATTGGATATGTTGTTAAAGCTATGATAGAGTTATTGCTATGAAGGATGCATTGAGTGTGTAGAGTTAAAGAGTGGGGTAGTTGGGATATATGATGTGTCCTAATTGATCTTTGTATGTTGGTTCAAGTATGTAATATGTTTTGGCCAATAGGGTGTGTTGGGTGATAGAGTTGTTGTTGAAAGTTAAGAAGAGTAATATATATAGATCCATCATCAGGTGTTAGAGACATCAGTTCTAAGGTAGAAGTGTTCTTATCAAAGGAGGGTCTAAAGTAGTTGGTATTTCTTAAGGTTTGTTGCTCCTTATAAAATATGTGTTTTACTAAAGGAAGGTGGTCTAAAAGAGTTGATCATGTTAGGGGTAGGTGATCCTTATGGAACTGGTGTTTCACTAAATACATTTGGTGAGGAGGATATGATCAATGTTTTCTAGTCTAAAGGAGTTAATTAGTCTCTTATTTATAATCATCTTATAAGATAGTAGTCTATGTGTTTAGAGGCTTGAGAGTGGGTTTTATTCCCCAAGAGGGTTTACCATAAATGACATGTGTTATATAGTTTATATTGCATTGTCTTTCTTGTTTATTGATATAAATGATGTATGCCTCATGAATGTATGTATTGAATGATGAAGAGTTTGAAAAAATTGGAATAAAAGTTAAAATTATTTGGGCTCATTGATTCACCCCCCCTCTTAGTGATTGTACCTCTAATAACTAGTATCATATCAGGTCCTTTGGAGAAAGCCTAACATCTTGAAGGTGATCCTAAGTAGGTACAAAAATAGTTAAACAGTTGAAGAAAGATAATAAATAGTGGAAGGATATGATCAAGGCACTTGAAGAATATATGTAATTTGAATAAATATGGCAAAGAGGATGAGAATGTTATCAATGATCTCAAGGTTCAACTAGTAGACTCCAAGATAAGTTTATACTCAAAAGAAAAGGACATCATGTTTGATAAAGAAGGTTGGCATAATAGTATAAAAGATGAAAGCAAAGAAGAAAATAAGTAATAAGAACAAATCAAGTCTATTGAAGTAAAAACATATATATTGAAATGCATGGCCAAAAAATTCAAAAAAGGATGAAGAGAGGATCAATATTCTTGAGGATCAGTTAAGGACTACAAATGCAAATCTAAAAGCAAAAGAAGATGAGTGCAATCAATTGAATGTTGAATTGAATTCAATAAAAAGTAAGCATGAAATTGTTATAGTCAAGTTTTACAAGATGGAAAGGAAGAATGAAAAGCTTGAGCAAGTGAAGAAGAATGCAAAATTGAAGAGCAATGTCAAAAGGTCAATTAGACAAAATTAATGTTGTAAGGTATGCTAGTTTATTTCATGGTCATAGAGCTAAGGACTATAAAGATAAGTTAGTCAAGAATGTATCCTCATGGAGCCTAGGAAGAAGAAGAAATTAGTCTTGGAAAAATCATAACTCACATCAGTAAAGAGGTATGTTGAATGATGTTATTTGTTTCAATTGTCATAAGAGTGGACACATTGCTAGATTCTGTCTAAATGGTATTAAGAGATCTTCAAAGTATGCCAAAGGATATAGATATCCTAGAAGGTATGAGAAAGAACAAACTTAGGTATGGAAACCAAAGGTAATCATTGTCAATTATTTTAGTCATAAGGTTGATAATAAAATTTCTTTATAAGGCTATGTTTCAAATTAGGATAATCTCAAGGATCAAGTAAGTAAGATGGCTATAGTAGATAAGAAGAGTCAAAATATGGTATGGATAACTGAGGTAGTAAAGACTAAGGAGACTAATTCTATTGAGTCCAAGAGTATTAATGGATTGTTTGCCAAGGTAGAAAAAGAATCAAAAATAAAGAAAAGTCAAGAGTTCCTATTGACAACTTTTGTTGACAAGTCTGAAAATGAGAATGTGTCCATTGTCTAATTAGAAAAATAAAATCAAAAGTATACTCATGTTGAAAATAAAGAGATCAATCTCAAGGAAAAGACTAAGGTATTGGCTAAGGCTAGTTCTAAAGTTTGTATAGATCCAAGTGAACATCCTACTATTTTCGAGCAAGTTTCATGAAAATAACATCAATTATCAGTATCTAGTACTGAGATTCCAAACTACAAGGTGGATTCTTTAGATGAATAGGTATGTCATGAATATGTGTTGTCTCAATGTATTATCAATTATATCTTGGAAGAGAAGGAGAGTGATATATAAAATGAACTAATTATCATATTTAATCCAAAGAAGAAGAAGAACTATAAGTATCAAATGACCAAGGAGGATAGAAAATATAAGGAGTTATAGGCAACTCCTAATTTCACATCATGGTAGAACATTATAGTGTAGATGAGGTATCTATCTATGATTATTAAGGGACTATTTTCAGTGGAGAAGCAATTTTGTGGGCTCAAGATCATAATGTTAATATGTATAGAGACTTGTGTTAATCTTAAAAGGTCATTAGTTAAGGGGTATAAACAACTTCATGAGTTTGCTCCATAAGACAAAGTTAGGATGGTTAGTTCTAGGTGGCTTAATGAAGTTGATGCAAATTTCAAGAATATTTTGATGCTTATAAAGGTCTATAAACTTATTTATGATGTGATCTAGGTGTTTTTGTGGTATGAAACTAGTTTGTGCCAATTGAAGTTTTTGTTTGAGTGCTCTCAATTTTCTTAGTTTTTAGCTTAAGGAAAAGAAGGCCTAAAATGGGTTATAGGAAGTCTATGTTCTAAAATGTGTGAAGGCTCAAATCTTGGTCAAAAATTGTGTGTGTCTCCATGTGTGAAAGTAGTTTCATATGTGTGCATTGACCATAAGGAGGTTTGTTGACCCTATTTGTTTTAAGATTCTGGGTTTTGGGCTATGTTAGAAAAGTGGTCTACCTTGTGAATTGAGGTATATGTATTTTTAATATGTTGAATGGGCCAAATGGGTGGTTAAATATAGATTCATAGATATTTAAAGTTTTGTGATTCTCAATTTATCTAAGATTTTGTCAAGATGGATGCCTAATTAGATAGTTTGTAAAGGAAGTATGTTGTAGAGGATGAGTTTATTGATGAAATTTGGTGTAATTGAGGGGGCATATGAGAGTGATCTAGATATGAAGTTTTAGGTCTTGAAGATATGTCTACTAAAAATTATGTGCTATGCAAGTTTTAGGTAGGGATATACGGAGGCTAGACAGGCCTAGTTTGAAGAAAAGTACTTTTTAGTCAGTTTATCCAAAATAGAAAGGTATGAGAATCTGAAGGTGTGTTATCAAGTTTTTTATGTACATGTTTCCTATTTTTTATAGTGTATATGCATAGTTTGTGGTCATGGAAGTGTCTTGAGAAAGAAGGATAGTAAGCCTACATGGTTGTTCTTCATGGTGTGTAGATTTGAAGATGATAAAAAAGTGAAATTGTTTAGAGATCTTATGGGGAGTCCCTGTTAGATGTTTATTGGTGAGTTACATAAGATTTAGATGGTTTTATGTGTTTTATCTTCATTGGTTTCAATGCTTTATTGAAGAGAGTGTTGGTATTAAGCAAGAGGAGGTTGTTAAGACAAGCAAAAGTAGGCTCAAAGTAAGGGGGAGTTTGTATCATATTTATAATATGGTCCTTGCTATTTGATAATATTATTAGGTCCTCAAGATAAGTTTGCACCACTTTATCATTATGTCAAGGGGGAGAAATTTTCCATTGGGTAGAAAGTTCTTGAGTACTTTGAAGAGAGAGAAGGTGAGCTATACATTGCTATATTGATAGGTGTTGGCATATGTAGTCATATAAAATGAAAAAAATGGTAACTTGAGCATGGATAATGACACTCAATCATTAGGTCCCTCTTGTTTTCTCTCTTGACCCTCTTAGGCTTACTTTCACTGATTCATAGTCATTTTTGGCCTTCTAGACTTGACCCCAGCTAAGCCAAGACCCTTTCTTCATGACTAATCCATCCCCCTAGGTCCTGTCTGCTCAGGACAATAGTGAAAAATTTGGACTATAACATTAGACCCTAGGGTGTCCCTTTTTTAGTGCTCCTATCCAATCACATTTTGAGCCTAGGTTACCATTTTTCCCTAATTCCTCTTGTTCATTGTGTCAGCCTAGTCCATTCTCATCTAACTTATGACCAGTAGATCCATATATAAGCCCATTCAAAGATCATTTGGAAAGGGTTGGAAAATATCATTCAAGCATGAAAGAATAAAATTAAGACCACTCAAGTAATCTTCCCTATTCTCTGTATATAGCCATCTTATACACTTTCAAGCCAATTCAAGTCCTTACACCAGCCCCTAGTCATCTCAAGCATACCCTATTTTAGCATTTATTGCATTTCATTTACTATTTCATCAATCACTCTTAAAGGGAGAACTACATATGGTTTGATCCCTCTTCAAATTATTGGTATATAGGCAGTGTGCCCACACATGAGATGGGAAACACATCCAATGCATCTTACACACACTAACCCCATTTTACCATTTACCAAAGTTTCTTTCAATTGCATATAAGATAAAATCATATGAATAATTATCTCTATGGGGAGTTCTATTAATAGAAAGGACCTAAAAATTGGCACACATGCTCACACTGAGTAGGCAAACAAAACACAAAAAGCTAAATCCTTAGGACAACAACATTGGGGAAGGACTATAGTGCCAAAACCTAGGGTGTCTAGTTATTTTTATCCTATCCAATTAGAAAATGAAGTCCAAGATCCTATTTGTGATAATGTCCTAGCCATGCACACAAATTTATAGACCCTATCTTAGTCGAAATAGTCTAGAATAAGCTAAGTTTAATTTTCTCTCTCTTACTACTATTTTTAGAAAAGGTTTAATTACAATCTAATTTCAAAAATAAATATATTTAATTAGGAATATTATTTACTAATTTTTCTTACTCAAATTTGTTTATTAAATAGGAATAAAACTCCATTATTCCTAAAAATAAGAAATCATTTGGAGAATCTGACTTCAAATTTCACATAAAAACCCTAGAAACCTTAGGGTAAATTCCTAGCTAATTTTTCCCATTAATTTCTAATTTTTTTACCTAAATATTAAAATAAAAAATTACTTTCAAATTTTAAAATTTTGTAGTAAATTTTAAAATAAATTTATTTCAAAACCCTAGTTGCATACACTAGGTCCTAGTAAATTTATAGCATTAATCCAATAATTTATTGATTTTTTGCTTGCACATATAAATTAGGAATTTAATTCAAAATTTCAAATTCAATAGTAATTTAAAAAATAATTTTATTTTAAACCCTAGTTGCATTAACTAGCTCCCAGTAATTTTCTAGCAATAATCCAATAATTTCTTGATTTTTTGCTTGCACATATAAATAAAAAATTTAATTCAAATTTTCAAATTCAATAGTAATTTCAAAAATAATTTTATTTCAAACTTTAGTTGCATCAACTAGCTCCCATTAATTTTTTGATCATTTTTTAAATTTCTAGTTGCATATTAAAATAAGAAAAACACTTCAAATTTTTTTTAAAAAAAATTATTTTCCTCAAAACCCTAGTTGCATCTACTAGGTCCCATTAAATCAAACACTTTCTCATAAATTTATGAATTTTTTCTTGAATACTTAACTCAAAAATTCAATATCAGTTTCAAAAATTCAAGTATTTTGCAAAAATATTTTTGAAAAATCCCTAGTTACATGTATTAGCCCCTATTTTGCTTCTTGAGGTATCACCTTACATCCATAATCAAATTTCAAAAATAATTATCACTTATGTATATTTTTTTTTTACATTTCTTGCAAATAACAAGGAAACCATAATGGGTCTTATCATGTACATGAATGATGAAGTCTATCATATGTTAGTAAAAAGCTTCATCCTTTCCATTTCATGCTTATATTTCATTATATGGGATGAGATTACAAAATTCATTGCCAAAAAATCACAAATTTTCATCTTTTTGCATATTCTCTTTTACTCATATAAAATAATTACCAACTCCATTTTGCTAAACGCATTCGAAATGTTATGTTACATGTCAAAAGTTTATATGCCTTTATGAAAAAATTCATATCTCTACCATTTACTTTATATTTCTCATGTGATTTTTTTTTAAATTTTATCATGCTAAACACATTAGAAATGTCATAGTAGATGCCAAAGTTTTTAATACATCCTTGCATAATTATATGCTCTCTATCCCTTTTTTGTTATTTATCATGTGGAATGATATTTATAATCATATTTATATACATGGTTTCTACTTAGATGTATCTAACTCTTTTTTTACTTTTAAGTATCTCCCCATCACTACTAGACACAAGTAAACACTATCGGTTATATATATCCCTCCTCTCTTCAATATTGGTTCATCTAGCTTTTATTCGACACCTACTACCAACTCTATGCCTATAGTAGATCATGTGGTACATGCTATCACCCAAGTTTATGAAGATAGATAAGTTGATTACACCCATAGTTATAGCTTTATCACTTAGGTTATCACCCCTTTCGATACAGTTTTATCTCCTCCACTTGTTACAATTCTTCCTCCAATCTAGATTTAGCCATAGTCAAGACCTCTACCACCAACATAGAAAATTCATACACCTCCATACCTTCAAGATTGTAGACAACTTCCACCTACATTATTCACACTGAGATAAATTTCATTGAGATCTCATGTGTCTACACATAGATCACATGCTCAAAGAGCTTTTACTTATAGATGGGTCCCTAAGAGCCCTACAACTGCATCTACTTCTCAGAATTATAGAGGGACCCCATAGTCAGTTTCTACTTTAGAGATTCCAAAATATTTAAAACATATATAGATTTTAGAGCCGCAATCCTGAAATTTTCATCATGCTTCATGATCACACATGATTCCACTCTTTGATATAGAATACCATGATAGGGAGTCTCGCATGAGACTCATCAATTAGTATCATTTCTCCTCAGCATTAATTGTACATAGTTTCTTCTGCTTGATTGGACATAGTTCAATTTTTTCCAAAAATATAAAAACAATATAACATTTCAAAATCCAAAAACATTCAAAAATGTGAGAACACCAAAAACATTTTGATTATATGCATCATCCATGTTTTACATTGATAATATCATGCTAGGACTTACATTTACTATTCTATGCTTATTATTTGTCAATTTACCTACATTATCATGCTTCACTTGATCTTCATTGAGTGTTTGCAGTGATATCCAACTCTTTGATTACTTCACTCTACCCATTGAGGAGGCATCCTACATCTACATTTGAGATGCACTTTAATATACATACCCACTAAGGGCATCTTCTATATGACCACACCATCCAAGTTACGTCATTCTTACACTACACACTCCAAGTTATCATGTTGATATATAATACTTAATATATTACATAGATTACTATATCAAGATTTCACTAGTATCTAGGACTTGTGTATCTCTTAGCATATACCTAGTCTTGTAATATACATTTCTTTCATAATTTCACCCTTGCTTTGATTAGTTAGATGTGATTCTATCTTTCCAATTATTACATGATTTCTCTTTTTACTTAGTGTAGCTTATTGGATTACATTTCTGGTTCATGTTTATCACCTGTATGTGCCTTAGGACATTTACCAATGTCCTTTTCTATTCATGTGTGTGCCTTAGGACATTTTCCAATGTCCTTTACCTATACTCTTCTATGTGATTGTGGTTTCCACACCAACTTACTTGTTTTAATTGTATGTGTATGTTGCATTTGAACATGCCTTGTATACTTGTTTTCCAGTTTGAGTGACATGTGCCCATGTTCATTATTTACTTAGCCCTTTGGCCACCCTTGTATGAATCTTGCTTCTTGATTTTTGTGCTTGATTCTTGATTAATTTAGATTACTTGTAATACCATGATTCATATCATGCATTTTTATTATTTTTTTGGATGCCATGATGGACATCATGCTCCATCCCTCCAACTAACAAACTAACAACTAAAAAACTAACCACTAACAAACTGAAAACTAATATTTCCAATTTCAATTCAATTTAATAACCTTTCACATGCTATTACATTGCTACATTTATCTACGAATACCTCTATTGATCTAACAATATCTCAAATCAAACCATGCTATATCTTGAGATATCTTATTGATTATTATTGCTATATCATGTATATTTATAGCTTAACACACTTATAGGGCTTCTTCTTCTGAGGGAAGTCATTATAGGGTACCTACCTACCCTCAAAAGAGGAGGTAATAAATAGGGGTTTTTCTATAGAGATCAGAGCTCTTATCAATAAAAAAATCTAGTTTTAAAACAACTAAAATAACAACTAGTCATCAAACCACTTAGAATAGACTAGGCAAACATCTAAGATTATCAAATAGTGATCAGTTTCAGCCCTAAAAATAGCACTAAGGTTGGAATATAGTGATAGACACTAGGGTGTCTATTTTTAGTGCTCTTGTCCAAACAATATTAAAACTAGGTTTTCTTGAAGCAAGAAAAAAATAGGTTTAGCTATAGTTTGGAAAAATTAGACCAATTCAGATCAATAGTTTTTAGTATAGTTTTCTTAGATAATCTATACATAGGGGGTATCATGCATGGCATGATTGGTCCTCACTTATATTTATCGATATGGTAGTTGGTATAAACTTATAGATCAAAATCCATGTTTCAAACACCAGTGATTAGGGGCAGATTACACAACACTTTTGCTTCTTTTCTTTCAATTTTTAACATCACCCAAGAATTTTTAGTAGTTGCATGACTTATTCCATCTAAAGGTGGTTGGCATCATTTGAGAGTGGTTTTCATACAAGCCTAACCTACATATTCTTGGGTACTTGAGTTTTTGAGTGGCTTGCACATAAGCCAAATTTTTAGTTTTGGAGTGGCTTTCATACAAGCCTAATCTCCATCTTTTCTATGTTGGCTAACATTGGCCTAGTTTCTAGCATAGATTCAGCTATCCATGCCATATTTTTATATTTATAGAATATTCATGGGCTTCAAGATCCATCTCATATGACATACTTCTTTATACCGATATCAGTTCATAGTTTCACTTCATGGGGCAATGATGGAGCTAAAGGGCCAACCTTTACATTCTTGAGCCACCTATTTAGAGGGATTAGACACATAGTCCAAAAATTGATTATCATATGCATAATCATCTAGCTTCACTTAGTAGGTGATTATGGGGCCAAAGTTCTAACCTTTACATTCTTGAGCTACTTTTTGAGGAATTGAGCACTCAACTCCATTCATGATATCATTTTTGGTACAACATCATCCAACACATCCAACATTACTCAACCTTACTCAGTATCACAATAGGTTTTGAATTGGTTTATGTACATGATGAAGTGTATTTTTTCCTTTATCTTCCTAATCCATAAACACCATTGAAAAACTCAAAGTGAAATTAAAAGTATGGATTCTAATTTTCTCAAACTTACAAATTCTTGAAATACTCAAAAGAACTTGTAAATTGTTTGGCAAAGTATTCTCAGTTATCAAATTGGATTAGAATTGTCAAATGACTAATATCTTCCATTCACCAATAAAACTAGATTTTGTTTAAAAAATTAAATGTCGTAATTTGTCAATTTTTCAAATATTGCATGAGTTCTTGATTAATTAAAAATTAGAATATAAATAAATAAAACATGCAATAAATGACAAAGTACCACATGAAATTGATAACGGAGTTCAACATTTATTGCCTATGTCTCTGGGTTTGCCCAATAGTGAGGACCATTTCTATTAAATTTATGCAACAAATGGCTTACAAATTTCTTGAAATGTTACACAACTTCCCTCAGGCCTGATCTTTGTCCAAGAATTCCACCTAGCTGATATACTCAAGCTTGGAAACACAAATTTCTTCCTCAGTCTTCAACCCCTTCTAAATGTGATTTGGTCCCTTCACTTCAACTATTGGTTTATCCAAAATAAAAAAATATAACATTCTCTTTCAATTAAAAACAATAACTGAAAGGCTTACTCTATGTATAGAGGTTAGAAATTAGATTAATATCCACTTGCTAAAGCCATCTCCAAGCTTCTATTTAGCTATCAGCCTCTTAAAAATTATTACATAGTCCCTGCAAAGCATAACTTCAAGTAAAAGTTCATGGCTTTTGAAACACTTCAAAACCCATGGCTCTTGTGGTCAAAGCATATCTCTTTTACATGATAGGTGCTAGGTTCAAGTCATCGGCCTACCTATTTGGGTGCTTGAACTATCTCTTTGGTCCCACATTTGGGAGTTTACAACTGTTTACATGCCTTTTAAGGCTTGGCAGCCCCCATATTAAATGCCAACATCCCTTTTTAGGTGCTTGGGGTTATCACAATCACCTAACTTAGGCCACCATTGAAGATACCATGTGATATTGGCATGGTAGATTTGAACCATTTTTACAAATAGAAAATAATTATCCCACATACGTGGGGATAGTAGGTTGAAAAGGATTTTTATAGCCTTGTCTCCAACATAATAGTCACTGATGCCTTTTAGCTAAGGCATTTTCCATGTCCTTGGTTTGCACAAGGTTCTCAGTCTTCAATATCTGAGCTTAACTCGACCTTCAGTCTACACAATGATGTTATGTGGCTCCTCCACATGGGTGCAAAAGGTCAAAGTGCATTCTTGACTTGACTCAAATGCTTTAATCTTGAGCTTAACCCGTGGAAACTAGCTCTCTCTCCCATTTCGTTGGGGCATAAAAAAACATTTTTATGGACTTGTAAGACTTGGCAAAGCATTTCTATAGACTTGCTGGACTTGGCAAAGCATTTATATGGACTTGCCAAGTTCTACGGACTTTGCACAAATCTACGGACTTGTCATTACAAAGCCAATTTTAAAATTTCTACTGACTTGTCATTACAAGGTCTTTTACAATTTATATGGACTATGTAATGCAATGAAATTTCAAATCTACATACTCCCATTGACTACCATGTGTCACCACCTGATTGGTCCACTTGGCATGTCCACATTGCACCACATCATCACATTTTTCCTTGTTACAAAAAAACTTCAATAGACCATGTCTTTTGCATATAGTGTCTATTTTGTAAACCATGAAAAGTGTTAGAAAGCTCTCAATGAGCTCTACACTATGAAATTGGTTTTGTCAAAAATTGGAAACTTTTTTTAAACTGAGCTCCGGATCACACCTCCCTACAAAGAGGCTTTTGGTCTCCAAAAGTCGACTATCACCTAAAATATTTTAATTGGTCTTTTGCATCACATCACACAGAACCCAATCATAACAAGAGATAAACATTGGAAAAATAAATGATTCACAACTCAACTGAAAATGCTTACACATGGCATGAGTAAAGGAATCTACAACTTCCAATAACTTGATCACAACATACCAAAACTATCTACCCATGTCACATCCTATAAAGTGGTGAAATATCAATAAAGTAAAACAATTCCCAATGTAACTTCAAAACAAGTTTGTTAATGTCAAAAACATACAATGAATGTTATAGACATGTTGCAATACAATGCCCTGGTATGGGACTTATATGCTAAGTAAATGCAAACAACACAAAGTGTACATTGCCTAACATCCAAACATGCGCATAGGGTCTTAACAATGCATCTATACATCCATGTGCCAAAAATAGATACATTCAAAATAACAATCAAATAAGTGTTATAAGGAATTAACTCAACCTACAACATGCATTCTGCTATTATCTCCAACTGATCAAATGAGTTCAAGTCCTCTAGACAACTCACACATCATAAATAGGAGATTCCAAAACAACATAGAGCTTTTAAGCATAAGGTGAGAATTGAAATACTTCAAATGATGAACCTATATCAAAGTGTTCTCACAAACTCTACTAATGCATCTTCAAATCTTGTTCCTTCCCTTAATAGAATTCTTAACAATGCTTTGAAAGACAAGTACATTATTAATCCACTTATTCAAATTTTCTACCTAGTTAACTTGATTTCCTTATTGGATTCCTTAACATCATTATGGATTGATTTAACTTCATTGACCTTATTAATAGGTTGATAAATCATCTTATTTTTACCATGTTTATAATGAGAAGATGATTGAAGTTTAAAACAATGATCAATTTGATGTCCACTCATATGGCAATGAGTGCAAACAACTTTCTTAGGTGAGGTCTCCCTTTTACTTCTTCTCACTTTGCCATGATGAGAATGGTCTTGAACACCCACAATCTGCTTAAACAAAACATGCCTCTTCTAATAAAATGTAACATTGTGGTTATGCATCCCACAAAAAGTGCATGGAAATGATTGCATTATCTTCTGAATGTTAAATCCAAATTTCTTAAACATAAAAAGTGGATCAAAAGATTTAGTGATAATTCTAGTGTAGGAACTAGGAGGTGGAATCTCAATACCTCTTCTACCTTCCTTCTTACACCGTACATGCTCTACTAGTGGCCTTAGTCCTTTGCTATTAGAAACTTGTCTTCCTTTAGCCATGGAGGAAGTTTCTCCAATTTCCACCTGCTCACTAGTGTAACCCAAACCTGCATGAGGAGATCTATACTCCACCTGTATTGGGTTAATAATTCCTTGGCCATCTCGACCAAGATCTCTTCCATTAAAGCCCATATTCATCAAAAATTTGGATCCTATACCTTTAGTGTGTTGTTTAAAACTACCAAAAGCATCATTACTTGAATCTGAATCTGAATGGAAAGAAGAAGTAGATGAATTATGTGGTGAATAACTTATAGTGCACTCAGTCATAGTCTCTACATCTAAAGTAGAAGGTATGGCCTTATTTGATTCACCACACTACAATTTGATCAAGAGCTCATCCTTAGATTCAAGCTTTGATTTCAAACTTGCAATTTGTTCATCCAAGGAGTATAATCGAGCTCTTAGAAAAGCATTCTCATCTTGAATCTGAGTATTGATGGCTTCAAGCTCTTTCATTTTGGATTTATGTGACAACTTGCCCATGGTTTCTTGAAAATACACTGATTCCACAACTGCACACTACAATCTAATCAAGTGATATGGATAACTAATCAACTGAAAGCAACTATCAAAACACAATCAGAAGCTAACCCAACTTTCTAACTGCTCTGATACCAAAATTTGATTTGTAAACACCACTAGAAAAACTCAAAGTGAAATTAAAAGTACAGATTCTAATTTTCTCAAACTTACAAATTCTTGAAAATACTCAAAAGAACTTGCAAATTATTTGGCAAAGTATTCTTGGTTATCGAATTGGATTAGAATTGTCAAAAGACTAATATCTTCCATTCACCAATAAATTTGGATTTTGTTTTAAAAATTAAATGTCGTAATTTGTCAATTTTTCAAATATTGCATGAGTTATTGATTAATTAAAAATCAAAATATAAATAAATAAAACATGCAATAAATGACAAATTACCACATGAAATTGATAACAGATTTTGGCATTTATTGCCTACATCTCTGGGTTTGCCTAATATTGTGGACTGTTTCTATTAAATTTGTGCAACAAATGGCTTACAAATTTATTGAAATGTTACACAACTTCCCTCAAGCTTGATCTCTATCCAAGAATTCCACCTAGCTGATATACTCAAGCTTGGCCACATGGATTTCTTCCTCAGTCTTCAACCCCTTCTGAATGTGCTTTGGTCCCTTCACTTCAACTTTTGGCTTATCCAAAATAAAAAATATAACATTCTCTTTCAATTAAAAACAATAACTGAAAGGCTTACCCTATGTATAGAGGTTGAAAATTGGATTAATATCCGCTTGCTAAAGCCATCTCCAAGCTTCTATTTAGCTATCGGCCTCTTAAAACTTATTGCACAGTCCCTACGAAGCATAACTTCAAATAAAATTTTACGGATTTTAAAACATTTCAAAACTTGTGTCTCATGTGGTCAAAGCATATCTCTTTTTCATGATAGGTGCCAGGTTCAAGTCATTGGCCTACCTATTTGGGTGCTTAAACTATCTCTTTAGTCCCACATTTGGGAGTTTACATGCCTTTTAAGGCTTGGTAGCCCCCATATTAAATGCCAACATCCCTTTTTAGGTGCTTAGGGTTATCACAATCACCTAACTTAGGTCACCATTGAAGATACCATGTGATCTTGGAAAGGCAAATTTGAACCATTTTTACAAATAGAAAATAATTATCCCACATATGTGGGGATAATAGGTTGAAAAGGCTTTATATAGCCTTATCTCCAACATAATAGTCGCTAATGCCTTTTGACTAAGGCATTTTCCATTTCCTTAGTTTACATGAGTTTCTCTGTCTTCAATATCTGAGCTTGACTTAGCCTTCGGTCTACACAATGATGTTACGTGGTTCCTCCATGTGGGTGCAAAAGGTCAAAACACATTCTTGACTTTACTTGAATGCTTTAATCTTGAGCTTAACCCATGGAAACTGGCTCTCTCTCCCATGTCATTGGGGCATGACTAAAAAAATTTCTACAAACTTGCCAGACTTGGCAAAGCATTTCTACAGACTTTTCAGACTTGGAAAAATATTTCTACATACTTGCCAAGTTCTATAGACTTTGCACAAATCTACAGACTTGTCATTACAAAGCCAATTTTAAAATTTCTACAAACTTGTCATTACAAGGCCTTTTACAATTTCTATGGACTGTGTAATGCAATGAAATTTCAAATCTATGGACTCCCATTGACTACCACGTGTCACCACCTGATTGGTCCACTTGGCGTGTCTACATTATGCCACATCATCATATTTTTCCCTGTTGTAAGAAAAATTCAACAAACCATGTCTTTTGCATACAATGTCCATTTTGGAAACTATGAAAAGCATCAAAAAGCTCTAGATGAGCTCTACGTTATGAAATTAGTTTTGTCACAAATTGGAAAATTTTTCCAAACTGAGCATTGGATCACTTCCTCTCTCTTATTTAGCTTTGTATGATCTTGTTTTATATTGCATATAATAAGAATTAATCCATTCTTTATTTCCCTTTGATAGATTCACACTTACACAACATTCTCTCTATGCACTATCCATCATTACTCAACGTCACACAAGCTTCATGGACTTCAAATTTGTAAATAAGTTTAGGTACACTTTATATTTTCTTTTATCCTAGTATTTCACTTTGTTACATCACTAGAATAAAGAGGGGGCAAATTTAGTCATATAATATGCAAAAATTGCTAACTTGAACATGGATAATGACACCCAATCCTTAGGTCCCTCTTGCATGCTCTCATGACCCTCTTAGGCTTACTTTAAATAATGCCCAATCATCCATGGCCTTCTAAACTTGACCCCAGTTGAGCTAAGAACCTCTCTTCATGACTAATCCATCCCCCCTGGTCTCATATGCTCAAGATAATAATGCCAAGGTTGGACTATAGTGTTGGACCCTAGGGTGTCCCCTTTTTAATGCTCCTATCCAATCACTTTTTGAGCCCAAGTTACCATTTTTCCTAGATTCCTCTTATTCATTATGTTAGCCTAGTCCAGTTTCATCTAACCCATGACCAATAGATCCATATGTAAGACCATTCAAATATCATTTGGAAAGGGTTAGAAAATATCATTCAAGCAAGCAAGAATACAAGTAAGACTACTCAAGAAATCTTCCCTATTCTCTATGTACACCTAGCCTATACACTTTAAATCCAATTCAAGTCCTTACACCAGTCCCTAGTCATCTTAAGCATACCCAATTTTAACATTTCTTGCATTTCATTCACTATTACACCAAGCACTCTTAAAAGGAGAACTACATATGGTTTGATACCTCTTCGAAGTATTGGTATGTAGGAAACATGCCCACATATGGGGTGTGAAGCACATTCATTGCATCTTACACACACTAACCCTTTTTCCCCATTTACTAAAGTTTCTTTCAATTGCATATAAAATACAAGCACACACAGAATCAACTCTATAGAGAGCTTTGTTGACAATGAGGACTTGAAAATTGGTACATAGGCTCACACTAAGAAGATGAAAAAAACTTGAAAAGATAAAATTATCAAGATAATATCACCAGGGAAGGACTAAAGTGATAGAGCCCATGGTGTCCAATTTTAACACTCTTATCCAATAAAAAAATGAAGTCTAGGATCCTATTTGTGATAGTGTCTCAACCTTACACACAAACTTTTAAATCCTATCTCAGTTGGAACAGTCTAGAATAAGATAAGTTTAATTTTTTCTCACTTGATACTATTTTTAGAAAAGGTCTAATTAAAATCTAATTTCATAAATCAATAGATTTAATTAGAAATATTATTTACTAATTTATCCTACTTAGACTTGTTTATTAAATAGGAATAAAACTTCATTATTCCCAATAACAACAAATCAACATCAATGACAAAGGGGGAGACTGTTGGAGAGTTTTCATAATGATTACATGGTGGTTTCATGGAGATTCTATAATGATTGGATGAAGTATTTTGATAGCCTAAGTGAAAATGACAAAGTGTGCAGGTGTTTATTCTTGTATGCTTGTAGGTGGCTTGGTTGATCTTTAGTGTTGACATGGGTAGAGATGTTTAGGGATGAGTATGGTGAATGGATCATGTGAAAGGGGTCCTATCAAAAGTTAATAATTATTTGAATGATTATGTGCATGAGTGGAATTCACATAGTTCATCATTTTTCTCATATAGACACTTTGGGTCTAGTGGCAAAAAATATGAGTGCCAATTTGATGATGTCACCATTACAACATGTGAATGAGTCAAGGGGAGATGGTCATATGGTTGTGACCAAAGTATAATCTAGTTATTATGTGCCAAATCTTAAGTCATGCATCGAAGCATGGTCAAAGATATGAGGGTACAAAGTTGGATTCTAGGATAGACTTCACTATTTTCCCATACTTAGCCAAATTTGCAATATGGCTAGAAAGAGACAAGTAAACAATTTGATGATAGAATATCTTGCATGTGTGCATGTTTTAGGAGAAGGTGATCATATGGGTTTATTTAGTTTTGGACCTAGTTTATTTTCCCTAATGTTTAGATCATGATATAGCATATCAATAGATATGCATGTGTAAAGTTGGTATTCCAAGCATTTTGATTGTGTTTACCCATACTTATCCAATTTTTTAATGTGGCAAGATGAGCCGAGTGAAAATTTTGATGATGTCATATATTCCACATATGAAGGTGTTAAGAAAAACTGATCATATGGGGTTGTTCAATTTTAAGCATAGATTATTTACACTAAATTTCAGACCATCTATTGAAGTGTGACAGATGTTATGGATGCTCAAATTTGGTCTCCTAAACATATTTTGACATAGTTGGCTCTGTGATAGAATTTTTTGAGAAGGCAATTTAATGGAATTATATCTCACACACATGAGGGTTTTAGGAGTAGTGTGTCATATGGTTGGATTATCCTATGTGAGGAGATCATCTAGTCCAAATTTTAGATCCTGCATCAAAGCGTAGAAGAAGTTATTAAGGATAAAAAATGGCTACTTAGGCATATTGAAAGGGCCCCCATACTTAGTCATTTTTGAAAGCGTTAAAGCTTGAGCAAGATCAATGATGCACATTACTCCAAGAAATCAAGAAGTAGTGAGATAAGGATATGTGCATGATGTTTAACAATTGAGAAAAGGTACAAGATAAGGATCCAATGGCAAGCAAATGATCATATAGATTGATCGAATAGTGAGCATTGATCATTAAATACCTGATTGATCTACAAAGATCGATGGAACACATTGAGTCAACATTTTGAGAATGCACAAGATGATGTCAAAGTTATAAAGGTTTAAAGTCTGAGCATTGATACTTATGTGTCAAAAATCAATCAAGATTGATGGAGCTTATTTGATCTAAGCAGTGAGGACATGAGATGATTGGAAAGTGGTCAAAGTTTAACTGTGACCATTGCCATTTGAATATTGGAATTTCTAAGGAAACATCAGTGTTTTGTTTTTAGACCATAGGTTTTGATATAAGTCAAATTTGATATTGTATTAAGAATAAAATTGGTAGAGGACTCCAAGGTGCATTTGGATAGATGAATTTGAACATTTGAAAATTTATATAGACAAAGATATTAAGATCCAAAGTTGATTATGTTTTTGTATATATTCTTCAAGTGACCCAAGAAGGATATTCGATCTTATATAGATGTTATTTTTATGTTTTATGGTGAATTGGATATTGGGGAGTATTGTAAACTCCATGGGGATGATCTGTGAGTATTTTAGAAGTGTGATCAATCTAGCTTAAGTATGAACAATGATTAAGAAGTTGATTAAATGTTTGTTAATGGCGTTCTTGTGTATAATGTCTCTATTTGAGTTGTTTGAGCATAAATAGAGGTGAACTAAGATGACTTTGATTATTTGAGGATGTCCTAGGGGACATAAGGAGTAGACCTATGCATTTTTAAGTGGTCCCATATTCTTAATTTCCTTAAATATGTATAAAAAGGGTGAATGGGCCTCCATAAGACCTAAAAGAGACTTAGGTCTATTTTGAAAGGGGACAATGATTATATGTAACCCATATGAGATGCCTTAAGGGTGAAGGCATGTAGTGTGGTTGATAAGGATTAATATAGATTTGATAATTATTGATTAGTTTATATATAGTGGAACTAAATATGTTATGTTTTGGATTTGTAAGTGAGCATTTCATATGACTTCGATAGGTGTGAACGTTGAAGTGAAGAAGAGAAGAGGTTGAATGTACCCAATGGCTAGGTTAATGAGTAGAGTAGATTGAGGACTATGAGTGTGACCTGTAAGTCATGATTATGATGGTAGAGTAGTGCTCTTATAGTTTGAACATGAATGAAGAAGCCTAGAGTGATCCAAAAGGATGTTTTGGATGTTTTAAGAATAATCAAAGCATTATTGGTGTTTGTGAGAGCTTAGTGGCTAGTTTGAGAGACTGATCAGAGTGTGGATAGTGTGTATAACCATTTGGTCATGTTATTAAAGATATGATAGAGTTGTTGCTATGAATGATGTATTAAGTGTGCAGAGTTAAAGAGTGGAGTAGGTGTGATATGTAATGTGTCATAATTGATCTTTTTATGTTGGTTCAAGTATGTAATATGCTTTGGCCAATGGGGTGCATTGGGTGATAGAGTTGTTGTTGAAAGGTGAGAAGAGTAATATCTAGAGATCCATCATTAGGTGTTGGAAACATCAATTTTAAGGTGGAAGTGTTCTTATCAAAGGAGGGTCTAAAGGAGTTGTTCTTTCGTAGGGGCAATTGATCCTTATAAAATAGGTGTTTTACTAAAGGTAAGTGGTCTAAAGGAGTTGACCATATTAGGGGTAGGTTATCCTTGTGGAATATTTATTTCACTAAATACCTTTGGTGAGGAGGACATGATCAAGGTTTACTAGTCTAAAGGAGTTGATTAGTCTCTTATTTGTAATCATATTATAGGATAGTAGTCCATGTGTTTATAGGCTTGAGAGTGGGTTTTATTCCCCAAGAGGGTTTCCCACATATGACATGTGTTATGTACTTGATCTTGTATTATATTTATTGTTCACTACTATGAATGATGTATGCCTCATGAATGTATGTATTTAATGATTAAGAGTTTGAATGAATTGGAATTGAAGTTGAAATTATTTAGGCTCATTGATTCACCCCACCCCCCCTTAGTGATTGTACCTCTAACAATGTTATCATTGAGGAGACTATCTTGAAGGTGATTTGTAACAATTATGGGTGTTACTACAAGTTGATCGATAATGAGTTGCCCTTTGATATATTTTTACATTATGATGCAAAGGTAAAATTTCATTAAGAGAACCATAAACTTGCCAAATCTATCTCTAGGTAGAAATGCTTTGGAGAAAAAGTGATGAAATCGGTTGGAATGAAGAATGATATAAGTTTTTTGGTAGGGCATGTAGTGATGAAGCTTTTATAGATAGTAATGCAATCATGTTCTACTTTATTTTATAATTTTTTTAATAATTGAAGTGAAGAAGAGAAGAGGTTGAATGTACCCAATGGCTGGGTTAATGAGTAGAGTAGATTGAGGACTATGAGTGTGACCTGTAAGTCATGATTATGATGGTAGAATAGTGATCTTATAGTTTGAACATGAGTGAAGAAGCCTAGAGTGATCCAGAAGGATGTTTTGGATGTTTTAAGAATAATCAAAGGATTGTTGGTGTCTGTGAGAACTTAGGGGCTAGTTTGAGAGACTGATCAGAGTGTGGATAGGTGTGAATGTTGAAGTGAAGAAGAGAAGAGGTTGAATGTACCCAATGGCTAGGTTAATGAGTAGAGTAGATTGAGGACTATCAGTGTGACATGTAATTCATGATTATGATGGTAGAATAGTGCTCTTATAGTTTGAACATGAGTGAAGAAGCCTAGAGTGATAAAAAAGGATGTTTTGGATGTTTTAACAATAATCAAAGGATTGTTGGTGTCTATGAGAGCTTAGTGGCTAGTTTGAGAGACTGATCAGAGTGTGGATAGTGTGTATAACCATTTGGTCATGTTATTAAAGATATGATAGAGTTGTTGCTATGAATGATGTATTAAGTGTGCAGAGTTAAAGAGTGGAGTAGGTGGGATATGTAATGTGTCGTAATTGATCTTTGTATGTTGGTTCAAGTATGTAATATGCTTTGGCCAATGGGGTGCATTGGGTGATAGAGTTGTTGTTGAAAGGTGAGAAGAGTAATATCTAGAGATCCATCATTAGGTGTTGGAAACATCAATTCTAAGGTGGAAGTGCTCTTATCAAAGGAGGGTCTAAAGGAGTTGGTCTTTTGTAGGGGCATTTGATCCTTATAAAATAGATGTTTTACTAAAGGTAAGTGGTCTAAAGGAGTTGACCATATTAGGCATAGGTTATCCTTGTGGAATATTTATTTCACTAAATACCTTTGGTGAGGAGGACATGATCAAGGTTTACTAGTCTAAAGGAGTTGATTAGTCTCTTATTTGTAATCATATTATAGGATAGTAGTCCATGTGTTTATAGGCTTGAGAGTGGGTTTTATTCCCCAAGAGGGTTTCCCACGTATGACATGTGTTATGTACTTGATCTTGTATTATATTTATTGTTCACTACTATGAATGATGTATGCCTCATGAATGTATGTATTTAATGATTAAGAGTTTGAATGAATTGGAATTGAAGTTGAAATTATTTGGGCTCATTGATTCACCCCACCCCCCCTTAGTGATTGTACCTCTAACAATGTTATCATTGAGGAGACTATCTTGAAGGTGATTTGTAAAAATTATGGGTGTTACTACAAGTTGATCAATAATGATTTGCCCTTTGATATATTTTTACATTATGATGCAAAGGTAAAATTTCATTAAGAGAACCATAAACTTGCCAAATCTATCTCTAGGTAGAAATGCTTTGGATAAAAAGTGATGAAATCTGTTGGAATGAAGAATGATATAAGTTTTTTGGTAGAGCATGTAGTGACAAAGATTTTTAGCTATAAAATAGATAGTAATGTAATCATGTTCTACTTTATTTTATAAATTTTTTTAATAATTGAGGCCTCAACTAATATATTAAATAACATATTATCTTTTGGTATCATCTTGTTGGGCAAGAATTACCCAAACTGATATAGGAGTAAAATATGTGTATAAAATCAAAGGATGATAATTGAAAGGTGGGTGAAGGGTAGGTGGATAGAGAAATGATTATTTCATGTTGCCAAATTCCTTATTATATGGATTAGTCCATTCTAGAGCACCACCTTTCTTAAGAAGGGAATTTACAAAGTATATTCAATAAGCCATTTTGGGGACAAATCATCAGATTTCCTCAAGCTTGTCAAGGTAAGTACAAATGTCTAGAATACAATGATGAATAGGCATGTTGATGATAGCATTGATTTTGTCCCTGGTCTAGAGCTCATCAAGAAGTTGTAGAGAGACCAGAACGCCCCAGAGGAAGAGGCAACCAAAGAGGAGAACCATCCAGAGGGAGACAACCCTCTCAACCACGACAGCCACCAATAGTGCATAGATTGCCACATCCTCCTATGCACTTTCCAAGCCAATTCAAGCCAAGTGATTCATGGATCAAGAACAAATTCACTTGCAGAGAGCCACCAAAGGAAATCAGAGAACCTATCTGGGAACAGATAATGCCTACTGAAGAACCTGTCCTTGTAGCAGATCCCCGATGGGATGATGGCTATGACGAAGAGGATGAAGTCGGAAGCATTTTTTATTCTGACCAATATTACTGCCCTGGAGAATGCAGTAATCAGCAAGAAGAAGAAGAAGAAGAAGTAGAACCAGAGCTACCAGAAGATATCTACACAGAACCCATTATTGTCCAAGATCCAGGAAGGCAAAAATTGGTATGTACTAGTATCCCTTCCTTAGAATTGCCACAACCCGCTTACCTAAACCATCTCATCAATGGTAGATTTGCGCAATTCTTTACCTTGTCAATCAATGGTAGATATGTAGACGCCCAAGTAGATACTGGAGCTTCTCTGTCCTTTGCAAAGCCACAACTCATTAGTGATTGGGAGACACTAGATGAGAGATTAGCTTACAAGAGCATAGATATCCAGGGAAACAGTTTTACCTGCACTAAATACAAGCATCAGCAACCCCTGAGAATCCAGAATAAAATCTTCCATTGCGATTTCTTTGCCCTTGAAAAGATGCCGATAGATATCCTTTTAGGAGGATCATTCATAGATAGGTACACGCCCTATGGTGCTACTGCTAAAAGCATCATGTTTACTATTGAGAATGAAAGGCTCAGAATCCCTCGGCTCATATACGCCACAGAGCAATTTCCCAGCACAATGGCTCAAAGTCCTGAATCCATTCCTACTAAAATACTTGCCTTAGGAGAAAAGATTAAGTCTACTATCTGTTCGGATAATCCGCAACAGTTCTGGACAAAATCAATGCCTGAAATGGAAATAAAGATTCTTGAAGGCAAACGAATGAAGATAAGAAAGAAAATTCCTATTCCAGCACAGGACTATTCTGATATGGAAAACCAGATTAAAGATCTGGAAAAGAATGGTTTTATAGAAAAATCAACCTCTTCATACTGCTGTTATGCTTTCATGGTCAACAAGCATTCAGAGCAGAAAAGAGGAAAGAAAAGGATGGTCATTAATTATAGACCATTAAATGCTATTACTGAACCATTCCCATATCCAATCCCTGATAAAAGCTATCTTTTGGAGAAAGTTGCAGCCTGCAAATACTTCTCCCAGTTTGACTGTAAATCAGGTTTTTATCAGATTCATGTTAAGGAAGAAGACAGAGCCAAGACAGCATTTAGTTGCCCTTTCAGCCACTACCAATGGACTGTCATGCCTTTTGGACTAATGAATGCACCTGCCTATTATCAAGCACACATGGACAAAATTTTCGAAGGCACTTCTCAGTTTCTTTGCATATATATTGATGATATTTTAATATTCAGTAATTCTCTTGAAGAACATGTTGTTCATCTCTCCACTTTTCTACAGATGGCTACAGATGCAGGAATAGTGCTTTCTGAAACCAAGATTCAGTTGTGCACTACTGAATGTAATTTTCTCGGGATGATTATCCGAGACTCAAAGCTGCAAATCCAGCCACATATCAAGGAGAAGGTCATCAGTTTTCCAGAGCAGCTCGACAAATCTAAGTTGCAAGCCTTCTTGGGATTATTAAATTATCTGAATAGTTTTTACCCTAACGCTGGTGAAGACAGGTTTATACTACAAGAGCTTCTCCAGAAGAAAAAGGTCTTTCATTGGGAAAAACAACACACAGAGGCAGTCTAGAAGATAAAATCCAAAGTTGCTGCCCTACCAGAACTGAACATTCCAAAATCCCAAGACATGAAAGTCTATACTGATGCCTCTGATCTAGCATGGGGAGGAATACTTGTTTCTATTGTAAATAATATTGAGTTTGTTTGTGAATTTGCTAGCGGTGTGTTTAGTACAGATGTACTGAAATGGATTTCCTCAGATAAGGAAATCTATGCTGTCAAGAAATGTTTGGAAAAATTTATGCTTAAATTGTTACATCTGCCACACTTCACTATTGTAACTGACTGCACCTGATTTGTAACCTTCCGAGAAAAAGATCATGGCAGGAAGGATGGTCGTGGTAAGTATGTCAGGTGGCAAGCATTTTTCCACCAATTTAATTTTTCAGTACAGCATATAGAAGGGAAGAATAATATTATAGCAGATTGGCTTAGTAGGAATCCTCCTGCTACCCTTATGCATCAGCCTGCACCTGCACCTGGTTTTAACTTGACCAGAATCTTGAATCAAGCATTTGAATCCCTAAGTGCTGTAGTTCAAGAACAAGTTTTAAGAGAAGGCATGCATCCTAGGTTCACCAAGATTTCTCATGCAGCCTCACTAGACCTACAGATGTCTGCTGCAACGATAATTCAAGCAGATCGTAGACACAATTCTGGAACCATCACCATTGAACGGCTGAACAGTGAATACCTATATAATCAATTCACTGACTTGTTGAAAAGACCACTCTGGACGTGGCACATTAAGATAAGATCAGCACACAATGAACACCTCTACCGATGGATTGCATGATATGGCCCGCACCGCATTCACGAGGATCAGAATCATAGTCAAGACACAGTGGTGCATACAATTATTAGGCGACAACTTGAGTGGGAATCTCATTTCCACTGCACGCCAAGGAACATGCCATGTGATAGGGGCCCATGCCGACATTGGTATCTGCAAAGCACGTTCCAAATCAGATGCCTTTTTCAGCCTATCTCTGAAGACGATTTATTCGATGAAGCGGAAGACATGTTGGGCCCACAACCCATGGTCCCGTCATCATCATCATCCACACACCAGTTAAGTGGTGGGTCTAACAGCATCTCTCTGTAGCATGAGCTGTAAAGCATGATGAGACAGACACCGCCTTGCCAGCGAGCAGGCAGGACCTCTCAAATTGCTATAAATAAGCCTTAGTTCTTAGCATTTGATCATCGAAAAATTTTCTGAGTGAAAATCTAGTAGCCTTGTCAAAAGTATGCTCTTCACTTGCCCTTATTGAAGGATCCTGTGAATCAGAAATTGTAACAAGGGTATTATATAAGTGTAATAGTTTTGGAGTGAAATATTGAAGCCGTAGCCATTCGGCCCCTGCCTCCTATCGCAGGTTTCTACTAAAGATCTCTCTATTCCACTGTCAAGGAGCCCGTCTACTGACGCGATAAAAAGATTGGTATCAGAGCCTATCAAAGATTGATATTCAGACCCATTGGTCAAGTCTATACTGTAAGTTGTGATTATTTTCCTATTTCGTGGATTAGATCTTTTGAGTTCTTTGCTTTGTAAATTTCTTTGGGAAGCTATTGCATCGAGTCTCAGGCCGTTCACCCATATTGTCATAGGCCGCTTTATCTCTGCATATCTTTTTCCCTGATCAGAAATTTCTCGCATTCCAGAACCCAAATCTCCCCACAATGGAATTTGGAAAAGTACCTTCCACAGCTACCGTAGAACTTATTAATGAATCTGAATTAGAAGAAATGTATGAATTGCCTCCTTTTATCCCCGATCAGATATCAGACTGTCCTGACATTGAAGTCACAGAAACAGATCTTGAAAAAGAAACCAGTATGTTTAAGCCACCGGCTTTAAAAGCTTCCAGTGTGTATAAACAATCAGAATTGGTTAAATCTAAGTTTCTTTATACATCTACTTATTTGTCCTTTGTCAAACCTAGAATCAAATCACTTGAGCTTGTTCTTAGTTATCAGCCCAAGAAAACCTTCCAGACAAATTTACTATCGCTATTACCTGAACAAGAAATTACGTATATCAGATCTCATAGCGATGTAAAGTTTGTCCATTTTGGTTTGATTAGAATCTATATTCAACCTTTGATTCCTGCAAATATTAAACCAGTACTATATTTAGCATTATGTGATCATCGTCAAGTCAGTTTCCAGCATTCCTGTCAATTATCCAGTCTTGGACGACTAAATGATGGTGTTATTTGTTTTGAGTTTTGTCCTAACCTTTCTGTTGCAGTCCGCGACAAAGGTTGCAAAGAAGTAAAGCATGGATCATTAGATTGTTGGGGTTTGTTTTCCTCTTTGTATGGTCTAGACATGTTTGGTGAATTCCAGTATGCTTCAATCAATATCTCCGTCTTGTACAGCATGACTAATACAAACCACCCCAAGATTTTAGAAAACCTGCCGTATGCTAGAAGGCTTAGTGGCACAGTCCAACTGCAAAAGGGACATATAGAAACTGTCGAAGTTCCCCCTGAATGGAAACTCGATTGGTTAAAACATGTTTCTCCCAGGCTAAAAGGCCAAGCTACTGTCCATCACAATGATGGCATTGTCAAGATAGACATTGATTCCATGAAGAGCAAAGAGCCCTAGTAGTTTACTAGATGTAACACCAAAGACACACTTATAGGGGTTGAGTCTAAATTTGTACTTGATTAATTAATCAAAGATGATGGTTAGATCAAAGAGATGGGGTTTGTGACTTTTTGATTTGGTAATGAGATCATCCACATAGGTTTACACAATCTTATGTATAAGATCATAAAAAATATAAGTCGTATCCCACTAATAGGTAGCTTTGGAATTTTTAAGGCTAAAGGGAATGTTAACATAGTAATAGGTGCCCCATTCTATAGTGAATGTTGTATTATGTTGGTCTTTAAGAGAAATGTGAATTTGATTGTATCCTTAAAAACCACCCATGAGGGATAAAATTTTGTATCCAATAGTGAAATATATTATGGCATGTATCAAAGGTAATGGAAATTTATGCTTGGGATAAGTGAGGTTAAGATTGCAGAAGTTGATGTAGATGAAAATAACCATGGTAATTTTTTTGTGAAATGTAATAATGTTTGACACCCATTTATAATAGTCCATAGGTTTAATAAATTTAAAATATAATAGTTTGATAATTTATTTATAGTATAGGTGTTAGGATCCTACTCTCCCCAATAAGAGTATATATGATTACCTTTGTATTAGTAACTAAACACGGAATTATACTAGAATGAATAAGTAACTAGAAATCTGAAACAACAAAGGATATGAGAGACAATACACAATTGTATTAATAATCACTCAGAAGAAAATACAATAAAGAAGATGCCACTTCTTCTTCCACCTCAAAGGCTTGCCACACCTTAAGGACTTCTTCCCTCTCTCTCTCGGTCCCAACACACAACTCAAATATAGAGTTGTTGTTCACCTCTCCAACCAGTCAATAACAACACTGCCAATACACCAAGTACACAACCATACTCCAAGTAGATCTCCCTGCTCTTGCAATCAACCTGCAATCACTAACATACCATACTCACCATGTAGATATCTCTACACCATGAAGAACCCTTGTCCTTGCCTCACCAAGTCCTTATGATTCTTCAACCAATACCCGGATGGATCTTCTACCAAAACTTGCACACCTTCAACTCTCCAAGATCATACACACTCAGCACCCCTTTGGAACTAGGAGGAACACACCATGCTCTCTTCTCTCTGAAGGAGCTAATTTATACTCTCTTACTCTCTAGCACACCTTTACAATACAGCCTATGAGTCTATTATATAGATCTCATGCATACAATAATTAGACACCTAATTATAATAATTAGATCCACAGCTTCTAGTCTAAATTTGGCTCTTGACATGCAAACACTTGGTTCATTAACCAATTGCCCATAAAACTTGCAATTTTGAATCGCACAGGTGACCGATGTCGGTCCCTGTCTACTTGGAGGTGACCGATATCGGCCGATCTCTGACTGACATCAATTACTTCTCTTCACTAACCTGACTGACATCAGCTGATTAGACCGATGCTGGTTGCTCTGCAACTCAACAACCTTTAGCAACCTCCTCCCCTATTTGCATCAGTGAAGCTTTTAGCTCCACAACCTAACAATCTCCCACTTGGAGATAAATAGTTGCACTATACCTGTACCCATACCTTGTCTAATCTATTTCCTGGCTTGTATCCCTCTTCAAGATCAATCTTGAAGACCACCCACCACACACCCTGTGATGCCTTTCTTGTCATCCGAGTAACCTGCCACATCTAAACCTACAACTCCATGTAGTGAAGACCTTGACCCTGCATAACAAGTTACCCTACTGCTAGTCCCTCTCAAACACCTGAGAATCCACTAAACTGCCCTCCAGTGCTCCTTCTGTGAATTGGCTCCAAACCCTCTGACAACTCCCACTGCTTGGGAAAACTCAAGCCTACACTAGACCTCATGTGATTTCAAACCCTAATCTAAGCTCAACTTGAACTATCTAGCCCTTGGTGTGCTTACCGATTCTGCATCCTACATCTTGAATCCCACTAACACCATCTTCACATCAACTCCCACTGGAGACAAAATCTCCATGTCTCTTATGCCAAAGAATTTTTCTACTCCAAATTCTTCCTGACATACCTCTGAACTAACCTTACCCTTAGCTCAGCAAAACCCTGTATATACAAACCTGCTAGAAAACCATCCAAATACAGTAATAGGATAATGTTGTGACCATCATCCACCTGGTAAGACAAACACAATGGCTACACTTACATTGATTGAAGCCTTGCTTTGTCATCCACCTGTCAAAACCTGTACCACTGTCCTACAACTTCCTCAAGATCATATACCTTGGCCTTCTGTCTCACGTATCCATCCACTCTCTTATTTAACTTGGGAATCCATCCATCTCTCAGTGATTTCTTATAGCTGACAACTCCACCAACAAACTCCTATTTGGTTCTTCTCCAAGGACTCACACTCCTCATCCATGCCAAGCTCCCACTGTTTCTGGATTCTACCTACATTGCCTCTTCACATCTTTCTGGTTCTCGACTATTAGTAAGCAATAAGTAAGAAGGTGAAAAATGAATATGAGGTCCACATACCCTTTTAGTCCTCTATATGGGCATTTGAGACTCCTTAACAGCTTGATGTCCACCCAACATCTGTTCTAGTGACCGATCTCAGCCATCTCCCAATCTTCACCCAACTGACGTCAGTTCCCTGTGACTGACCCTATCTTCCAATATCAGTTTCATGACTGACGTTGATGTACACTCTACCAATGTCATTTCTTGTATGACCGATGTCAGTTCTTGCTTCTCGACACCACTGACTCTGCTGATCTACACATGACCGACGTCAGTGCCTGTTTGTTTGACGTCGATTCCTCCTGACTGATGCTGGTACCTATGTTCACCTGTGAGTGATGAATTTTTACTCGTGAGCTCCTTTTGGGTCAAAACCCTATTCAAATTAACATAGCCCTACTCAGAATAATTCAATCCCCATTGCTGATCTTTGTCCGTCATCTCCTCCATGAACACCAAGGCTTTCTAGTTCTTAAGTTTGTCAAAGATATCTATCTTCCACTTAAGAACATGCATTCCCCTCCTACATATGTGACCAAGCCTACAAATCCACATCTCTGCAATAGAAGGTGAATCAGTAATATAAGTAGATAGATAAAGGATACCTACTTTCTTACCACTGTCTAATTCAAGTGCATGCACTGTGAGAGTTACTGTGCATCTCTCATCACCTAACTTTCTTGAAGAAATTAGACTCATCTCCAAGACTGGTACCTGCATGACCTCATTCAACACCTGTGTGTTATCTGTCTACAATTTTAGCTTCACTTCCCCTTTGCTAATAATCTAACAAGGCTCACCAACCCCTAAATAAATCTCTCCAAAGTCTCCAAAGACATACCCATGAAAAGATGCTCTATTTCGGGCTGCATGGAAAGAGGAAAAAGAATCTGTAAAACCAAGATTCTACTTTATCTAGAGCAACCTGTGCAACAACCCCTGCAACATCTGCTTCTACACGCTGATCTTCTACCAACCAACAATCTTCTTTTCCCTGCTCTTTCTTTCCATCAATCAGACCATTCATGTTATTCAGTTTCTCCATTCATAGATTACTTTCTTCTGCCATTGCTATACTCCCACTCAATCTGAGACCCCAGAGAGTGACCTGTAATCAACAAATACTAACCAGATATGAACCACCTATTAGTCAACCCAACCAAAAGCTCTGATACCAACTGTTAGGATCCTACTCTCCTCAATAAGAGTATATATGATTACCTTTGTATTAGCAACTAAACACGGAATTATACCAGAATGAATAAGTAACTAGAAATATGAAACAACACAGGATATGAGAGACAATACACAATTATATTAATAATCACTCAGAAGAAAATACAATAAAGAAGATGCCACTTCTTCTTCCACCTCAAAGGCTTGCCACACCTCAAGGACTTCTTCCCTCTCTCTCTCAGTCCCAACACACAACTCAAATATAGAGTTGTTATTCACCTCTCTAACCAATCAGTAACAATGCTGCCAGTACACCAAGTACACAACCATACTCCAAGTAGATCTCCCTGCTCCTACAATTAACCTGCAATCACTAATAGACCATACTCACCGTGTAGATATCTCTACACCCTGAAGAACCCTTGTCCTTACCTCACCAAGTCCTTATGATTCTTCAACCAGTACCCCCATGGATCTTCTACCAGAACTTGCACACCTGCAACTCTCCAAGATCATACACACTCAACACCCCTTTGGAACTAGGAGGAACACACCATGCTCTCTTCTCTCTAAAGGAGATAATTTCTACTCTCTTACTCTCTAACACACCTTTACAATACAGCCTATGAGTCTATTATATAGATCTCATGCATACAATAATTAGACACCTAATTACAATAATTAGATCCATAGCTTCCAGTCTAAATTTGGCTCTTGACATGCAAACACTTGGTTCGTTAACTAACTGCCTGTAAAACTTGTAGTTTTGAACCACATAGGCGACCGACATCGGTCCCTGTCTACCTGGAGGTGATCGACGTTAGCCAATCTCTGACCGATGTCGGTTGCTTCTCTTCACTAACCTGACTAATGTCGGTTGATCAGACCGACACCAGTTACTCTGCAACTCAACAACCTTTAACAACCTCCTCCCCTGTTTGCATCAATGAAGCTTTTAGCTCCACAACCTAATAATAGGGTGGAAAATTTAGGTGATAATTTTCATTATTTTTACGAACTGGATTTGACATATGGGTATGTGATTATATTGTGTATAACAATACTAGGGTTAATACTAGGCATGTCCTCATATGACCAAGTGAAATTATTATGATATTTATCAAATAATAGACTAAAATTATCATTCTCTATTAGTGTAATTTATCTAGAAACTATTATAGGTCAAGGATATGAGGCTATGCCATATTCTATTCTTATGGTTTATTCGATAAGCATAACATTTCCATCTTAAAAATGATATGGCATGTTAGGAAGAGAATAAATGGGATTGGTTTTGGGATTGATGATAATAATGAAGTTGTTAAAATGAGGAGCCTTTAATTTGAAATTCCCAAGTTAGTGATGTTGTTGGGGACGTTGAGGTTTTTAGGCATGGAAAAACTCAAGGATGGATTTATCACTGGGTAACATAGGTAAATGTCCATAATATTACACATCTACTTCAAGATTAATGATTTTTTTGACATGATGAGTATTAAAATTTAATATAGTGTACATTTGTGGCTTTGGCACTAAGAATGATCTCATGAGTAGGTGGTGTTGTGAAGGAAATTTGTTTGGATTTAATTGGATTGATAATAGGCATATCTTTATAATCATTAGCAGGGAGGCATTTTATTAGAGTGACCATGTGATATGAGGTATAGAGGGTTTTTTAAGTTTTTAATTTGTGAGAGGTAATATTTTTTCAATAACCTAAGGAGTATTGAGAAGTGGATAATTAACTGGAGGTACATGACCTTCAAGTTTTAACTCAATATCCATGGATATATTATGACCATCATGGTTGAAAGCATGTATTTTAGCTAAGGTTTTTTGATAATATTGAGCATCCAAGTATTGTGATTAATATTGGTCCATAATGTATTTATTATATTAAGTGGTAGAGATAGTACATGCTTATGTCTCTAAAGGTACATCATAAGGTGATATGCCTAGATCACTAAATTTATGAGGTGACATGGTTAAAGGGTCTTGAAATAACCTAGCCACTCCATAGTAATTAAAAATGAAATTATCTTTTGTATAAGATGCTTCATGTGTATTACATGAAGGAGAGAAAATAGTGATCTCATCGATGAGAGGGATGGTACAATCGTGAGACAACAAGTAGGGAACAACTCTGAAATGTAAGGTTGTACATTGGTAGTATTTCATGTGTTTTGTAAATCATTTGGCTCAACATCACTAAAAAAGACAAGAGTGAACTTTAGGTCTATTCATATTGATGAATTTAGGTAAATTTACATTATTAATTCTTATAATAATTGGAATGCGATACTAAGATTTGGGGTTGGGAAGCTGAATACTCCTTGGATTAGGATTGGCCTCAAGTTTATACCATTTTCCATTATGAATAAACTTGATAGATTATCTATTGGAAGAGGCAATATCCCTCATGTGATGAGTCCATGGGCATCCTAAGAGTATATTATAATATAATGATAAATCAAGAACCATAAGCTTAGTACCCATAGTTTTAGGTTAAATAGTAAGAGGGAACCAAATACAACCAAGATGATTTTGATTAGTATTTTCAAATCCATGACATGTAAGGAAAGTTTGTTTTAGATGATCTTTGTTATACCCAAGTTGTTGAATGAGCCAAAGAGATGTCACATTAATTACTAACCCTTCATCTACTAATACTTTGTGAATAATGGTGGTATTATTGACTATTTTAATTAAAAGTGGTGGGTCATCAACTTGAAATAGAATTTCATCATTGATCATGTCTTCTTCATGGAATTCTATGGAAGTTTTTGATGAATTAAAAATATTTTAAATGGTATGAAATTCTATTCATGGAGGCTCATGAGAAGGTTTTTGCTCTTCGAGGGAAGATGGTTTTTCAATTTCTTGTAATTATTTCATTATGAATTTACAATGATAGGGAGAAGTACGTACTAACTCTAAAAGAGGTATTTTTCAAGCCATAGAGTTAAGTTCCTCTAATAAATTATAATGAGTTTTTGAAAAGGAAGAACCAACACAAGGCTTGAAAGGTAAAATATTTTTAGGAAGAAAAGAGGTAGTTGGAGGTTTATATTGAGGAAGTGATTCCTCATTGGTTTCTAAAGGTAGGGTAGTGGTAGTAGTATCTTTGAGAATCTACTATTCTAGTGATGGTTTCTTTGGTTTTGTGATAGGATCTTTGTGGGTGGGTTTGTGTTAATAATTGACCTTAGTCACATTTACATATTGGGATTGGTATAGTATTGATCATAATCAATGTCAATCATATAATTATCCTTGTTTGATTGTTGAGGGTTGGATGTAGAGAAAGTTTTTGGATTATTAGATGAAGAAGATTTGAAAGATTGTTTATTTTGAGAAACATTAACATAATCATGATGACAGATTTTAAACATGGAATCATGATTGAATGAATCTCCTAGCATAAAATAAATGACAAATTTTGTAATTCCACAACATGTTTTGTGGGAATGAATTATCTCATCATAGAACCAACAATTTTTTTAGGATCATACCATTGAGGGGGATTATTAGGATATATAAATGGTTTAGAAGGCACCAAAAGTTGTTTCATTTTTTAAATGGTTAGTGGTGTATGAAAAGGTTGGGGATTTTTCATTTTGGCTACTCATATTTTCGTTGAGGAGGATTAATAGTGATTGCATTAGTTTAATGTTGGAAATATCCCTTGATAGTTTTAGTGTTAGCTTCAAATTATTTCATTATAAAGTCTTGTCACTTAGCTTGGTTGATAACATTGTGTAAAGTTTAGGGAGAAATAAAAATAAAACCTTGTATTAGATGGAAGGTGTTAAGGGAGTGATCAAAAGTTTGAATAAATTATAATCAGTCATGTTGTGATTATCTTTGTGAGCCATATATTTACATCATTTAATAAAATCATGAGATGATTCATTAGGGGATTTCTTAGCATTGATGAAATGACTAAGACAATTTTTGGGAAGATCATTATATTGAAATTCCTTAACTAAAGTATTGACTAAATACTCAAGTTGCCATATAGAATGTTGGGGAATTTGGTTATACCATGCTAATATATCACCAATGAAAGTTTTAACTAAAATTTTAGTAGTGGTGAATGTATTAATTTGGATCCACTCTTTGATAGTTTTGAATGCTTTAAGAAAAGATGTGGGGTCTTTAGTCCCATGATATTTAATAGTTTTAGATATATTACCAATATTAATAGATACAATGAAGGGGGCTAAAGGTTCATTTTGAATGTGTTGAAGCATATTGTTATGCATGATAGGTTGGGGAATGAAATTTCCCATGACATATTTAAGAGGTGGAGGAATGAAATTTTTATTATTTTGGGGAAGAAGGATAGGGGTTGATTATCCATATTTATCAAATGATGTTTTAGTTGCATAATTTGAGAGGTGTTAAGTTTTTGCATGATGTTCATTTATTACACTATTTGTGCAATAATTTGAGTTATACTAATTGGTGGGTTGGTGTTGGGAGGAGGACTCCCTAAATTAGTATCATGGGGAGGGTTTCTAAGTGTCAGATTGGTAGGAGGTGGGTTGTTGGTGTTGATAAGGTTTCCTATGGGGTTATTTCTTAGGCTTGTGTCAATTTCCCCCATAGTATGACAAGGTGCCTAAAAGTGAGAATTATCTTAATAAGCATGGAATGAATCTGATCCACCAATCTCATCTATTAGCATGATTTGAACCATATTACAATCAAAAGATGATGGGTGAGAAAAGGTGCTCCAAGAGTCAAGATCCTTTTGGGTATCGAAGTTAGGAAGAAAATAACATTTCATATAGAATTTAAATGGATTCAAGTGGTCCAAAAAGATTCTAATAGGGGATTCCATGATTCTTGAAAATATAATATAAAATCAATAAGGATAGAAAATAGGGATAAAACTAGCCAAATATAGAATATTATTAGCCAATAAGTACAGAGTCGACTAGGTCAACAGAATTGGTAGGAAAGATAAATAGAACATGGCACAAAAGACATAATTTAACTATTTGAATATGTTCTATACATGGTAAAAATGAAATGGGATAGAAAGATACATAGTCGTATGGGTCAATTGTGTACTATAGATGGATAAATTGTATAGGCTAAAAATATACATAGTCAGATAGGTCAACTATGTACTCTAAAGGTAAGCAAGATCAACAGTCTATAATAGACTATATTAACAAGGATGAATATGTTATAAAAATAGGGGAAAAAATTGCAAGATAATAGCTAAGTAAATATAATGAAGCAGACAATCAATCAGATCAATGTGTTTAATCTAATTATAGCACACGATAAAAACCTTGTACTAATCCTAACTAGTACAAGTTTTGAAATAAAAAATACAATTATTAAAGAGAAATCAACAAAAATTGAATGTAAATGATAACTAATTGGTTATTCTTGAATGTTGTTAAGTTATAATAAATTTTGAAATTAATATGATGAGTTGGCTATAAGAAGGAACTAGAAAATAACCTATGGATAGTTTTAGGTAGTTTAGGCTAAAAGGGATTTGTATTAGTGATGGTACTATATTATTATTAGGGTCTACGCCCTCACTTCATAATCCCATAGTGATAATGGTTTTGAGTTATTTTCTAATATATAACATCAAACATGCATTTATATTTGGATAGAAAACCAAGTTGGCTTCCTCCTTAGTGATGAAATCCAAGTAGGTAGATCTTGAGAAGAAAATGTTTAATTTTTTTTAGTGTTAAGTGATTTGGAAGTGTGTGAAAAAGAGAAAAATAGTGTGACTAAGTTGGTAAATTAAAAAAAACACCTAATTAATCTATAGTTTTTACTCTAAGAATGCAACTTAAATATAAAGTATATTAATTACTAAAAAAATAGGTTAATTCCTTTTACTGTGAAGAATATAGAGTCAGCTCAGGTGAAATTGTATGAAAATAATATAGAACATAGTCAATAGGGTCATGACTATTCATCTAAAACAAGATCTAGAAGAACATATTTAAATAAGTTGAGTGTTTTTGATAGAGAGAAGACAAGCTATAGATAAGCTAATATTAATTTGAATACAAGGTCTGCCTAGGCTGACATTGTTTAATAAATGTCAAAAAGGGTTTTTGGGTAAGGTAGAGGCCGAATAAGGTGGGAAATTACATGGAAGAGTGTGTAAGGGAAGTGTAAAATATTAAAGAATCATATAAGATATGGTTAAATTGATTAACATTTGTGGTATAGGGGATAACAATATTACGAAGCATCAATGTTCTACCCATACCTTTGTCAATGCACTCCTTAAGATATGCACTTAGAGAGATTGAGGTTTGAAAGGTTCTTGCAAGAGATAAATCATTAGTAATTGATAAAGTTTATAAATATTATGTGTATATAGACACTACTACTAATGCTACTTATTTATATTATCAGGGAAAAGGTTTAAGAAAATCCCCATATTTTGACTAGAATTAGAGGATGAAGCATTATGGAACTCAATTTATGCTCTTTCTATCATATCCTAAATGAGATGTTTTAATTTTACATATATGTGAATGGTATGCCCCTTTATTTTATGGTATTCACAATATTCATTATCCCTATACTAAACTAGTTTAAGTTGAATCTCATTAAAAGGTTTTGTATTTGGGTGGCTAAGCATGTTCATAGCAAGCAGCTTATGAATCACATTCTCAATAGGATTTTATAGATTAAAAAATATTCATATGGTCCATTGAGTATTTGAAGAGGTTTCATTTACAACATAAGAGGTTGTGGTTGTGGAACTGATTTAACAATTTTGGGAATATTAGTGTATTATTCCTAATTTAGTTAAAGGGTCTGAGTAGTAAAATAAATAAATAAATATGAAATAATGAAAATAATAATTTTTGTAAATTAGATTGAATTTTTTTAATTTATAAAAATAGGAATATCACATGGAAAATAAGACTTATCTAGAAACTGACTGAGACATATGTTAGAATTTACTGTGCAAGACTAGGACACTATCACAAATTGAGATCTAACCTTCATTTTGTAATTAGATAGGAGTTCCAAAACTAGACAGGAGTGGCACTAACACTATATTCCACCTCTACCAATATTATCCTGAGGATATGAGCTTTTTGGGTTTTGTTCACTATGTTTGTGTGACCTTGTCTATGAATTTTCAATAGTTGAAAGTATGTAGAGCTCCCTATCGAGCATATTTTTTATTCAAACAATATATTACATTATGTTTTGACCAATTTCAAGAAAGAGGAGGGGGTTAGTGTGTGTAATATTAATTGGATATGGATCCACACCGCTTATGTAGGCATGTTGCCTACATACTAATATTCTAAAGAGGGATCAAGCCATATGTAGTTCTCCCACTTGATGTGATTTGTGAAATAGTGTGTATGAAGATGTAGAATGTTAAACTGGATGTGCTTGAGGTGGCTAGGGACTGGTGTAAGGATTTAAATAAGCTTGTAAGTGTACTGGTTGGCTGTATGTAGAGAATAGAGAAGATTGATTGAGTAGTCTTGTTTGTATTCTTTCTTGCTTAGTGATATTTGCCAATCACTTCTAAATGATATTTAGATAAGATTTTATAGGGATCTATTGGTCATGGGTTGAATGTGCTCACATTAGGATGACAAGGGTAAGGATGGGGAACTAAAAGGAATTGACCATTAGGGCCAAAATTACACTTAGACAAGAGTGATGAAGTAGACAAGAGTGGTACCAATGCTATAATCTTAGTGTGGTGCTATTATCTTGAGCTAATGGGACATAGGGGGATGGATTAGTCATGGAAAAAGGGGTCTATCTTAGTTAGGATCAAGTATAAAAGGCTATGAATGACTGGTAATTTGTGAAAACATGCCTATAAAGGTCATGAGAGTAAGCAAGAGGGACCTAAGGGTTAGGTGTCATTATACATGCTCAAATTACCAATTTTTACATTTCATATGACTACATTTCCCTCCATTTATTCTAGTGTTGTAAAAAAGTGAAATACTAGGATAAATTAAAAATAGAAAGTGTACTTGAAATTACCTACAAGGGTGAAGCTCATGAAGCTATTGTGATGTTGGGTGTGTATAGAGAGAGCATGATGTAAACTATGAATCTACAAAAAAAATATAAAGTAGATTAGTTATTACTAGATACATTATATCTAAAATAAGAACATACAAATTTGGGTAAGAGAGAGAGGAAAATATAAGAATGAATACACCGCACCAGGTATGCGAACCAATGGAAAACCCATTATGATGCTAAGTGATGTTGAGTGATGTTAGATGTGTGATGTACCAAGAGTAATATCATGAACGAAGCTGAGTGCTTAATTCCTTAGATGTGGCTCAAGAATGCAAAGGTTGGCACTTTGACTCCATCATCACTCACTAAGTGAAGCTAGGTGATCTTGTGTGTGTTGATCGATGTTTGGACTATGTGTCCAATTCTTTTTAATAGGTGGCTCAATGATACAAAGGCTAACTAGACCTTTGGCTCCATCATTGCCCCATGAAGTGAAGTTATGAATTGATACTAGTATGGATGTGTGTCATATGGGATGCTCTTAAATCCCATGAATGTACTATTATCTAAAAATGTTGGCATGGATAGCTAAATGTATGATAGAAACTAGGCCACTCTTTGCCACTCCAAAAGATGGAGATTAGGCTTGTATGAAATCCAATCCAAAATTGGTGTACTAGGCTTATATAAAAATCACCCCAAAATGTGAAAGTTAGGCTTGTATGAAATCCAAATTTAAAATTATGCCAACCACCTAAATATGGACTAGGGCATGCAATTATTGAGAAATGCCTAGGTAATACCAAACTTGAAAAGAAAAGAAAAGAAATGTGTTGCACACATTTCCCCCAATCATTTATGTCTAGAATATGGATTATGATATGGAAGTTATATCAACTACCATATCTAAAACTAGAAGTGAGATCCATCATGTTGTGTATGATTCCCCCTATATCTATATTCTCTGAGCAAGTGAACTAAAAACTATTGGTTCTAAATTGGTCTGACTATGTAAAATTGTAGTTGAACCTACTTTTTTCTAGCTTATAGAAAGTTTCATTATGCTATTTGGATAAGATCACCAAAAATGGACACCAGTGGTACTAACACTATAGTCCAATCTTGGCATTGTTATCCTAGGCTAAATCTAGTAACTATTCTAGCATTTTCACTATGTGCCTAGTCTATTCTAACTGATTTGATGTTTGGTTCATGTTTTGGGTATTCTTAAAACTAATTTTCAATCATTAGGAGATTTGATCTCTATGACAAAACCCCTATTTGTTGCCCCCTCTTTTGAGGGTGGGAATGAAGACTCTATAATGACTGCCCTTAGAAGAAAAATCCCTATAAGTGTGTTATGATAAAAAGATACATGATATCGCAATGATAATCAATAAGATATCTCAAAATATAACATGGTTTGTAATGAGAGATTATTAGATCAGAGATGGTAGGCATAAATAGATATAACAATGTAATATCATGTGTAATATATTGAAATAGAATTGAAAGTTTGGTTAGTTGTTAATTGTTAGCTAGAGGGATGAAGCATGATGTCCATCATGGCATCCAAGAAATAAATAATAATACATGATGTGGATCATGGCAATGAAAACAATCAAAAAATAATCAAGCAACACACACAAGGCAAGAAGCATACAAGAGTGGCCAAGGCATCAAGTAAACAAGGGACATAGGCACATGTCTCTCAAATTGGAAGGCAAACATACAAGGTATGTTCAAATGCCATATACACATACAATGGAAACAAGTAAGGTTGGCATGAAATCCATAATCACATATAAGAGTACAAGGGACAATGGAAAATGTCCAAAGGCACACACAAGATATAGAAGCAAAGGACATTGGCAAATGTCCTAAGGCACACACAAGAGACAAACATGAACTAAGAAATGCAATCACATCAAGATACACTAAGCAAAAAAGGAAAGCATGTAATAAACTAGAAGTACAATCATACCTAACTAATCAAATCATGAATATGAATGTATCAAAACATGTTAGTACAAGACTACTCATATGCTAATAAATACATAAGTGATATATACTAATGCATGTCGATAGAGTAATATGTGTAAGCTAGTAAATAATGTATATCAACATGATAAATAGAGTGTGTGTAGGAATGACATAACTTGGATGGTGTAGTCATGTAGAAGATGCCACCAAGGGGAAGATATATTGATGTGTGTCTTGAATGTAGAATTAGGATGCCCCCTCAATGGGTAGAGTGAAGAAATTAAGGAGTTGGATGTCACTTTACACACTCAAAGAAGATCAAGTGAAGCATGGTAATGTAGATAAATCGATAAACAATAACATAGAATAACAAATGTAATTCTAGAATGCTAGTAGAAATGTAAAGCATGGATAATGTATATAATCAATTTTTTTTTTGTGTTTTGATATATTTGAATGTTTTTGGAATTTTGATGTATTTGAATATTTTTGGAATTTTGATATATTTGAGTGTTTTTGGAAATTTGATATATTTAAATGTTTTTATGTTTTTGATATGTTGTATTATTTTTGTATTTTTGATATAATCTATATACAGTCAAGCATAAGAAACTATGTATAGGTAAGATAGGAAAGGATGACAATAATCTATGAGTCTCATGGGAAACTCCCTATCATGGTGTCCTGTATCAAGGAGAGGAATCGTGCATGATCATGAAGCATGATGGAAATGCTAAGACTGTGGCTCTAAAAGATGTGTATGTTGTAAATGATGTAAAATATCTAAAGTAGAAACTAAGTGTGAGACACTCCTATAAATTTGAGAAGTGGATGAAATTTTAGGGCTCTTAAGGACCCATCTGGTAGTAGGAGAATCTCTCTAAACATGTGCTATATGAGTAGATGGATGAGATCTCAATGATATTTCCTTGGGTGTGAACACTATAGCTAGAAGTTGTCTAGAATCTTAAAGCTATAGAGGTGTATGAACTCTCTATGCTGGTGATGGATGCCTCAACTGTGTTTGAATTTGTATTAGAGGAAGAATTGTAACTGGTAGAGAAATTGAAACTAGTGGCAAAACTAAAACTAGTGAATACAAAATATTAGATAGATCTAAAGTTGGAAGTGGTAACTCATATAAAACTCCACCAACTATAAAAACTTGATTAACATGAATGAATTTCATGCATGTATGAACAATAGAAGGTACTTCTCAAAGTTTTTAAATCCAAGGTTAACCAAGTATCATATCAAAAAATCCTACACTAGAAACTATAGTGAATGGTATGGCCACATGTGTTGGACCAACCTATAGAGGTAATACAATCTCACCCAATGAACTCTGGATGTGCTCATTAAATCCACTAACAACTATGTCGATGAGGGTAATATCCTACTCTAAATATCTCAAAAGTTGTAATAATGTCATAGTGCACATGTTCATGCTAGATCCATTATCTATGAAAACATTATAAATAGGATGATTATGAATGTAAGCTCTGATAAAGAGTGAATGATAATCTGAATCATCATCAATGATCTCTTACTCTAAGAAGGAGATAAAAGGTCTAGGTAGAATTATAGAATTGTATACACTGATCATGTTACTCAAAGTATGTGTCTTAATGGAAGGTGACCTATATGTACCTAGTGGGGGATATGCATGATATGCATGATGAACCCCTGATGTATCCCTTGTCTCTTATTTAGAGTGGTAAGGAAAAGGATCAAATAATATTTTTAACGCTTTATCCTATGTTTTCTTTTCTTAAGGAGGCTCAACTGAAGTTCCAAAATCAATATGATTTCCATGTATCAAATCCTATATCTTATGTCTCAAAATAATACATCTATTTATTGTATGGACTAGTACCCTATGAAATTCTTAAAATTCATGTTGATCATATCCCCATGGAAGAGGCTTTGTTGTGTCAACTTCCTAAATAAGAGGGAGAGATATGATGTTACATTCCAATAACTACTATAAAACTCTGGCTAGAGAAATGGGTAGATTAGTAAAGGTTCACCAAGTGTTAGGTTGTGGAGCTAAAAGCTTCACTGATGCAGACATGGAGGAGGTTGCAGGAGAGTTGCAGAAGTGTCACGGAGACTGGCGTTTGGTCTGGCCAACCGACATCGGCAGTATTAGACAAGGAAGCAACCGACGTTGGTCATGGATCAGCCGGCGTCGGCGACCCCCAGGCGGACAGGGACCGACGTCGGTCGCCTGTGTGGTTCGACTGCGAGCTAATTACGGGTAGTTAGCTAATGAACCAAGTGTTTGCATGAAGAGGTCTATTTTTAGACTGAGAGCTGCGGATCTAATTATTGTAATTAGATGTCTAATCATTGTTTGGATGAGATCTATATAATAGAATCATGGTTGTATTGGAAAAGTGTTCTAGTTTGAGTTGAGCAAAGTTTGCTCCTTCTGTGTGTGAAGTGAGTAAGGGTGTTCCTCCTAGTTCCCTATCAGTGCCAAGCTTGGTACTGGTTGGAGAATCATAAGGACTTGGTGAGGCAAGGACAAGGGTTCTTCAGGGTGTAGAGTGATCTACATGGTAAGTAAGATCGTTGATCTGTAGGTGTATGTGTGTGCAAGGTCAAGGTTCACAGGGGAGCAGAACCGGGTTTGATTTGTAGGTGTGCAGGATCATATAGATAGCAACACAACAGGGAGTAGTATCAGGCAGGATCTACTTGGAGTACAGGTGTGTACTCGGATAGAGCAAAGAGGAAGGCAAGGGAGTTCCTTCCATAAGTATGGTCTGTTGAATTGCAGGTTGTTGCAGGTTCATGGGAGATCTACTTGAAGTACGTGGAGTACTTGTTTGAGTGTGTGGAGCACTTGTGGTGTGCGTGGAGCACAGGAGGTGAACACCAACTCTGTATTTGAGTTGGGTGTTGGGACCTGAGAGGGAGAGCTTTGGGGAGAAGAATTACTATTCACTTGAGGTGTGGGAAACCTCTGTAAGGTGGTGGAGAAGAAGTGGCATCTTCTTTATTGTATTCTTTTCTATATAAAGTGTTAATACAAGTTGTGTATTGTCTCTCATATCATGTGTTATTCTGAATTCTAGTTACTTGGTGAATCTGGTTAATTTCCGCATATTAAGTTGCTTGGTTTGGTAATCAATTGTGTGCTTCCGGTTTATTCTCCCAACAAGTGGTATCAGAGCTAAGGTTGCAGGAAGCAGGTTTTGTGTTTGGTTACAGGGCACTCTCAGGGGTTTTTGATTGAGTGGGAGTAGAGCAACAACAGATCAAAGTAAGCTAAGAATGGAGGAGTTGAAAAGCACAGATGGTCACTCACGGTCCTATGGAAAGAAAGAGTAGGTAAAAGAATATTGTTGGTTGGTAGCAGATCAGCATGAAGAAACTGAAAAAGCAGATGTAGTAGGTGTTATTGCACAGGATGTTCTTGGAGGTTTCTTGGATAAAGTTGAATCTTGGATAAAAGATTCGGTTGCCTCTTTCCATGCAGTTCCAGGTAGAGGAGCTGGTAAGCCTTGCCAAAAAATTGGCAAAGGGGAAGTGAAGCTGAAATTGCAGGCGGCCAACACACAGGTGTTGATGAAGGTCATGCAGGTCCCAGGTTTGGAGATATGGCTAATTTCTTCAGAATGATTGGGTGATGAGAGATGCACAAGAACTCTCATAGCGGATGCACTTGAATTAGCTGGTGGTAAGAAAACAAGTACCCTTTATCTACTTGTTTATATTACTGATTCTTCTTCTGTTGCAGAGACGTGGCTTCGTAGGCTTGGTCACATGAGTAGGAAGGAGATGCATGTTCTTAAGCAGAAGACAGATATATTTGATAGGCTTAAGAACTGGAAAGCCTTGGTGTTTATGGAGGAGATGGCGGACAGAACCCAGTGGATGGTGCTGGATACTTCTGAGCAGGGCAGTTTGGACATGGGTTTTTTGATTCAAAGAAGCTCGCGGGTAAAAAGTCATCACTCACAGGCGAACACAGGTACCGATGTCAATCAGGAGGAACCGGCATCGAACAGACAGGTGCCAATGTCGGTCATGTGCAGACCGAAGCCGGTGATGTCGGGCAGGTTAAGACCGACGTCGGTCATGGGACCGATGTCGGCGATAGGTAAGACCGATGTCGGTCAGGAGGATCGACGTCGGCAGCAGGGACACTGATATCTGTAGGGTCGGTAGTCAGGGACAGATGCATGGAACCGATGTCGATTGGATGCAGACTGTGGGGTGACCGAGGTCGGTCACTGTAACGGATTTTGGGTGGACAGCACGCTATCATGGAGTCTCAAACACCCATACGGAGGACTGAAGACGTAAGTAGGCCCTCAAATTCATTGTTCCTCTTCTTTATACATGTTGTTGATTGTAGAGCAGGAAGGATCCAGGAAACAGGTGTGAGCTTGGCATGGATGAGGATGTGATTCCTTGGAGGAGAACCAAACAGGTGTGTTTTGGTAGGGTTGCCAGCAGGGGAGAAAAGCACAGAGACGAATGGATTCCTTAGTAGAAGAATAGAGAGAACGGATACATGAGACAGAAGACCAGGTATATGGTCTTGAGGAGCTGCAGGACAGTGGTACAGGGTTTGATAGGTGGAGGACGAAGCATGGCTTCAGTCAATGTCAGGGTAACTACTGTGGTTTGCCTTACTAGGTGGATGATGAGTCATGACATCATTCTGTTGCTGTATGTGGATGGTATGTTTTGCTAGCAGGATTGTACATACAGGGTTTTGCTGAGCTAAGGGTAAGATTAGTTTAGTGGCATGTCAGGAGGAGTTTAGAGCAGTGAAATTCTTTGACATGGGAGGCATGGAGATCACAGGGTGATTTTGTCTTGAGTGGGAGCTGATGTGAATCAGGTGTTGGTGAGGTTCAGGATGCAGAGCTGGAGCACACTAAGGGCTGGACAGGTACAGTGTCCAAAATCACATGAGGTCTGGTATAGACCTGAGTATTCCCATGCAGTGGGAGCTGTCAGAGAGTTAGGAGCCAATTCGAGGAAGTGGGTTCTCAGGTATTTGAGAGGGATCGGCAGTAGGGATTCATGCTATGCAGGGTCAGGACTTCACTACATGTGTTTGTAGGTTCAGATGTGGCAGGGTACTCGGATGACAGGAGGTACATCACGGGATGTGTGGTGGATTGTCTTCAGGATTGATCTTAAAGAGGGATACAAGCCAGTAAATAGATTAGATGGGGTATAGGTACAGGTACAGTGCAGCTGTTTATCTCCAAGTGGGAGATTGTTAGGTTGTGGAGCTAAAAGCTTCACTGATGCAGACATGGAGGAGGTTGCAGGAGAGTTGCAAAAGTGTCACGGAGACTGGCGTTTGGTCTGGCCAACCGACATCGGCAGTATTAGACAAGGAAGCAACCGACGTTGGTCATGGATCGGCCGGCGTCGGCGACCCCCAGGCAGACAGGGACCGACGTCGGTCACCTGTGTGGTTCGACTGCAAGCTAATTATGGGCAGTTAGCTAACGAACCAAGTGTTTGCATGAAGAGGTCTATTTTTAGACTGAGAGCTGCGGATCTAATTATTGTAATTAGATGTCTAATCATTGTTTGGATGAGATCTATATAATAGACTCATGGTTGTATTGGAAAAGTGTTCTAGTTTGAGTTGAGCAAAGTTTGCTCCTTCTGTGTGTGAAGTGAGTAAGGGTGTTCCTCCTAGTTCCCTATCAGTGCCAAGCTTGGTAGTGGTTGGAGAATCATAAGGACTTGGTGAGGCAAGGACAAGGGTTCTTCAGGGTGTAGAGTGATCTACATGGTAAGTAAGATCGTTGATCTGCAGGTGTATGTGTGTGCAAGGTCAAGGTTCACAGGGGAGCAGAACCGGGTTTGATTTGCAGGTGTTGCAGGATCATATAGACAACAACACAATAGGGAGCAGTATCAGGCAGGATCTACTTGGAGTACAGGTGTGTACTCGGATAGAGCAAAGAGGAAGGCAAGGGAGTTCCTTCCATAAGTATGGTTTGTTGAATTACAGGTTATTGCAGGTTCATGGGAGATCTACTTGAAGTACGTGGAGTACTTGTTTGAGTGTGTGGAGCACTTGTGGTGTGCGTGGAGCACAGGAGGTGAACACCAACTCTGTATTTGAGTTGGGTGTTGGGACCTGAGAGGGAGAGCTTTGGGGAGAAGAATTACTGTTCACTTGAGGTGTGGGAAACCTCTGTAAGGTGGTGGAGAAGAAGTGGCATCTTCTTTATTGTATTCTTTTCTTTATAAAGTGTTAATACAAGTTGTGTATTGTCTCTCATATCATGTGTTATTCTGAATTCTAGTTACTTGGTGAATCTGGTTAATTTCCACATATTAAGTTGCTTGGTTTGGTAATCAATTGTGTGCTTCCGGTTTATTCTCCCAACACCAAGGACGTTCTAATAAAACCACATGTTAAAGGGGCTCAAAAGTTGCATTAACTATCAGTTTATTCTAACTCTTGTTATCATTGACCTTGACTTTGTATGGGACTTTGTTGTTACTCTTATTTGTTATTTTTGAGATACTTGTGTACTTGAGTTTTCCCATTGAAATTAGTTTGAATTCCATTTCCTTTAGTGTGTGACATAATTTTAGTGAAGGAAGAGAATATTTTAAACATAATCGATTCATGTAAAGCTGGTAGAAGAATCTATTTGAGGAGATTTTTTAACTCTTGATCAACCATGGGGCTAGTCATCTTAGGCAAAATAGTCTTATATCAAAGAACATAATTTGTGAGATGTTCATTTGACCTTTGTTTTTGTTATGTAACTTGGGCATATGAAACCCTATCATCAATATTACTTCTGAAATGAGCTAAGAATATGTCAGCTAAAGGATTGAATACATTGATCGACTGATTTGGTAGACTATAAAACCATTGTAAATCCTAATCCTTTAGGATCCATAGAAATAAATTGGTAAGTATCTAATCATTTGGTACATAGTCCAAGCATGATGCATGAAAAGTTCCCAAATGTGTCTCTAGATCACCCTTGATATCATATAGAGTAAGCTTGGGTTGAACAAAACTTGGAGGTAGGGTGTAGAAGCAATGTAATGTGCCAATGGTGTATGTAATAGAGAAAAATAATCCAAAGCCTACATAGGTTGAGAGTCACCTTGATCAAGATGTATCACCTTGGATTGACAAGATCGTATCTCTTACACAAGGGTTGCCACTCAGGAGACAAAGATATACTAGTTGTAGATGGTGGCATAGAGGCAGGTTGGGCTGCTATAGGGGGTTATTGAGACATAGTTACCCCCATAGTGTCATTTTCAATTGGTTTTTATAAAGGAATTAAATATTTAACTTGTTTAGCCTTTTTTATTTCCATGATAGATTGCAAGATAAGAGTATGATATCAGGGCTGGTCCCAAAGTCTTTCTCAAAAACTTTCTAAGATCAAATTTTTGTTGAGGATAACTTCATTATCAACAATTAGTGGAAGTGCATCAGTAGTCCAATGTGGTGGAGAATGAGAATCGGTGAGTACATCATCATTGTTATTTTAATAATACTCATTATCATAGTTATCTTTATTGAAATTAGTGTAATTTGGATGTGTAGAATCTATAATAAGAACCTAGGTTGGTTATCTATCCCTGGTATATGTTCAAGTTTCAAGAATCTGGGTGAATTCAAGAAGATTGCCACTAAGTCTTGCACTTCATCTTGAAGGAAGAGATGCGAGAAACTTAGGTGGTATAAGGAAAACAACTTGGGTAATAGTAGAAAAGATTAAACATATATAATCTAAACAAGGAACTAGAATATGAATAAAAAGGATACAAAGTTCACACACATGTAAGGTGATACCTAAATAAGCAAATAGGAACTAGAACATGAAATTAGGATTGGAAAGATAATTATTTGAATAATTTACTATGAAAATTTGAAATTGAATGTGAATTTTTGAGTTATATATGTAAGTAAAAAATCAAAAATTTATTTGAAAATTTATGATTTAAAGAGACCTAGTAGATGCCACTTAGGGTTTTGAAAAATAAATGTTTTTTAAAATTACTATTGAATTTTGAATGGATTTTATGAATTAAATATGCTAGTAAAAATTCAAAAAATGATTGGAAAATTACGAGGACCTAATATGGGCAACTAGGGTTTCCAAGAAAATTATTTTAAATTTACTATTTTTTTATAAATTTAATAATAATTTATGATTTTATTATGTAGGTAAAAAATTAGAAAAATATAGAAAAAATCATTAGGAAATTTGCCTTAGGGTTTTTATGCACAAACGAAGTAAGTTGGGTTCACCAAACGATTTAACAATTTTGGAAATATTAGTGTATTACTCCTAATTTAGTTAAAGGGTTTGAGTAATAAAATTAGTAAATAAATATGCAATAATTAAGCTACTAATTTGTGTAAATTAGATTGCATTTTTGTCATTTATAAAAATAATAATATATAGAAAAGAAGACTTATCTGGAAATTGACTGATCCAACTGAGATCAAGGATATAATTTACTCTGCAAGATTGGGACAGTATCAAAAACTAAGATCTGACCTTCATTTTATAATGAGATAGGAGCACCATAACTAGATAAGAGTGGCATTGATGCTATAGTCCACCTCTTCCTCTATTGTCCTAAAGATTTGAGCTTTATGGGTTTTATTTGTTATGTTTGTATGACCCTATCTATGAAGTTTCAACAGTCAAAAGTTTGTAAAGCTCCTTTTAGAGAATAATTTCTCTTAAAACCCTATACCCCATTGTGATTTGACCAATTTTGAGAAACAGGAGGGGTCAGTGTGTAATATTCACTAGATGTGGATCCACACCCCTTATGTGGGCACACTACCTACATACCGATACTTTGAAGAGGGATCAAGCCATATGTAGTTATCCCACTTGATGTGCTTTATGAAATAGTGTGTATGAAGATGTAAAATGCTAAATTGGATGTGTTTTAGGTGGATAGGGACTAGTGTAAGGATTTGAATAAGCTTTTAAATATATTGGTTAGTAGTTTGTAGAGAATAAGGAAGATTGCCTGAGTAGTCTTGCTTGTATTCTTACTTAGTGATATTTGCCAACCACTTCCAAATGATATTCAAATGGGATTTTACAGGGACCTATAGGTCATGGGTTGAATGTGCTCACATTAGACCATCAAGGATAAGGATGGGGAACCAGAATTAATTAATCATTGGGGCCAAAATTGCACTTGGACAAGAACACTAAAAGTGGATAAGAGTGGCACCAACACTATAGTCCTAGTGTGGTGCTATTTTCTTGAGATGATGGGACCTGGGGGATGGATTAGTCATGGAAAAAGGGGTCTGGGTCAGCTGGGATCAAGTTTGAAGGCTATAGATGACTAGGAATCAAAGAAAAGATGCCTATGAGGGTTATAAGAGCAAACAAGAGGGACATAAGGGTTAGGTATCATTAACCACACTCAAGTTACAAATTGTTGCATTTTATATGACTACAAGAACCTTTTGAATTGGTAGAGGATATATGGTTTGAACATGTCTAGCCTCCGTGACTCCATTGTCCACCATATTCTTGTTATGGTTGAACAACTTGGGTTTATCTGCCACTATTATTAGATTTGGAATTAACATGTTGGTTTTGATTTTGTTTCCAAATTGGAGACTGGTGTTGAGATTGATTTTGACTTTGTGAATAGATTTTAATCAATCCTTTGTAAATTAGAGCTTTTTCTATGTGAAAACCTTTTATAATGACATCATCAAAAGTTTTTGGACACTATAATCTAAGACTAAGTGCTAGTTTTGAATCTAGATTGGTCATAAAGATATTGTCTTGATCAGTGTCAGGAAGTGTATGAGGAAACTTGATGGATAGTGATCACCATCTTTGAAGACATGTTGTAAATATCTCTACTCCTTTTTATTTAATAGCACATATGTAAACCATGGCTAACATGTGTTCAATGTTATAAGAAAAGTGTTTAATGAACTTCTCTGATGTGTAATAAAACATAGTAATATAACCTTTTAGTATATATGTAAACCACTCTAAGGTGGGATCAACCAAACTTATTGAAAATAATTGGAGTAAGAAATATGGATTATAACTAACCCCTTAACAAGCAATAAATAATAGGCTGAGGTGTTCTCTTAGGTCACCCTTTCCTTTATACTTATCAAACTTCAGAAACTCAAAATGAGATGGAAGTGGTATTTGTAAAAAAAATTGAATCAAATGGATATGAATATATGTGATCCAATTTATACTTTTGATTTTTTTTTTTGGCTTTTAATCTTGACATTATATCTTTTATACCCTATTATTCCTAAAACAAGGTAATATATTGAGAAGTGGGTGGGGGATTATTTGGTTGATAATGGAATTGGGAATTCAATCGATTTGTTGGAACTCTTTGCACTAACCAATTGGAAGTATTATTTATATTTCCAACATTTGATTGGTAAGGGATACTTTAGTATTTATTTTAATAAGGAATTAATACATGTCATTATGTAGGAGGAAGTTGGTATTGAGTGTAGTTAGACTGTACGGTGGAAATATGTTGTTTTTTAGGAGGAAGCTATTATTTTTTACTATAGACTTACTGTTGAGTGGTAGGGGTTTATTGTTGTGTATAAGCAACCTATTAGACAAATGGAACTTTTATTTTATAAGGAAGATTAATAAATTGAGTTGGGGAACATATGAATTAGAAGGAATGTTCTATACAGGGACTTGTTGGATAGAATTTGATCTTTGTAACTATTTTGAGGTAATTTAAATATATGGAATTTCACATGTGTGGTTACTCACCACTTGGTGAGGATTGAGATATGTTTGTTGGAGATATTATATAATTGGTTGTAAAGGATCTTCAGGTGTAAGTTGCTCAAGAACAATGACTATCTCAACATTGGTCAATGATTTAACTAATGTATCTTTTCTTGGATGTTCAAGTGGAGGATGAACTCTTGCATTAAGTAACAAAGTGGAAAGGTCATTAAAATTTTTATGAATTTATTTTACCTAATCTTAGACATTAGGAAAGATTTGGGGTGAGGCTGCAATTATATCTTTCCCTTTCCTAGACATTTATGTATTTTTGGGCATTTGAACAGTTGGGGATCGTGACTATAAGATGGTTCATCATCACTCCACTTAGTAATTTGGAAAATACTTGGTGGTGGTATTTTTTATGCATGTTTTCTAGAGGAAAATCATGAGGATATTTGGCACCTAACTATACCAAATGCATAAGGATGCCTGGATTCATACACATGGAGCTTTGATACATTGCTCAAATTAGTGTTTAAATGAATCATTCACCAGTTCCACTTCCTCATACACACCTTAGTTAACCTCCACATTGTTTGGATTCATGTTCATGAGGATAAGCATTGATATGTGAATGGATCACTTTGACCTTGAGCCCAATCATCCTCATAAGCGATATTATAGGCCATACTGATTCATGTGTAATGAGGAATATTAGACATGAACTTTGTACTAGATCTAGATGGGAATGGAAGAATGAATTAGAAATTAACACAAGAAACTTGGATTCAAACATATTTTATCTGAACACAAGGGACTAAAAATAAATCTCAATTAGAAATGATCTTAGAATGGGAACTTAAGAACAAGACTAGAATAGGTGCAAACTCACATGAATAGAGTAACTATATGATCTCAAATAAGATAGGTGTGGTTTGAGACATAAATTTGAAAATAGTTGATAGAAAAGACATTTGGACTAGGAATGTGGATAAAGTGATGTGTTTTTTATGTAGGTGTATGAAAATTATGACAAAGTTTTGACACCACAATCAACCAAACTAATACTCAATATAACAACCCTATTTTAGTTACTTATGGCATTACTCCACATTCATCGAGTCTTTGTGATATACGTGCCTTGAGATAATATATAATTTAAAATTCTTTTATGTAATTATTGAAGTTATTGGTAGGGTTTGTATACCCCCTTCTCTCAAAATATTTGTACATAAAATATATCTTTAGGGGATGTTAACCTTTATACACTTACATCAATGAATGTGTCATAGACAAGGAGTCTTAAACTAATTTTTTCAAGGGATTTCTAGATGACCTCGATATAATTTTTAGTATGTGGGTGATTTAGAACTATATGTCAATTAGATTTCAAGTTGTCTAGCTTGTTATGATAGGGTATTTTCCCTTTTATAACCACTTCATCCATTAATTGCTTAGTGAAGTGTGATGTCTAGAAAGTACATGATCTAGGGATTTATTTGACTTATCAGGTTAACTACTCAACCACTTTTTAATCAAATAACATGCTTAATTTGTATACCGCACTAGATAAGTGGGGTTAGTATGATGCTAGGAGATGAAACCCAAAATAAATGCACACTTAAATAACTTGCGAGGAGGTGATGATATCAAACTCACTAAGCCAAAAATAAAAAAAAGAATGTATTGTTGTTTTGATTCACACAACTCCTAATAAGGGTGAGTTAAGGGCATAATAGGCAAATCTTTGGGATTTAAAATAAATAGAATATTTTCAATTTTGAGTAACCTAAAGAGGATATCATATGCATAAAATATTCCCACAACACACTCAATAATCAATAAAACTTATAAATGATGTAAATGTTTGAAAGGTAACAAGTTTTCTTAGAACCCAAAATGAATTGTGAATTGATTTTTAAAGCACCATAATGAAATGTGAATATAAAATGTGATTGTTTAAATAAATCACCCTAGTTTTGGAACCTACAAGTAAACAAGGTGATTAGTTCACTCAACCAAATTATTTTTCAATTCTAACCTATTTGAACCTATTTGCTAGCATTTTTAGTAAATTTAGTCAAAACTAACATACATCAATTTTATTCTATGATCATTTTCATGACTTTTTATTTTTTTAAAAGTCATTACTTCATCTACATCTCATAATTCTTTCTCTAACAAGGGAAAATATAGGCACTCTAATTTTATCACATCCTTGTCAAATTGCAAAATGGAATGACTTCCCATAATTACACACAATCTGGTCCAAAATCATTTGTTTATTTAATATGTGTGTTTGAATTCATCTCAGGCATCTCTAGGTAAGCTAATTCATTGTATTAAATCTATTCAATTATCATTTCTCTATTCTGGTCAATTCAATAATTCACCATTTCTCTAATCAATTAATTATATGTATTCCCCTTCTTTAAATCATTCTTCTAATTATATTTCTACTGTAAATAGAATTATAATTCTCTTGAAATTAATTAATTCCCCCTTTTCCTCTAATTGGGCATATTCATGTGAAGGAAAGGATATTGAGATTTTTTAGAATATGATTTTGTGAGCTAAATCAATTAAATAAAATGGATTAACATACAATATTATTCTCCATCCTTCATCTTGGAGACAAGATGAAGGGACCACAATGAATCTTGCGAGATATTTTAGGGAGTATTCTAAACCCTTCATCTTGGAAACAAGATGAAGGGCCCACAATGAATCTTGTGAGATATTTTAGGGAGTATTCTAAACCATTAATCTTAGAAACAAGATGAAGGGCCCACATTATTATCCATGTGTTTTCTTGAGAATGATTCTCTACCCTTCATCTTGGAAACAAGATGAAGGGATTATGTTAATTCTCATTTGATATTTTTAAATATCACCCTCCACATTTCATCTTGATTGAGATGAAGGGATCACATTAGTGATCCATTTTTCAATCTATGTGCACATTTGAGGACTCATTTTCAATTATTAATATTGATTTAAATATTAAGGGTCCTCACTAATCTGAATTTGTTATAAATAAACCCCTTTGCATTGTAATTCATCATGTTCAAGAGTTATAGCAAAGCCCTAGTGTTTTATCAAGCTAACTTATTCATCAACCTTCTTCTTATCAACATGGTCCATAGCTTCAATGAATATTTCCTCACATAAATGGCATTGATAAATACCATTTAAAGATACATCTCATCTAAATCCCAACAAAGATGAGTTCTAATGAAGGATTTCATTATGTTTATTTGAATCTTTAGTATTTTTACCTTATCATTTTTTTGCTTATGAGGTCTTAGGTGTAGGTTTTCATATTTTTGTTTGATTTTTTTTTAATTTAAATAACTTAATGAAAATATTGAGAATTGTCATTCTAATGATATAGAGTTATTCATTTTTTTTTATAGAAATATATAATCAGCTAAGAGCATGTGTTAAGATGTGGAAAATATGTCATCGTAGTATGAATATATCATCAAAGCATATTTAAGACATGTAGTGTAGGGAATTTTAGATAATAAAATTTAATATTTATAGCATATCAGTCTTGTACATTTGATAAATATCAATCAAGGCTCTACCCTTCAATTATAGACCTGCCTACTTCTAAAATCTTTGTGCTCACCATCTCAACATGCCTAATTTATTATCCTTTAGTTTAATTCATATCATTATGATGAACTATGTCTCTTGAATTTCACATAAATATTACAACCTGATAAACATATTTCACTATTAGTCTCATATACATACTTTATTTCTAACCTTTCAGACACTACCAACCATAAAGGGACACCACCATCAACAGTAGTGTCTAGATCTTTATCTAGTGCCTTATTTCCAAAATTCCTCAATTTTTTTTTGAAACCTATGGGTTATCCTATTTGTCTTATTGAAACCTACCATGAGATAATTTCAAAATGTGTGGTATAAATACAATTCTAAGCCTTCTAATTTCTCATCTAGTAAATACCAAGCAAACACCTATAAAATCTCAATTAATTAAGTGAAAAACCAAGCTATTATATCCTATTCATCCCTATTTACATACCAAGCATAAAATTAGTCATACTATATGTGTAATCATTCAAAGAGTAGCCCATGAATGATATTTGAAAAATTTACAATATAGATCATGAATCTTCATATAGTATATTGCACCATTGTGCACACACATTCCCAAAAATAGGGGAGGAACACATAATTTTGAGGCCTTATTTGGAGTATTGGGTATGTAGGAAATTCTCATTAATATATGGGTATTTGATATCATCTTGACACCATGAACCCACCAACCCATTTGTAGTAAAACCCATTCTAAAGGTGAAGAAGGGTGAAGAGATAACATTTAATTAATTAGAAAATATTGATAGAATGTATCAAATTTTTTAATATATCAACATAAATGTTAAATAAAAACCATAAAATGAAGTTAGTCTAACTTGACATCTAGTCATTATTTTGTACTAGACACTTACACCATAGCTAGATGCTAGCATCAATAATAGTGTCTAGATTTTATGGTATTATTCATAGATACAAAAGTAAAATTACCTAATATAATGAATGATACAAAATATTGATCATGCATACTTCCCACCTATTTCTAGTCCAAATTTATTTATGCATAGTAAGCCAAATTAGGAATCACTTCTCTTTAGTATTGTAATCGATTTAAAATTTGGTACTTTATATATTTAACATATCTTAGTATTATAACTCAAATAATCATATATCTAAGTTTTCAATTAATTGGCCTACTATAGATTAGTTTATAATCCTTGTGATTGAACTATTTTTATATTCATAACCCTAATCCACATATCCAAAATTTAGGGTTAAATATTTGGTGAACCTGACCTTTGGTCTCAAAACCCTAGATTGGCCTAAGGTTTTTTTTTTATTGTTTATGATTGTTATAAATTTATGTTTCCAATTTAAAGTTTTTAATTAATAAGTAATGTAAAATTTTATCATTTCCAAATGGAATAGATAATGAAGATTTAGTCAGTCATATCAATAACAACAAGGAATTAATGGATGCATTTTTGTAAGTTTTAATAGATGAGATCAATAAATATGGTAAGGCTAAGGCATCCTCACCTAGTGATGGTGAATACTTAGGTGGTTTTACAACTAATTACATACTAATAAACCTTCCCTTTAGCACATCATCGATTCCTACATCTAGATTATGTATTCAAACCATTATTCTTCGAGGACCAAAATCCTATTGCTACATATACCATGGGGATGTGAATGCTTCCAATCAAATAATAGTTTCAATTCCTATATCAACTCAAACCATGTTTACATCCCCTTTAGTGATTTCTAAATTATCTACTCTTAATCCTAATGGGTCTACAATAAAATCTATGCTCTAATTTATAATAAATTTAAAGTATAAGGTTACCAATATTGAACAAAAGGCTTTAAAATGTACTCATGCTATTGATTCATAAGAAGTATTAAACAATTATCTTTCACCTAAAATCTCTTTTCACCATTTTTCAACTAGTTTTGTTACACCCATGTTCACATTTTATGATAGAAAGGGTGATCCTAAAAAACATATCTAATCTTTCTATGAGGCATGCCTTTATTATGCCTATAATGATAAATCTTTGACCTAATTATTTCCAAGGAGTCTAAAGAACTATACTTTATGATGGTTCTATGATTTATCAATCTAATCAATGAGAGCATTAAAACCTCTAGTAGATCAATTTATAGCACATTATCTATCAACATCACTAAAAATATGTCATTTGTTAAAATTTAAAAGATAAAATAAGGAACCAATGAACCTATCAAATAATTTTTTTTCAATATAAAATTATGTTGGACAAAATGACAAATCCAATGGTAGATAAAGAAATCCAAGACATCTTCAAACAATGTTTTCTTTCCCCATTGCATGAGTCCATTGATTTTAATAAGTTCAAATCCTTTGATGAATTATGCCATATTTTTTGATATCATGAAATGAAACTTATTTCATTGAACAAGCTTAGGTATGTATCAAACACATAAACTACATCCTATACCAAGTTACATATCAAACTAAGCTACAAGGTGAAACATACAAAATGGAAAATGGAAAAAATTGTGATGGTTGATGTAGTGTCACATCAAACTAACTGAATTATATTATCTAATGAACCTAAGAGACAATTTACACAATTACTTAAGTATCCAAATTATTTACTTTAGAATCTTTTGGAATGTTATCTCATATTTCTCCCTCCTCCCATAGAGGTTGTTATGAGTCAACCTCCACCCAAAGGATATGATGTTATTTCATATTGAAACTATCACCAAGGCCCTAGGTATTCTAAGAATATATGTTATAAGTTGAAGTATAAGATCCAATACATTATTGATGAACAAAATATTACCTTTGATGATCCTCTAAAGGATTCAAGTTCACAACCTAGAGATCACCAGAATTAGAAGATATTTAATAATCCTTTACAAGACCATTATAAGAAAGATACATAAGTAAAAATGGCATAAAATTCACACCCTCCTCCATCAAATTATGGCCACCCATTATATGTGATTATTGGAACTTGTACACACATAATACCTCCTATCATTTAGAGACATATTACATTTGATGATAGTGAAATAGTGGATGATGAATCAGATATACATTCATTATTTATTTAAGCATACCTTGACCATAAGCCTATACATAGTGTTATGATTGAAAATAATTCTAGAGATAATGTATGTATGATGAAAATACTTAAATTTTTTGTATATACACATTATTATTATACCCTTCAACCAAAATGGTCAAAGCATTCAATGGGGCATCATAACACATTATTGGTGAGATTGATTTACCTTTATAAGTTGGTCTAACACATGCAGTTACCACCTTTTCAATTAAAATATATACATGAGTAGTTTATATATTATTGGGATGACCTTGGATATATATAAACTCCACATAGTACCTTCTACATTTCATGGGTGTATTAAATACATTCATACCAATAGGGTAGTCACAGTTTCTAGAAGTCCACATGAACATCCACTTGAACAAGATAAATTTATTTTGAGACAAATAACTATAAAACCTGATAAGGTTAATCCTCTATAAAATGTTAATTAATAGTCAATACCATTTCATAGTCATCCCATACTTGAGATGCCTTAGCACCAAAGATATATGATGGGTTCCATGAAAATTTCACCTACTTCTACACATAATATTCAGTCACATAAAGAAACTAAACATGTTCCAATTATTTTTAAAACCAAAGAAAACATAAATCATTAAATGATGAGTTATGTGAACCCCTATTCCTTTTATTATTTCATCATGACCACAAAGTCATATCATACATACACTAAATACCATAGATTCTATAGATTCATATATGACACCTATGTATGTTCCTTAGAAGTACCACCAATTTGATGTACCATATTTTGAGTTTGGATATACCTATGATCATACCTTATATTGGATCATAGGTTAACCTTTTATTTTCAAATATTACAAAAAATACAAAAAATAAAAATAAAATTTATCAAATATTCAAAAAAATACAAATAAAACCAATAATTCAAAAAAATACAAAAATATTCAATATTTCCATGTTTATTAGCTCATTTACACCTATTTTGTTTTCTTAATGTTGGTAGATAACATATCACTTCATTTATACATACACATATGTTTCAAACATCATTGAGTGTGATCTAGGCATTGATAGGCACATTATATATGCACTTACAGATGTTGGACCTTTCCTCTACCCTAATCATATATTATATTAGGGGAATCTACTTATTTGATCATGATTTATATAGGTTACATATATTTTATGATCATTTATACATTATCATGTTTGAGATTATATACTAACACTTACACATGTCTATATCCATGCTCATATGTTTTACAGTGTACTTGATATGCTATGTTATATAACATTTTTTTCTAGCACATATATGCAAGGAATAGTATGATATGCTTATTTTGGTTGCTTATGATTCATCTATTTTTCACTTGAGTTTATTAAATTTATTTCTATTGTCTTACTTATGGATCATTTGAATATGTTCCTTGTTTGTTGGCTCCTATGCCACTATATGCTGATTGGACATTTAAATATGTCATCGTATGGAAATTTTAATATGTCATTCATTTATATCATGAAAATTTTGAACATGCCCCTTGAATGAGGTCCTATTTGGACCTTATTTTTCATTACATTGAGTGTTCTTGTGTGTGTTCTTGATTTTTTGATGAGATTGTACTATTACTCTCTATATCATGCTCTTAGGAATTTATGTGATCACATACTATGAGATTCATTTACATACCTACTTAAACATGTTATACCTATATGTTACATGATACACACACAAATTATACATTTACCTTATATTTTTGAGGTATGATATCCATCATATTTTATTTCCCTCATCTCAAAAAGGGGGTATATCAATGGGGTATGCCATGGAAGTATTACCTTCACATTTTTCATAGTTTCTAGATTTCAGTGGGGTAATGTCATAAATATATGACCTCTATAGTTTCATAATTTCCAAGTTAGTTTCATGATTTAGATATATACTTGGGTCAAAATCCTATATATTGCACTAATTATGCATACATTTTAAACTATTTTTTTTCATATTTATGACATATATAATCCAGTTGAGACATATTATAGGTGCATATGCCATGTTATTTCACCAAAAATTAAAAATTTGCTTGTATCTATAAATGTATTTATAGGATTAAAAATGGGGCTAGAATATTTGTTAGATAAAATATATCAAAATTAAATATGATCCTAACACCATAGGCCTAAGGCCTTGATGAGCAAAGGCAAAGGCTAACTTTAACCAAAATTAAAAAAAGAGCAAGCAAATGTTATATTTAATTTTAGGATTAATTACCTTTTCATAAGTGGATGCAACTAAGATATAGTTACAAAAAGGCTTTAACAATGTATTCAACAATGAAACATCTCCTTTTTAAACCTTGAGAAATCAAATGGATAAATAATAGAATGCGATGCACAAGAGAGATTAAGAAATTAACAACACTTTGTTATAAAACTTGAGCATGTAAATGAAGGACGTATAACGTATAATTAATAATATTATTGAATAAACCTAAACCATCCATCTTGAATGTGAGATGGAGAATGCACCCTCCACATATCACATGGGTCAAGCAATTGGGCCCTTGATCTATTTGGAAGATTAAGGGAGGAGGATTAAGATTTAATTTAATGGGGCATGGGATTGATTAGATGTTATCTCCTAGGTGGAAGGGGAATATAAATTTTTTAGGGATAATGGGGGACAAGTGGAGGAATCTTATATTAAAAAATGAAGGAAAAGGGATAACGGGGGATAATTTCAGGAAGAGGTGAATATAAAATTCATTCATAGAATAATGTGAGGATAATAGGAAATATTTAATTTTATAAATTATGAATATTCTAAAATCCATGGAATTTATGATTAGGGGAGGATTAGTTAATTAATTTATATTAATTAACTAATGAATGGAAAACAATTAATAGTGAAGTAAATCATCTAATATGTAATGGTGATAGTGAATAAGCGACCCAAAATGGTGCATTGTCATAATTAGGGATGCCCCAAGGTGAATTTAGACTTTTATGTTATATGTGTAGAAGAATTTGGGATGAATAGATGTTTTAGACCAGTATGTGTGCAAATTCAATAAGTCATTCCATTTTTAAATTTTCACATGTAAGGTGGTAAAAATGAAGTGTCTTATTTTTCCCCCTTTTTAAGGAGGAATTATGAGACTATAAAAATTAGAGTCTTCTCAAACACTGAGAAAGAAAATTAAAATGAGCACAAAAATTATTCAAAATAAATAAAATAAAATTAATGGATGACTAATTGATTATTCCTTAAATTAACTAGCAAACAGGTTCAATTTTAAGCCCCAGAATATAATTGGTAAGACTTGGATATCAAAATGTATTTACATTATTACAAATGGGGTTAGAAGCTTTGTTAGAGATAATATATCAAAATCAAATATGTTTCCAACACAATAGGCCAAAGAACTCAATGAGCAAAGGAAAAGGCTAACTAAAATTGAAATCAATAAAAGAATAAGTAAATATTACCTTTTGTTTTGGGATTAATTACCTTTTAGTAAGTGAATGTGGCTTGTATGTATCTATAAAATGGATTTATCAATGTCTTTAGAAATTAAAGATATCCTCTTAAAACCTTGAGAAACTAAATGGATAAAGATTAAAATGTGATGCACAAGAGAGCTTAATAAATTAACAGCACTTTGTTATCAAAATTGATCATGGAAATGAAGGAGGATTAAGGTCTTATTTATAATATTATTTAATAAACTTTAACTATCCATCTTTAATGTGAGATAGAGGGTGTAAAATTCACCCTCCACATCTCACATGGATTAAGCAATTGAGCCCTTGATCTTTTTGGAAGATCAATGGAGGAGGATTAAGATTCCATTTGATGGGGCATGGGATTCATTAGAGTTTATGTCTAAATTGGAATGGGAATCTCAGAAGTAAAAGGATAAAAAGGGATAAGTTGAGAAATATTATATTAAAAAATGGAGGAAAAGGGACAATGGGGGATAAATGGAGGAAGAGGTGAATATTAAATTCATTCATAAAATAATATAAGGATAATAGGAAATATTTAATTTCATAAATTATGAATATTCTAAAATCCATGTAATTTATTATTAAGAGAGGATTAGTAAATTAATTTAGATTAATTAACTAATGAATAGTGAAGGAAATAATCAAATGCAATGGTGATAGTGAATAAATGACTCAAAATGGTGCATTACCCTAATTAGGGATGTCCCAAGGTGAATTTAGACTTATATTTTAGATGTGAAAAATAATTTAGGATGAACAGATGATTTAGACTAGTTTGTGTGCAAATGCAGGAAGTCATTCCATTTTGTAATTTTTGACATATAAGGTGGTAAAAATGAAGTGTCTATATTTTCCCCTATTTGAGGAGGAATTTCAAGACACAAAAAAGTAAAATATTATCAAACATCAAGAAAAAATATTAAAATGAGTGCAAAATGTTCTTATAATAATTAGAATAAAATTGATGGATGCCCAATTGATGACTCATTACATTCATTGGCAAACATGTTCAAATTGATGAACCAAATAGTACTTAGTAAGCATTGGATGGCCCCTCAAGGGGATTAAGGAAAATGTCATGAATGTGTCAACCCTTAAAAGGATGAAAATAATGCTTAAGATGAACAAAGTGAATAAGAGCAAATTGACTAGAATGAAAAGGATAAAAAATGTGTTATGATAGGGAAAAGATGAGATGGCCAGAATAATGGAGATGAAAATTCTTATGTATAGACATTTTTATCTTGATTTATTATATTTCAAATGATTTTATGCATCATAATCTAGAAATTAATCATGATAACATTATTTTTCAAATTACATAAAAGAAAATTCAAATGCAAATGTGTACAATGCTAAATCATGATATGGAAAATCAAGACTTAACTATAAAATATAATTCACTTAAATGAGATCAGATACAAATTTTAACAACCTAACATCTTTCTATGAATAAAAAAAACTTAGAGCTTCCTCATAGTCCACCTAAGATGGCTCAAACTAATGAAGTAACCAATATTCTACATAATGAAGATGTTACTAATGAAACTAAAACACATATTGAAGAGGTTATCTGAGAAGATGATTATGATCAAAAAAATGATGGATATAATGAAAATAATTAACATTAAAAAATAAATAAAGATTAATTACAATCTCTTGATATGTTTTGATAGTGTATATAGAAAGACCCTAAAGATCTTGATGATATCCTAAGAACCATATTAGAAACTAAAAAATTAAAAAATGTAGAGGAGTAACTATGTCCATATATTGATCAAGTTATAAGAGATATGGGTCATCCCCATATAAAAATAACCCTCCCCTTAGGCACATCACCACTTCATACTTCTAATGGCGGCATATGATATGTGTTTACACCTTTGTTCCCAAAACTAAATCCTACTATTGTTAAATCTTACATGGGAAGCATAAATACTTCAACCCAATTACTAGTTTCAATTCCTATATCCAATAAAACTATGGGTACACCTCCTTTGGTGACTTCCCAAGATTAAAAACATAATAACCAATAGGTACAATCTCTTGTCCAAACTATAAAAGTTTTACAAATTAAGGCTACAAATATTGAACAAAATTATATGAAATTGCCTTATGTTATTGATTCACAATAGGTGTTACATAACCCTCTTGCACCTAAAATATATTTTCACCCATTTCCAACTAGATTTTTTCACCTAAGTTCACATTTTATGATGGAAAAGGTGATCATGAATAACATATTTGATTTTTATGTGGGATTCCTTGATTTTTCCTCCAAATATAAACTTTTAACTAAAATATTTATAATAAGCCTTAAGGACTATGATTTAAAATGGTTATATGAATTACCAATACAATTGGTAAAATCATTCAAACATCTTCAAGATCAAGTTTTGGAACATTTCTCTATGAACATTACCAAAAATGTTTCTTATGCCTAAATTACAAAAACCAAACAAGGAAGAAATGAACCTATCAATGAATATGTCTTAAGTTACAAGACAATGTTGGTTATAATGACCAATCCAATGGTAGATAAAGAGCTTCAAGACATACTCAATCAAAGCTTGTCCATCCTATTTCATGAGTCAATTGTTTTCAAAAACTTTGAATATTTCAATGACTTATATCATATTGATCATGATAGTGAATTAAAACTTATATCATTGAACAAACTTAAGCATGTAAAAAATACACCAAATACATCAAATACCAAGTTCACTATCAAACCAAGTAATAAGGTAAAACCTACAGAGCCTAAAAATGAAACAACTACTATAGTTAATGTAGTGTCACAACAACCTAAACATCTTGTCTTATCCAATACACCAAGGAGATAATTTATACACTTAAGTAAATTTCTAGATTCATTAATTCCAAAGATTGTAGAGAGTCACCTCATATCTCTCCCTCATCCTATAGAGGTTGATATGAGTTAAACTCTAACCAAAAGATATAATGCCAATACTTATGGTGACTATCACTAAGGTAAGGGCATTCTAAAAACTGATGTTTTACCTTAAAGCATAAGCTATAAGACATTATCTATGATGAAAATATCATATTTGATGATCCTCTAAAGGAATCCGATTCTCAAAATGGTGATCACCAAAATAAAAAAATATTTAAAAACCCTTTGAAAGACCATTATAATAAGAAATCAGAAGTATAAATGGAATAGAATGCACATACTCCTCCACAACATTATGGTAATGCATTATATGGTGTTATTGGTACTTATACACAACATACACCTCCTATGATTTAGATATATTCTATTAATTTTGATGATAGTGAGATTGTGGATGATGAATTATATCTTCATTCTTTATTCATTCAAGAATACCTTGATCACTAGCCTATACACAATGTTATGATTGATAATGGTGAAAGCAATAATATTTTCACCATGACATTAATTATGCATTTGTGTTATACACATGATTATTTACATCCTTTAGATAAACTAGTTAGAGCATTCAATGGGACCTCACAACAATTTTTTAATGAGATTGACTTGACTTTATAGGTTGGCTCAACACATGTGGTCATTAAATTCTCATTTATAACATACATGGGTGTCTTTGATATATTATTGGGATGACCTTGGATACATACACTTCATGTAATATCTTATACAATGCATGGGTGTGTTAAATACATTTATGCAAATAGGGTAATTATAGTTTTTATAATTCCATATGAACATCCACTTGAACATAATAAATTTATACCCGAATAGTTAATTATCAAACCTAATAAGGTTAATCCTCCATGAAAGGTTAATCAAAATAAAATCCCCTTTCCTAGGAAATCATTACACAAGAGAACATTGCATCAGTGACACACAGTGGATTCCATGAAATTTTTATCTACTTCACAACATATTTATATATCCAGAATACCTAAACATGTTCATATTATTTATAATTAAAATAAATCACACACCATTTAGTGATGGGTTCCATGAACTCTTACTCCTTGTATTGTCTCTTCACAACCATAAATTCCTATTATACATATGTAAAGCATTAAATATCCTATAATGGTAGATATTAGACCTATACATGCTCCTTTGAATTACCATTATTTTATTGCACCAATTTACTAGTGGGGAGATACCTATGAAAATCCTCTAGATGAGATCATAGGATGGTATTTTATGTTCCAATATTCCCAAAAATACTAAAAAAAATAATTAAAAATATAAAAAATCCAAAAATATTTTTAGAATTTACATGTTTTATTGGCTCCTTGACATCTATATTGTTAGTTACATGTTGGTAGATAACACATAATTTATTATATATACACGTGTTTCATGCATCTTTTGAGTGTGATACAATCATACCTAGACACATGATCCATACACTTTTGGATGTTGAGCCTTACATATAATCATGTCATATGGACATAGGGGCATCCACTTATTTGATCATGATACATTTATGTTATATCATTCTATAATCATTTTCTATTATAATGTTTGATCTTATATACTTACATGTGCCTCATATATGCTTATATATTTTATAGTGTACTTGATATGTTATGTACTTAATGTTTTTTGCTAACACATTTATCCAAGTACTTTTATGATATGATTATGCTAGTTTATTATGTTCCATGATTTTATTTTTTCACTTCCTTTAGTGAAATACTTGCTTTCTATTATCATGTATTATATTACTTATTCAAGAATTTTAATATTCTCCATTGATTGTGTCCCTCGTGCCTATGTTTTCCCATTGTGACATTTACATATGTCATAGTTCATTCTATGTGGAAATCTAAACATGTCCTATGATTTTTGGATATTTTACTAAGTCATGTTACTTCAATTATGTGGCATTTGAACATGACCCTTATATGAGGTCTCCTTGGACCATTTTGATTTTTATTTTCTTTTGAGTGTTCTTATGCATGTGTTTTATTTTTTATTGAGTATGTATTATTACTATCTATATGTTTCCCTAATTCACATCATGTATTTTAGGATTTGATGTGATCACATAATATGTAACTCATTTTTTTATCTACTAGACATGTTACTCCCATATGTTACATGATATATACATAGATTATACAATTATCTTATCCTTTTTAGGTAAGGTAACTACTAGTTTCTACTTCCATTCACCTCAAAATAGGGGGCATATCAATGGGGGCATGGCATAGATTCATGGATTTCACACCTTCATAGTTTCAAATTTTAGTGAGGGCATGTCATAGATGGAATGAACTCCACACTTATTCAGTACTCAACATTTTCATATTATAGTGGGGGAATGTTATGTAAACATGTTCTCCACACTTATACCAGTTCTCACTTTCTATATTTTAGTGGGGAAATGTCATGGAAATATGTATTCCACACTTTAAATTTTTGAAATTGGCCAAATTATATGATTCAGATACACATTTGTGGAAGTATTTTATACATTGGTATTATTGTTATACCCAAGTTTAATATTAATACATATATGAGGTGCATATGCCATGCAAAAGAGAATAATAAATCAAAAAATCAAATTAGCTTTTAGATTTCAAATATTTCTATAGAATTTAGCATACACCAAGACAAACTTTTATGAACTGTTATTGAGCCAATCTACTTCAATATTTGGTTCACTTTTGGCAAGGTTGAGGTGATTACATCACTCAATCTTACCAATTTTATAGGATTGATTGATTAAATCATAAAAACTCACCATATTTATAGTGTGAGTTGACTTGGATAACTTATGATCATTAGGTTATTATTATGATTAGGTTGCAAGTTGAAATAATCTCAATTTATAGGTGGTAACTCACCTTTTCTCCAAGGTTGAGTACCTCATATATATATATATATATATATATATATATATATATATATATATATATATATATATAATCGAATACTTCATATTGAATGGATGATTCAATATGAAGTATTAGATTTGATATTAGGATAATTTTAAATATTACAAGTGCATGTGTGTGTGTGTGTGTGTGTGTGTGAACTTGTAACTTTTAAAATTATCCTAATATCAAATATAATACTTCATATTGAATAATCCATTCAAATTAAATTTCCAAAAGGAAAATGATTGCATCAATACATAGGTGTACTCATAACCTTGCTCTCTTTACTTTCAAGTATTTAAAATTCTTTAAATTCTATATTATGTGCACTAATTATATATTGTAACATGATCTTGGTTGTAAGTCAGTCACCATTAAATCACTCATTTGGGGTTCATGTAAAGGAAGAATGTGTTATACACACCCAGGTACAAATTACTTTTCATTTAAGATAACAATTTCATTAATATATTAAAGGGTGGATAAATGTATACACTAAATCTAAATTATATATCACCTCAATATTTTATACTTGGAAAGTAATTCTCATGGTTGTACCCTTTAGTTCATATACCTTCCCTCTTTTGAAAGGCTTGTATCTACTATCTCTTATGCTTGTTACTTATATCTTTGTTTGGCCATATGTTATTATGATGACCAAGCCTTATATGTTACTAAAAATTCTATAAACCTACTTAATATCATCTTCTACAATTTTTAGACCTAAAATTATTTTCTAGACACTTGTGTCCTAGTCAGATGCCTACATTAACACTAGTGTCATATGCTAAAATAAGTATTTAGTGCCCTAAATTCACCAAATTTATAAATGAAACATATCCTTATGGTCATATTAAGTGATTTAATGCAATATATTTTAAAATGGGATTGGTACATATAAAATATCAGTCCTCATTCATTTCTCACCTAGCATAGACCTAGAAACTCATAAGGAAACTTACTAAAGACATTCAATTAAGCATTCAATTGAGAAAATATTCCTTATTATTTCACACTACAATATCAATAATAGGAATAACCCATCTATAAGTTTGAAGTACTGAAGGAACATTCCATGAGCCATATTTTACAAGTTTAATTTAGGTCATTTTATGTATTTTCTTATCACACATTGCATCCTTATACATAAGGTGAAATGTATGAGAGATATACATAATTTGATCCCCTCTTTAGAGTATTCACTATGTAGGCAGTGGCCATCGATAGAGTGTTCCTTGGGGTAGCTTGACATTATGTGCCCACAAACCCATTTTTCTCATAGTCACTCCAAGGGTGAAGAAGATAGGGTTTTATAATATGACAAAGAGAGATAACCTATACATGAGATTTGAACACCCCATAGCAAATAAAATATAAAAATAAAAAGGTTCCAAGTGGTTGCATCCAGATCTAATTAATGTTCATACTGAAAAACTACATCTAACTCAAACACCAATATTGATGTAACTGTTTAAATCTAATGTAAATGTCTAAGGCCATAGAGTGTAAATTTCCATAATATTATGATTGATCCAAAATATATATCTAGTCCACTTCCATCCTATTTCAATATAGATTGCATGTACATAGTAAACTAGATAATTATTCTTGTATTTCATTTATTATAATAACAACCAATAGATGTACTTTCTATTTTAAATATATCTCAGTATTATAAGTTTGAGATATTATTTATCTAAGTTTGCAATTAATTATCCTTCTATATATCTATTTATCACCCTTGTGCTTTTTTATTTTTATGTTCTTAACCCTATACTATATTATCCTTCTCAATTTAAGGTTAAACAATAGTTATCAAAATTACACAAGATGAAAGAATTAGATGTATTAGTAATGTGCAAGCTTTAAATATTCTTGCTAATTATGCTATGCTTCTACGAAGTAACTAGTCTAAATCCAAATATGCTTATGTTGGAAAAGATAATACTTGGGTCCCTATTGGTAACAAATTCCCATTTATGCACAAATAAAATTAGAATGTAGTCTTGTCGAACCTATTCCAAATAACATTACATTTGTTCAAACTAGAATTAGAACATATGGAATTCTAATCTTGGATGAACAAGATCAACAATATGAAAAAATAGAAAAAAACAATTTGGTATTTATTTTTTGATGGTGCATGTTATCAATATAGTAATTATTTTGTTGTTTTTCTTATATCTCATGTATGAAAATAATTTAGGTATAGTTATCAATTATCTTTTGAGAATACCTACAATATTTTTAAATTTGAAGCCTTATGTCTTAGTCTTGAAAAATCCATTGAATTGAATATTAAACACTTTAAAGTTTTGGTGATTCTAAATTAGTCATAAGACAAGTTATAAAAAAATATAAGACTAGTCAATCGCATTTTCATATATATATTTAGAAAGTTTACTCATTTATAGAAAGTTTTGAAGTATTCAATATTTCACATATCCTTAGAAAATTTAACATTTGTGCCAATAAACTTATTGTTTATGCTTCAGATCTAAACTTAAATGACATATAACCTTCTATATATTATAATTTTTTTGAATTTATTAGACCTAAGATTCCATATTTAGAAAATAGTTAGTGAGTTCAATTGTGATGAAAATATATATAGTTTTATACAAGGTAATTAATTTGATCATGGCAATTTGTTTTGAATTATGGTAATTACTTGCACCTTAACAATAATACGTTACCTACTAGTTTGATAAGACTGGAATAAATGTTTTCTCCTCATGATCTGCCTAAAGTTTCTATAACTGAAGAATATTCAAGGATAATCATAGGTGAAACCATTCCAATCAACTTGGGAATAGAAGATGATCTAAAAGATATTTATTTGGGTATATAATGTATATAATAAGATACGGTATTATTTGTTAAGTTTTTTAAATAACTCATTGATATTTTTTCTTGGTCATATAAATATCTAAGAGGTTTTAATATTTCCATAATCTATCATTATATACCAATTAAGCCTATTATAAAACCTGTTAGGAAAAAAACTCATAGAGTAAGCTCTTGTTGGAAGACACCATCAATAAGGAGAATTATAAAATGTTAGATGGTGGTGTCATTTACCTAGTAAGATATTTGAAATGTGTATTTAATCTCATCCTAATTCATAATGAAAATAGTGATATTTGTCTTTGGGTTGATTTTAGAGATTTTAATTATGCAAGCATTAAGGATAGTTTTTCTTTGTTTATAATTGATCAAATTTTGCATCAAATAACTAGCTATGAAATGATGTATATTTTTTAGGGATTTTCAAGATACAATCGAATTTTTATAAATATATAAGATAGGCATAAGAAAAATTTCACTACACATAAAGACATTTTACACTCAAAAGGATGTCATTCAAATTAATAAATGTAGGTGTTACTTTATAAAGATCCATGCACATGGAATTTGATGACTCATTTTACATTATTATTCAATTTTACCTTAATGATCCAACTATCCATTCCAATAAAATGAAGAAACACTTTGATCACTTAAATGAAATTTATTAGATGTAGGTGATAGGTATCTCTCTAAACCTAAAGAAAGCCTTTTTTGGTGTAACCAAAGGTAAAAAATATAGGTCATATAATTTATATGGATGGAATTTATATAGACCCATACCACATTCAAGCAATAAAAGAGTTTCCTCCTCCAGACTATCAATTTGGTTTAAGATCATTTTTCCAAAAAAAGTTGTACATAAATTTATTTTTAATTTTGTTGATAAGTTCAATCTAATACAGATTTTGATTAAATAATATAAATATTATTATGGGATGCAATATCTAATATATGTTGGTGTAGGATATTTCTTTTCCTACCATTTAGCTTGCTTAGTTGTGTTTGTACATTTGGGAAGTTTATCCCACATTTATTGGGATGTTGTATCCTTACCTTTCTTCCACCTATTTAGGGGAAGTTAGTCCCACATGCATGACATTGTTGGAATTTTCTTAACTTTCACCTATATGTACATATTTTTATAAGCTTTATTGATATGGAATATTTGGAGACTTCTGGATTATGGTGAGCTACATAGTTGTGAGTTGTGATAACTTTGAGAGTTGTGAGAGTTGTGATCTTTGAACTATTATTATATAATTCATCTTCATTTATGAATATATGTATTGTATTTTTGATCATTAATTGATTTCCAGGATTCAATAGATTTACATGTTCAATCTTCTTGTCATCAATCTTAGACATCCATTATTGAACGAATATTACATGGTATCAAAGCTTTAGGATTGGTAAAATGATCACCATTTTCATCTATTATTTATTTTGAATTCTCCAAAAAAATTATTAATATCTATTCCATCCAACACTCAACTGGTTTCTCTTTCCAAGTCTCTAACTAAGGATTCTTATCACTTTTTTACAAATCTATTTTTTATAGAAATCCCCATTCTTTTTCAAATTCCTATCAAACTATAAATAATCACTCCAAACTATTTTTGGGTTTTATGAACCTTGTTTCCAACATTATAGATCATTTTGAAATTTGAAATTTTATTGAAAATTGAAAAATTTATCACGTTTTTACTTCATGGTACTATTCATAGAAAAAATGGGTTTACAAAACCACCTTCTTTAGTAAATCATAGTTTTTCCATACAATTTTTAGTTTTTTAGATAATACATGTGATTTTGTCAAATTAATGAATTTGAATTTATGAGAGACATGATCATTATAGACACATGATTTTATTATTATTTTTTATTAAAAAAATATATGGTATTTTTTAATTAAAAAAATAATATCTTATACATTAAATAATATTTATGAAATTTATTGGAAGATATAAAGAGATTATAAAAGGTATTTGCTTGTCAGATTATCTCTTTTATTTGATAAATACCAAAAGGTGAGGCCCAATTTGGTAGGAGGTCAAACCCCATCACAAGAAAATAATCTTTCTCCTTCCTTCTTACTCACATTGATCACTTTCTCTACTTGGAGGTCATCATATGTACAATGAAGATAGAATTCATTAGGGTAATGGGTGTATACACAATATTTTCAAACTTTTATCAATTAATGACACTCTCTATCTTATAGGAACCCATAAAGTTTCAATCTATCTAAGTACATGCCTTAAAGGGTGTACCAAGAAAGGGGTGGGTAGACTATTGGTTCTTTACAATATTGTTGTCCCTTTTTCCACTTGTTATCTACACACTTATCTTTTGAAAATCATTCCCCTAAGCTTTTTCTTCTCTCTTACACACTCCTTCAGTCATTTCCCATCTCCCTTTTCCTAAACTAAAACCCCTCTTGATAATTTATAGTACTAGGTTGATTAGGTTGACCTTGTACTCTTATTGGTGAAATTCATTAGGGTCTAGGTTAGCTCTAGGCCAACTTGGCCCATGACCTAGTGACTTTTTGTCAATATTAGTACTAGGTCAACCAGATCGACCTTGTTAGTCAAAACTTTTGGAAGGGATTAAGGTTAAATTTGCCTATATATACAAGATAATTTTTCTATTATTTAGAGAAGAGAATAATAAGTAAGAGATAATGCACATATGTTTATCCACCATTCTACTTGATGAGAAAATTTAGGGTTTTATACTTTCTTTAGAGATACAGATTTTGTCTTATGAATAAGTCTTTTAGATGCATTGATAGGTTGTGTAGCCTAGAGATTATTTATCCTTATCATCCTTACATACCAAGAAAACCTCTTGTGAATCACCTTAGCCAAGGGAAAGATTGAGGATCTGTGGGTTCATATTCAAAGGTAAGTATTCCTAACTTTGTTCCTTCTTTGTGAGAGTAGATATATATGCATTTGTACTTATCTTCAATGCATTAATATTATGCATACATTGACATAAGTATATGTCTCTTATACATATTTAATTTTATTATTTATTACCCCCACCTTGTGCCACAAGCTTTGGTGAACACTAGATTAGTATTTGATTTACTTGTTATTAGTTTAATGAATAAAAAAATAGGAATTAGTTAGGGTTATTGCATGATTTTTATTGACTAGAGGCTTTGGAACCCTCTTTATTATTTTTATTATGATAAGAGATCCCTTAATTGGGTCTAGTATATCCACATATGGGTCATGTTCCCGATTATCTAATGTATCCCCAATCGAAAGTGTAAGTATGATCTATCTTCTCTAAACTAGGATTGATTTATAGATATGATGCATTTATGATTGAATAAATTATGGTGAACCCAATGTGAATCTAATACTTTTAGGTTTTATTTCATATTTTTCATTTTTATATCATTTAATTTATTATTTTTTAATATTTGCAATACTAGTTCGATAGGTTCAGTATAGTTTCTAACTTATATGCATAGGTTTAACACACAGTCACATAAAAAATGAATTTATTCTATTTTTTTAGGTCTTAATTAGATATAGGCTACTATGTCAAATAGGTCAACACATTTCTCTTACAAACTTCTTAAAAAAATACTAGGTTGACCAGGCTGGTATAGTATTTCAGATAGCTTCCAAAAAACATACTAGGTTGACTAGGAAGGTATAGTATTCTAGATAGCTTCAATAAAACATGCTAGGTTGACCATGCTAGTATATTCATCTTACAATTTTCCAAAACACATACTAGTTTGATCAAGCCAGTATAGTCATCTTAAAAACCTTCAATAAATAGGGAATTATAAAACTAGGTTGACCCAATCAACATAATTAGTAGAATTTGCAAGTAACATTCAAGGCACTTCAATAGCAATCTCACATTCCTTTTCATTTTCCAACCCACCAAGGTTCATTTCTCTCTTTCTCTTTCATTTTAGTTCTTCCTTATAATTCTATTTTATATAATTTATAGTCTTTTAAACTACCATAATATAACAAACTAGGTCAACCTGATTGACCTAGTTTTGTAGTCTATCTTATATTTGAAATACTAGATCAAACCTATTGACATAGTTGTTAAATACCCTTGATTCTTTAGTATATTAGTGACATTGTCAACTTTGCTCTGTAATGTTTGCATACACTATCATGTGAACCAACACAATACTATGTTTCAAATTAGAAATTAACAATTATATGCTAGTAATTATTTCACACTTTCACTTTCAATTATTTGCATGCTTAGAATAAATCACATAGTCTAATAAGGTAGTTTTTAAATATACTATTTAGTTGCACTAGTTTTCTCTTTTTTTCACACACTATCAAATCACAAAATTTTAAATTGCATTTAAACAATTGTCTACCCAAAACCTAATTGGATTTCATCACCAAGGGGGAAGCCAACTTGGTTTTTTGGCCAAGTATAAATACATGGTTAATGGTATATATTGGTAAAGCATTTGACAACCTTATCACTATAGGATTATGAAGTAAGGGGGTATGCCCTAATGCCAAGCTAGTACTATTGCCAACACAAATCCTTTTCAGCCTAAATGTCCCAAAACCATCCATGGATTGATTTCTAGTTCCCTACTTTCAGCCAACTTTCCTATCACACTTAAAAATAACACTTAATAATCTAACAACATTTAGGATGACCATTTAGTTCACATTTAATTTTCTAGTTGACTTCTTGCTCTTTGCTCATTGTATGTTGTATTATAAAAAAATTGCATTAGCTAACGTTGGTGCAAGGTTTTGTGTTGTGTACCTCAATTGGATAATTTTTATTGATATAATTGATTATGTGTTTTTATTTTTTTGATTTCAATTACATTAAAAAATATCTTTCCTATTTTAGTATATTATCATTATGTTTGACAGTCTCTTATAGAATATTTATTTCCCTTACCTATAGTATTGAGTCGACTTGATCGACCCAGTATTCTTTTCAAACTCTCAAGATATAGTACTAAGTCAACCTTATCAACTTTGTATCCTTATTAGGCTATTTTATTTCCTAGGTTATAATACTAGGTCGACCCTATCAACTCTGTATCCTTATTTACCTAGTTTTTAGACCCTATTTTTAGTACTAGGTTGACCCAACTGACTTTGTACTCTTATCTATTCATTCTTATCTCTTTATTTTTGTAATTATTCTATGTGTGGTTATTTATTCATATTTTATAATGATGACATCTTTTTATCCTTTGCTTAGTCCAAAACATTGCATAATTGAGGATTTAGATCATAACCTCACCTATTTTATTACTTCAGATGAAACTATTCACTTTTTTCCTTCATCTCTCTTAATCCAAAACCATTCACTACATAATGTAATATATTTTAGTTCCTTCATCCTATTCCTCTTGTCAATACCAATGTCGGGAATCCTCCACCCAATACCCTTCCTCCCACTAAAATTAATAATCCCCCTCCTAACAACAATAATACCCCACCTTCAAATACTAATGCAAAAATCAACACAACTCAAATTATTGCATAAATAGTTCAACAAATGATCATCATGCAAACAACTAATCATTCACAAATAATACAAATGTAACAACATTTATTGCATATGATTACTCAACCACCTCAAGTCATCATGTTAGATCTTGATTCCTCGTTAAACTAACTATTGGAATATTTATAGATGATTATAGTAGATAAACATGATATTGGTTATAATTTTTTTATTAAGCTTGAAATTTATACTATATAAATATAATTGAATGTTGCCTAGTTAGATGATAATTCATGGTTGCTTATTATGAACTGGTTATGTATGCATTTATATTTTAAACATATTAATAAATTGTTTTAATTATATATATCGTTACTTATGATTATCATGTGATGTGATCTAATTAACTATGTGTTGTGAGGTGGACATAGGAGAATTCCTCCCTTGAGCGTGCTAGAGGGAGGGTATCATTAGAGAGGGTGGTGTACAGGGAGATGTCACTAGTCAACAAATAGCTAGCAAAACCTTGCACATACCATAATAATTAGTCATGGTATAAATGCATTTAAAAATGATTGTTTTGGTGTTTGTTTAAATTACTAATTTCTATGTTTGATTGAGTAGGTAAACTATAGGAATAAAATCCCTTATGTGGTTAGCCTAGTGTGTCATTATTATTCTAGAGATAAATTTAAATTAGGTAAAATTTAAATACGAGTTATTATTTATTATTTTACCATTAAATTACCAAAACATGATTAAATGCTAAATGGGATAAATATGAAATTATAATTTCCTATTAAAATATAAAAGGGAATTGCTTTTTTTTAATAAAAAGGAGAAAAAGAGGAAAAAACATTAAAAATAGAAAAAAAAAAAAAAAAAAAAAATCTAGAAAAAGCCAATAAAAGAATTAAAAGATCCTAAAATTAAAAAACACAAAAAGGTAAAATAGAAACACAAATAAAAAACAAAAATTTGGGAGAATAATCTAGCATATATTGATATATTTAAGAGAAAGATAGCAAGGTAATTAACATAGCTTAAGCATTGGAAATGAAAGAAGGAAAGATGAATCATAGAAAGAAGAGGTGCTAAGAATCAATAGATGAATCTTTATAGTAGGTGGTGTACTTAAATTTCATTATTTGATGATGTGAATAGATAATGCTATTATATAATGGATAATAACATAGAATTCATTGCTAAAATAGGATTGGGTCAAAGTTATGGTTGGAATACTTATTTATCTTAGTAAATGCCTAAACCTGTTAGTCAACTCTATATAATTTTTCATTTAGGGGTATATTTATTTACAACCAATAATATCTTATCCCATATTAAGTGACACACTATTATTAAAAACCATAATAGATATATGCTTGAGGTAGGCACTGAAATTTTGGGTAGTGTCTGATAATATTTTTATAGTAGATTCTAAGATAGCATCATAACAACCCAGATTGCATTATGTTAGCTTGGTAGTTCAAAACACATTATTTTCCAGTAATATATTAGCTTCCATAGGTGTTAAAACTTAGTATTTTATCAATCTAGATTCATCTTGGTTAATGAAAAACATAGTTATGAGTCACGACTGGTATAATACTATTGTTTAGTGAATAATATATAGTAATTGTTTTAAACATAGTGTGCATAGAAATCCCTAGAGGATGATATCATTTTGATGAAATATTTGAGTATGGTTTCAAAAATATTTCTATGATTACATGATATATGTATAAAATATTTTAAACTAAGAAAAAAAAAAGATAATTGTAATTTATATTTTGCTTAAACTAATGAACCCAGCCAACCAAAATTTATCATTCAAGGTGCCATAACAATTGGAATCTATATAAACATATCCAATCAACCAAGACATGGATATTTATTCTATTGGGTATCTATCTAAATAGGAATTGATTTATAATCTATTGGGTATAAGCATTGAACTATATAAGGTTTGGTAATTTGTTCAAGTGATATTAGGGTGTCAAACTTATTATTTCAGCACATAAAAATTTACATCTAAAATGATTTTGTTCTGATCTCTCTCTCACATTCTATAATAAACTTATACCTCTTTTATTATGTGGTGTGGCATCTTACAGATAGATAGGCATATATTTTATAAATTTATACCCATGATATAATGTCTTAATGTTGTTATTGAAATCTCTTAATATTTTTATGCATCCCTTTCTAAACTGGTACTGTATGGTTATACTTAGCAATTAATAATGAATATTATCTTAGAGCATCTTTAAATCAGTCTTACTAATAATTTATCATGGCATCAAACCTTTTTAAACTTAGTTATAATGTTATTTTTTCTAACAATGGATATTATTTATACATATATAAAAACCTCCTCTTATATTCATATTAATGATAGTGGAGCTAAATGGCAAAAATCAAGGAATAAGGCTTAAAGCTCTATAATGTTTTCCTCAAGTATCTTTTAAAGAATTACTACGGCCAGTCTAAATTTGGAAAATTGTTATATTTGCCTTATATTCTCCATGAACTAAGAATATAAAAATAAAAAAACTATAGTAAAATTATAATCTTAAATGGTTTAAATATGAGGTTTAGACTTTGAAATATAGATGAGAAATAATAGGATTAATATCAATGAAATAATTGTTAGATAATATTTTTAATTAAACATCATGGTATTAAAACTCAAGGGAGGGTGGTTCATAAACTTGTTTGGAATGGATTTCTTCTAACTTTCTAAAAACTCTCCTATAATTAATTTTATATAATGTTTGATAGTCACAAAGATAGTATTGATAAACTCTAGTATAAGAGTAACGCTTTAGAACCAGATTCTTAGTTACAACTATGAAGACAACCATATTTATGTGTAAATTGACATTGAATGGGTTTACTTCTTTTTATTATGGAATAAAAATAGAGGAACTTTTAAAACTCCTTAAATATGGAACACATCAAGTGGGATGTTGAATTAAGTTATGCTTATTTTACATGGGGTTAGAATTCTTTAAATTAATATTCTCGGAAGACATATTAATAAAAAAAATGAGAGAATTTGAATAATATATTAGCAAAAAGTTGCTTATTAAACCCCAAAATAAACCAACAAATAAACTATACCTTTTATGTTTTGGGGATGAACGAAGATTTTTATTTTCTAGATATTGTTTGAAATGAATGTCTCTATATAATCTTAACTACTTTATGAGTGAATTTTTATTTACTGGTAAAACACTAGACTATGGTAATATGGGTTGCCATAGGGTGTAGAAAAATGGAAACCAATTGTGTTGTTAAATTGTACAATAAATTTAAATATTTGCCCATGTGGTATATTGATAAAACATTATTTCTTGTATAAGATAAAATATAATGAAAGATTCATGCATATGTTAGATGGAATTAATGTATGTTGTTATCATTCTTATATATAACATGTCATGTGTTGCATTTGCTAATGGGATGTATGTTATTAAATCTTATGGTTAAATTATGTTTGACCAATCTGCATTTTTAATTCAGAGTAAGGAGTGAGATGGACTTCACTGGCTTGCTGGCATTGTAATTTTAGCTGAAGACAATCTGATCAAGTGGTGTGCATGAAATTGATAGATCTATAAATCATTTTATATTACTATTTATAAATCTTTTTTCAAAGTATGTTTAGTGAGACATTATCATTCATGAGTATGATTTACATGTATGTTTGATATCTTGTAATAGATCAAGATTTTCTATGATACACTATATTTTTAGTTAGTTAGAAATCATATAGTACATGGGTTGGTTAGAAATCATATAGATCCATTTTAATTTTCCACACCAATCATAGACCAATGATCCCCCACACTATCCCATTAAGAAATGGCCCTCCCTTCACGAATGAGTAGATAGTGATGGTGTATTATATGCTTATCCAAGGTGAGAAGAGAGAGTTGAAGCTTAGGTAGATTTCTACTATACAACTTAAGAAAGCTCAAGGAAAAGGGTATCAAGCATTTATCATCAAGATAAATAAAATGGAGGAACATAGGTAACCATCACTCAAAGATTACCCATTTCTTAGAGATTATCATAATTTGTTTCTAGAAGAGTTTCCAGGTTTACCTCCTAAATGTGAGTTCAATTTTTCTATTGACATCACACCTGGATTAAAACCATAGTCTAAAGCACCATACAAGATGACAACCATAGATTTGGTTGAACTAAAGGCTCAAATTTAGGAGTTATTGGCAAATAGGTTGATTAGGTTGAGTGTGTCACCATGGGGTGTACCAGTTGTCTTTGTCAAGAATAAACATGGTACCCTTCGACTATGCATTGACTATAAAATGTTGAACAAGGAAATCATCAAAAATAGGTATCCATTACCTTGTATAGATGATCTTTTTAATAAAATGTGAGGAGCAACAATATTTTCTAAGATTGATTTTCAAACAAGATATCATCATTTGAGGATTCAAGATGAGGACATTCTAAAAATAACATTTAGAACTTGATATGGGCACTATGAGTTTACAGTGTTACTATTTGGTCTAACTAATGCTCTGGTATCATTTATGAATCTCATGAATAGTGTATTTAGAGATTATCTTGACCATTTTGTGTTAGTTTTTTTGGATGACATTCTTATATATTCAAAGAATGAATAAGAGCACCTTAAACATTTGGAGTTGGTTTTGTAGAAGTTGAGAAAGAATAAAATCTATGGGAATCTATCTAAGTGTGCATTTTTACAAGAATAGGTGCAATATTTGGGGCACATAATATATGTAAATGGTATTTATATAGATCTAGGGAAGATTAGAGCTATTATGGAATGGTCATCATTGAAGAATGTGTATGAAGTTATAAGCTTCATGGGGTTGGAAGGCTATTACAGGAAGTTCATGCTAAAATTTTCCAAAATATCTAACCCAATTACTTTCTTATGGTGGAAGAATAACAAGTTTGTTTGGTCAAACAAATGTGAGTTAGCTTTCTAAGAGTTGAAGAGAAGGATCATGTCTACACCAGTGTTGAGAGTTTCATACCCCAAAGGTCATTTTTTAGTAGTCATGGATGTATCAAGAGATAGACTGGGAGGAATCCTTATGCAAGATGGAGTATTAGTAGCTTATGAGTCACAAAAGCTTAAGCCATATGAGGTAAATTATTCCCCTCATGATTTGTAACTTGTAATGATTGTTCACAATTTGCAAGTATGGTAGCAGTATTTATTGGCAAAACCTTTTGAGCTCAAGAAAGATAACTTGGGACTCAAGTATATTTACACCTAACTTAATTTGAATGCTCATCAGAGATGTTAGCTTGAATTTTTATCTAATTATGATTTTGATATTAGCTACATCAAAGGAAAAAAGAATAGATTAGTTGATGCCCTGAGTTGTAGGAGGCATATATCAACCTTAACTACTATTTGGAGTACCTTCACAGATTGGGTGATTGTTTTCTATCTAAGAGACAAATTTTATGATCAAGTTAGGAAAACATTGTCAGAGAATGCTCAAAATCCTTAGTACAAAGGATTCAGTTTGGAGAGTGATGGTTTTTTGTGTTAAAATGGACATATGCATTTACCAGATCAAGAGAATCTATGGATAATATTACTTAAGGAATTACATGATGCCACTTATTTAGGACATCTAGGAGAAACCAAGTTCATGGCATATCTTAGACCATTGCATTTATAGAAAGGAATCAAGAAAGTTGTAGTGGATTATGTATCACATTATCTAGAATGTCAATGAGTGAAAGTTGAGCATGTGCATCTGGCTAGATTTTTATATTCACATGATATTATAGAATGGAAATGGTAGGTGATTAGTATGGACTTTGTCCATGGATTGACAATGTCATGGAATAGGCATGATATGATCTTGGTATTTGTTAACAAACTAAACAACATAGCTCACTTCATACCAAGCAATTTGAAAGATGATGCACCTACCCTTGCAAAGATATTATTGAAAAAAGTGTATAGGTTGCATGTTTTTCTAGAGAATATCATTTTGAATCATGATCCAAAGATGACTTCAAGGTTTTAGACAACTCTAAATTCAACTTTGGGTATGTAACTTAATTTTAGTAAAAAATATCACCCAAAGACTGATGGTTAAGTTGAGAGAGTCAATCAAGTTCTTGAGGATATTCTTTGAATGTATTGAATGGATTAATAGTATAGGTGGGAATATTATATTCCATTAGTTGAGTTTGCATATAAAAATTCATATTAGTCAGCGTTGAAGATGGCACCATTTGAGGTGCTTTATGAGAGAAAGTGTAGGACAACTATTAGTTGGGATAGGTTAGAAGACAAGGTAGTCTTTAGACCTGAGATGCTCTTAGAGATGGAAGAACAAGTTGGATTGATCAGGCAGAAATTGGTCAAGTCTAATGATAGACCAATGAGTTATGAAAATTTGAAGAGAATAGAAAGACACTTCATAGTTGAGGATAAAGTGTTTTATGGGTAAAATTGTAGAAGATCTTGATTAAATTTGGGAAGTCTAAAAAATTGTCTCCAAGATATGTGGGACCCTTCAAGGTGTTAGAAGTGGTTAATCTTGTTGCATATTGGCTTATGTTGCCACTAGCCCTAGATGTTTTACATAATGTCTTCCATGTATTATATCTTAAGAAATATATAGATGATCATATGCATGTGTTATATTAGAATTCTTTGCAAGTTCTATATCTCAATGTGGTCATAATAGAACTAAGTAGGGTAATTAACACATAAACTTCATTTGCGTAATAGAGAGATATTACAGTGCAAGGTCTAATGGGACCAATACTCTAAAGATAGTGTTACATGGGAGGACTATGATGAGTTATTCAAGATATTTTCACATTTATTTTCTTGATTAGATACTATTATGTTATTTTATTTTAGTGGAACCACACTTTATTTTAGATCATATATTTGAATAACAGTCATCTGAGACAATGACTAGCTTTATGGGGGAAGGATGTTACATCCTGATTCCTCACTAAGATAACTATTGGACTATTTATATATGGTTATAGTAGTTACACATGATAATGGTTATAATTTAGGATTAAGCTTGAGATTTATACTATTTTTAGATAATTGAATGTTGCTTAGTTAGATGATAATTCATGGTTGCTTATTATGAATTGGTTATGTATGCATTTACATTTGAAGCATATGAATGAATTATTTTAGTTATATATGTCATTATTTATGATTATCATATGATATTATCTAATTAACTGTGTGTTTTGAGGTGGATATAGGAGAATTCTTCTCTTTAATGTGCTAGATGGAGATCATCATCAGAGAGGGTGGTGTAGATGGAGATGTCATTGGTCGATAGATAGATAGCAAAACCTTGTACACACCATAATAATTAGTCATGGTAGAAATACATTTAAAAATGATTATTTTGGTGTTTGTTTAAATTGTTAATTTCTATGTTTTTTTGAGTAGGTAAACTATAGGAATAAAAATCCCTTGTGGTTAGCTTAGTGTGTCATTATTGTTCTAGAGATAAATTTAATTAAGGTAAAATTTAAATATGAGTTATTATTTATTATTTTACCATTAAATTGCCAAAACATGATTAAATGCTAAATGAGCTAAATATGAAATTATAATATCCTTTTAAAATATAAAAGGGAATTATTTTTCTAGAAAAAGAGAAAAAGAGGAAAAAACATGAAAATTAGAAATATAAATTAAAATCTAGAAAAAACAAGAAAAGAATTAAAAGATCCTTAAATTAATGAACATAAAAAAGATAAAATAAAAATAAAAATAAAAATAAATTATGGGAGAAAAATTTAGCATCTATTATTTTATTTAAGAGAAAGATAGAAAGGGAATTAGCATAACTTAATCATTGGAAAGGAAAGAAGGAAGGACAAAGTGTCGAAAGAAGAGGTGCGCAAATCAATAAATGAATCTTTATGGTAGGTGGTGTATTTAATTTTCATTATTTGATGATGTGAATAGATAATGTTATTAGAAATGGATAATAACATAGAATTCATTGCTAAAATAGGATTGGGTCAAAAGTATGGTTGGAATACTTATTTACTTTAGTAAATGCCTAAATCTATTAGTAAACTCTGTGTAATTTTTCATTTAGGGGTATATTTATTTATAACCAGCAGTGTCTTAGCCTAAATTAAGTGCCACACTATTATTAAAAACCATAATAGATATATACTTGAGGTAGGTGCTAAAATTTTGGGTAATATCTGATTATATTTTTCTAACAAATTTCAAGAGAGCATCATAACGACCCAAATTGCATTATGTTAGCCTAGTGGTTCAAAATTCATTATTTTCTAATAATATATTAGCTTCCATAGGCATTAAAACTCATTAGTTTATCAATCTGGATTCATTTTGTTAATGGAAAGCATAATTATGATTCACAACTTGTATAATATTACTCTTTAGTGAATAAAAGATAGTAATTATTTTAAACATAGCTTGCATAGACATCCCTAGAGGATGAATTCATTTTGATGAAATATTTGAGTATGGCATCAAAACTATTTCTATGATTACATGATATATGTATACATTATTTTAAACAAAACATAGAAGATAATTGTAATTTATATTTTGCTTAAACCAGTGAACCTATCCAGCCAAAATTTATCATTCAAGGTGCCATAACAATTAAAATATATATAAACATATCCAATCAACCGACATCAATCTGTATTCTATTGGGTATTCATCTAAATAGGCATCAATCTATATTTTTTTGGGTGTAGGCATGAAAATATATAAGGTATGGTAATTTATTCAAATGATATCATGGCATCAAACTTATTATTTCATCACATAAATTTTTTCATTTGAAATGGTTTTGTTCTCATCTCTCTCTCTGGTGTTATGTAATAAACTTATACTTGTTTCATTATGTGGTATGGCATCTTAGATATAGTTAGGCATCTATTTTATAAACTTATACCTGTGATACAATATCTTAATGATGTTATTAAAATCTCTTAATATTTTTATGCATCCCTTTCTAAAATGGTGCCATATGGTTATATTTAACAATAAATAATGGATATTGTCTTAGAGCATATTTAAATCCATATTACTAGCAATTTAGCATGGTGTCGTACCTTCCTAAACTTAGTTACAATGTTAATTTTTCCAGACATGGGTATTATGTATACATATATAAAAACCTCCTCTTATATTCATATTAATGATAGTGGAACTAAATGGAGAAAATCAAAGAATAAGTCTTAAAGCTCTATAATGTTTTCCTCAAATATCTTTTAAAGAATTACTACGACCAATCTAAATTTGGAAAACTATTATATTTGCCTTATATTCTCCATGAACTAAGAATATAAAAATAAATAGACTATAGTAAAATTATAATCTTAAATGGTATAACTATGAGGTTTAGACTTTGAAATATAGATGAGAAATAATATGATAAGTATTGGTGAAATAATTGTTAGATTTTTTTTTTTTAATTAAACATCCTGGTAGAAAAACTCGGGGGTGGGGTCAGATAAGTGGGGTTCATAAACTTGTTTAGAATTGGATTTATTCTAAATTTTAAAAAAATCTCCTATAATTACTTTCATATAATTCCCAATAGGTAATTATATTCTTAGTTACAACTATGAAGTCAACCATATTTATGTCTAAATTGAAGCTGAACAGGTGTACTTATTTATCTTATGGAATAAAACTAGAGGAATTTTAAAAAATCATCAAATATGGAAATCAAGTGGGATTTTAAATTAAGTTATGCCTATTTTACATTTATTTAAAATTCTTTAAATTAATATTATTAGAAGACATATTAATCAAAACCATTATAATAGTATTGATAGATATTGGAAACATTTATCAAACTATCACATATAATGGGACTATGGACCCTACTATATTTCTTAAGTCTTTTGGAAATCTCTATTAGGAATGGATCCAAACTAACACTTTTGCTACCACCAAGATCTTAACCAAAACCTTTGTTGGTGATGCACTTAAATGGTAAAACCAACTTCCAAGACATTCCATATCACAACTAGAGGATTTAATAAATCCTCTATTGAAGGAATTACAACATGATGACCTTCCTAATAATTACCTTAGCCATTTCATCAATGTCAAGTAACTTCCTAATGAATCTGCTCACACTTTCATCAAATGATGAAAGTCTCTAGCTCATAAATTAGATGATAACATGAATTATGACAATCTTTTAAAGTTATTTATTAATATTCTTAAATCTCCCCTTCAATATAAAGTTTGCATATTTTCTCCTAAAACTTTAGGAGAAGCTTTAGACCAAGAAAAAAGGAAAGACTTTCTTACAAGTCAAATTGAAACACCTAAAACAACTACTAAATAACCTTTATAATCATTTTCTCATAACATTGATTTTTTCAAGCCTCCTAATCTCAAAATGGATCATCTAATTCAACCAATTTTAACCCAACCCACCCACCCTTGAGTCTATAACAATTTAAGAAGAAATTTCCACCCTAAACCCATGAGCTTTGATCCTTCTAAACCTATTTCAAAAAAGTACAATCCTGATAAGTTTTATTGGTGGAATGCTACTATAGATCATTATCATGATTCATGCTGTGATCTTCACTAATTTATTCTTACTTCCTTGCTTGGTCTACATTTCAATATTGATACTCTCACAAAATAATGTCATCAAGACTATCTTCAAGAGTCTCAAATTTAATCTAAATAATCACAATCACATCAACATCAACATCAACTACCTAATGAACAACAAAAATTATCCCATACCTACACTTCATCCACTAATTTTATTCAAGCCATAGTTGATCCTTATTACTACACCAATAAGGAAAGGGTAGCTATCTTGAATAACTTTAAACATATTGTTGCATTTATTAAACCTCAACCTCGTAGGTCACATGAATCAAAAGACTACCTAGTTCAAATGCCTACTCAAAAGCATATCATAAATGGTCCTCCTTTACCTCTTCCTACCTATCCTACACATCCTATCTCACATTCAACATCCATAAATTCTAACAAACTAACACATTTATCTATCTCCAAATACACCTACCAACCTAATGCAAATCATTATAATGGTTAAATGTTACCTCACTCCACCTCACATGTTGGGGCATCTTATGATGCCCATCCATACATCCACTTACCCATTAGGTCATATTAAAATTCCCACTCTTATTCTATAATGCATAATAAAAAAAAATACATTCAACTTGAAGAAACTTTTCAAGACTTATAGACTTATATTTCACATGCTCATCTTTGATATAGATTTTAACATATGTCTTGTTATTTTTTGTCTCATGTTTCTTTGTTTTTGTGCACTTTACTTCTTTTAGTCACACTTTACTAGCATCATTTTCACCTTTGGGTTATTTGGTTTTCTCACACATTAAATTTGGTATTTATTTTCATTTTGTTTCTTATATATCTCCTTCATTTTTGTCTTTTTATGTCATTCTTTGCCTTAGTAACTTTATGATTATTTTTGCCATTTTCTAGCATTCACTTGATTAGTGTTCACCTTGTGAGTTGTAGTGTAAGACCTTGGATAGGACCAATCCTTCCTCATAAATTACCACATTAAAAAATTTGTAATCCATTTTTGGGGATGACTACTACTTTCATTGGTGCTTGTGTTAGATCTGAAGTAGGTTAGTATGGATTCTCTAAGTGACATGATTATCATAACATATCCCCATCCATTTCATAACACTATTTTACCGCCTTGTGATCAACTACAAACATATTCATAATTGTATCACTTATTACATAGATGGATCTCTCATGATCCTCATATTTTCCTTATTTCCTTTCATTTGAGGCTCATTGGTGCTTGTGCTAGATTTGATGTAGGTCAATAGGCTTCTCTAAGTGACATGACTATCATAACATAGCTCCATCCCTTTCATAACATTATTTTAACTCTTTTCCTTATTTCCTTTCATTTGAGGCTCATTGGTGCTTATGCTAGATTTGATGTAGGTCAACAGGCTTCTCTAAGTGACACGACTATCATAACATAGCCCCATCCCTTTCATGACATGACTATTATAACATATCCCCATCCATTTCATAACACTATTTTACCTCCTTGTGATCAAATACAAACATATTCATCATTGTATCACTTATTACATAGTTGGATCTCTCATGATCCTCATATTTTCCTTATTTCCTTTCATTTGAGGCTCACATCTGTTAATTTTGAGATTGCACACTTACTTGTCAGCAAGTCTAGGAATATTTAGACACCTTGGTCTTTAGGTCCTTTTCTCTACTGACCAAGTGTAAGCTCTATTGTGTTTGTCACCTATTTCACTCATGTTTTATTCTCTGAATCTATATGGAAGATGAGGAATCAAAAAATCCAAAACAAGTTAAAATCCAAATCATAAAATACAAATAAAAGGCAATGATTAAAATAAAAAAATAATCTTAAAAGTCAGATCACACAAAAAGACATGATCTATATTTGGCATATCTCTTATCTTAGTCGAATCTCAAAGTCCATAATTGGCCTCATGATAGATCCGAGGTCTATTGGGGTGTAGTAGGATAATAGATTGGGGTAGGAGGTTTCATTATATCATATACTATCTAGTGCCACCTACTTTATCATGCAAGTACCCAATATTTATAGTAGATCAATGACTCTATAAGGAGTCCTGAGGAATGGGGAACATGTTGTGGGAAGGTAGGCCCATTTTAATTTTCATGCATATAACCTTTATGGGTTGATCTATGTACTTCAATTATTAACCCAAGATTTGTGTTCATTATTCAAAATGTCCTAAGTCCTTGGTGTTGATAGTTATTATCTTTTCTTACTTGCTTAGTATGTCTCATTATTACTAAGAATGCTCAAATCACCCATGTGGCATCTCATGTTCCTTATTTACATCATATTTTCCTTATTTTCCCCTTATTAGATATTGATTGTATATGATCACATCCTTAATCACATCAAACTTATTATACCTCTTGGTTTATAATAAAATAGTTGCATTGTAAGACCATGGATAGGACCAGGGCTTCCTCATAAACACACTCACACCATTTTATTACCACACCATCTCATTATCATACTAGTCATGTCATTAGGTGGTTGTGTTTCATTACATTATATCTTACAACAAACACTAAGTTTGATTTTTCATCCTTTAGATATTTTGATTTTCATCTATTTATCATGTTTTTGTTTGATTTCTATGGACTTCACTTATCTTACATATGACATTTGGCATTTTTACATGTTTATCTTTATGTATGACTTCTTCATGTTTGTCTTCCATCTTGAATTACATTTCATTTTAAGTCATTCATGTTTATCTTTATGTTTGATTCAACATGCTTATCTTACATGGGGTTAATTGTCACTTACATATCTTTGTTAAAGTTTACTTGCATTGATACTCCTTTTTGCCATTTATGTTTTACATGTTTCCCAATGTGATTTAGTATGTTCTACATTCATTTTTGTCATTCATGTTTTACATACTTCCCAATGTTATTTAGTATGTTCTACATTATTTTTTTCCAGTTATGTTTTACATGCTTTCCAACATGATTTAGTGTATTCTACATTCATTTTCCATTCATTTGCCTTCAATATTATAGCCTTGCCTTAACAATCCTAATTTGTCATTTTTTTTATGTCCCTCATATCTTTGTCTCCACTAACTCTTTTTTCAAATTGTAATTTTTTGAAATATTGAAATCATAGATAATATTTTCCACTACTATATGCCTATAATCCAAAAAATTCAAAATTTCACTCTTTTTTGCACTAATATCTATAGGTTCACCTAATGTTCCTCACATTGGATGCCTTCACATCTCTCATAGTCTCCTTATTTATCTACATCACTAAGGTAATTAAATGTATGTGTTTTTTAGTTATATCCTTTCATTTATCTTATTTATTCCTTAATAAATTTTACATAGCATCACAATCATTTGTCATCCTGTTCTATTCTCGAAGTACCATCTCATGTTGCACTTACATGAAACATGATGAGATTTGAGTGGGGTGTATGTATACACATAAATTTTTTAAATTTTTATCAATTAATAATGCTCTCTATCTTGTATGAACCCATCGTGTCTCAATCTATCTGAGTACATGCCTTAAAGATTACATCGAGAAAGGGGTGGGTAGACCATTGGTGATTCATAAGATTATTGTCCCTTTTTCCACTTGTTATTTACATACTTATCTCATGAAAACCATTCCCCTAAGCTTTTTATTCTCTCTCGTACACTCCTCTAGTCATTTCCAACCTTTTATCCCCCTTTCCCTAACCTAAAACCCCTTTCAATGGTCTATAGTACTAGGTCGATTGGGTCAACTTTTTACTCTTATTGGTGAAATTCATTTAGGTTCGAGGTCAAATCTTGGCTGACCTAGCCCATAACCTAGTGAATTTTTGTCAATATCAGTAATAGGTCAACTAGGCCAACCCTATTTGTCAAAAATTTTAGAAGGGCTTAGGGCTAAAATTTCCTATATATACGAGATAATTTCACCATTATTTAAAGAAGAGAAGAATTAAGAATGATTGTGCATCTACTTATCCACCATTCTACTTGAGGATCAAGATTAGAGTTTCATACTTTCTTTGGAGATACAGATCTTGTCTTGTGGAGAAGTCTTTTGGATGTATTGACAGGTTATGTAGCCTAGAGCTAATTTATCCTTGCCATCCTTACATACTAAAACAATTTCTTGTGAAGCACCTTAGCCAAGGGAGAGATTGAGACTCTATGGGTTCATATTCAAAGGTAAGTATTCATAACTTTGTTCCTCCTTTGTAATAGTATATAAATATGCAATTTTACTTCTCTTCCATGCATTAGGATTCCATATATATTGACATGAGTATATGTCTCTTATGCATGTTTAATTTTATTGTTTATTACCCCCAGTTTATGTCAAAAGCTTTGGTGAACACTAGATTAGACTTTGATTTACTTGTTATTAGTTTAGTGAATATGAAAACATAGGAATTAGTTAGGATTATTATGCAATTTTGCTTGACTAGAGGCTTTATAACCCTCCCTAGTATTGTTGTTGTGATAAGAGATCCCATAATTAGGTATAATAGATCCACATATTGGTCATGTTCCTAATTATATAATGTATCCCCAATTGGAAGTGTAAGTTAGATCTATTTTATTTGATCTATGATTTATTTATATGTTTGATGCATTTCTAATTGTATACAATAGGACTCATTATCGAGCAGAGTTAGTTTCCTATTTTCTCTCTTTTGAGGGAGAGTTTTTTCTTATGGGTTTTCTCCTTTTCTCCACTTTATGAGAGTTTCTATGTACTTGGGTACCTCATCAAGCCTCATTAATAGGACCTAATTCTTATACCCACCTAAGTTACGCTTAAAGGGGGATGTTGGTGTAGGATATTTCTTTTCCTATAATTTAGCTTGCCTAGTTTTGTTTGTACCTTTGGGAAGTTTATCTCACATGTATTAGAATGTTGGATCCTTTCCTTTATTCAACATATTTAGGTTAAGTTATTCCCACATGCATGGTATTTTTTATATTCTCTTAACTTCTACCTATATGTACATCCCTTTGTAAGCTTTATTGATATGAGATATTTGGATTCTTCTAGATTATGGTGAGCTACATAGTTATGAGTTATGATAACTTTGAGAGTTGTGAGAGCTAATGTCTTTGAGATATTGTTATGTAATTCATATCCATTTATGAATATATCTATTATAGTTTTGTTCATTACTTGTTTTTTAAGATTCAATAGATTTGTGTGTTTGATCTTCTTTTCATCAGTCTTGGACGTCTATTATTGGACAAATATTACAAAATAGATTTTTATGTGATAAATAATGTGATAGAAAATGATCCTAGACTTTCAAAACTAGACATGAATAAACATTTAATTATATAAATTAATGCAATCAATAAGGAAATAGGTGTTTTTATTACTTAGTATGATCAAAACCATGAAAAAACCCCATTGGATATATGATCCAAGTACTCAAAAATGTTAAAATTAGGTGTCCTCTAATTGAAAAGTTTATTCTTTTAATAGTTTAATAATTATATAAACTTAAACATTTGTTAATGGGAAATAAAGTGATAGTAGGCTCAAATGTACCTTTTTTCCTACTTTTTAAAGAAGCACATAATTTATGGTAGGTTATCCAAATGGATTTTTAAAATTTAGGAGTATTATCTTGAATTTGAAACATCCAAATTAATAAAAGGTAGTGATATAACTAAACACCTTGTTGAAAATGCAAATTTTGATATTAATGTTCTTATTTTGGCTATTGATGATATTATACATGTTAAACCTCTTTTGTAAATCATGAAATTTTCAAATCTTACATAAAAACTTAAAAATGATCTTGAATTACAAAAATGGGACTGCCTGTATTTTCCATAATGATTTGTATCATAATTTGGTCCATTATTTCCAAAACCAAGCTTGTTCAGATTTGTTAGATAAACATCAATGTAGATCTTGGTTACAATCTTTGAAATTTATCTTATTATTAAAAGTTATGTTTTATAGGAATGGTATATTCTTGAGAATGTCATACCCATGATCAAACTCAAAAAGTATTTATAAGTTGTCATGAAGGTGTTTGAAGTGGACATTTTTTTGTAATAACTACAACAAATAAATATTATGTGTTGGATAGTAAAGGCCAATTTTTTTTAAGGATCCTTTTCATTTAATCAAATCATGAATGCCTTGTCATTTGTTTACCATTAGAGATAGGTTTCCAACTATGCCTCTTAACCTAATTATTCTTGAAAAACCTTTTATGAAATGGGGTATAGATGTCATTTTAGATATCCATCCTTTATCTTTTGATGGACACAAATATATTTTAACTCCTACTGACTATTTCACAAAATGGTATGAAATTGTTGCCATTAAACCTTTAGTTATTTTAGAGGTTGTTGTAATCATTGAAAATCATATTTTCTCATAATTTAGAGTTCCTTATGAAATTATTTCTGAACATACCTTAATTTATTTCAAATGAATACTTATAATTTTTAGGATGTTATTCAATAAGTTATAGCCATTCATCTAAATATTATGTTCAGGGTAATGGATAAGTCAAGTCAACTAACAAAAAATTTATTTCAATTATGAAGAAAATTATTTTTGAGAATAAAATAAATTGGCACATATTTTTTTAAAAGCTTTATGGGTTGATCATACTACAATCAAAGTTGTAACTAGCTATTCACCCTTTATGTTAGCCTACAGTGTGAAGCTACTATGCCTATTAAGCTTCAAATTACGTCTACAAAATAACATTATCATATACTTTTATATATTTCAACCCTATATAGAAAATATTTAATGATTTATTAACCTTATATGATACCAAATATATTTCCTTAGAAAAACTTGGAAAAACTAAATTCTTTTTTTTAAAAAAATTGATAAGAAGGCCTTGACAAAAACACTCAAAGTTAGTGACTTAGGCCTATACTAGGATAAACCTTATGAAGATCTTGAAAAACATCATAAGTTTGATTAATTATGGATATAACCATATAAAATTATTGTTTTACTTGGTAAAATGCTTTCCATCTATATTATTTATATGGAAATTAGTGTCATATAGTAAATGACCATCACCTTAAAATATTCTATGATTAGTTATTTTCTCCCTTCCAATTTTGGATTCTTTATTTCATTTTTTTGTTTCCTTGTTTGTTAATTTTATATTTTTTCTTGTATTCTATTTTGTTGTGTTTTTTAAAAACTCAGTTTCTTATCTACAATGGAAAATTTTCCTTCATTTTGGTAAGCACAAATGAATCTTCATGTAATTGTAAGTATATCTCTTTTATCAAAGATCTAAATATATTAGTCCTTTCAAATTAGTGGTTTAGAAATTAATAATACTAGATTACATGATGTCATAGCATCACTTACTTTTAGATTTTATTTTTTAGGTGGTTTAAGTAATACTCATCCAACCCAAACTCCCTAGTCTTCTATTTGTTATTATTTGTTCCACAGTAGCTGAAAAAGCCATCCCTTATTATTAAAAAATATTTTGAATGGGTTTGTACTTAGTTGCTTATGAAACAAATTACCTAGATTTTACTCTTAATATTTAAATTTCATAATATTCATTTCAACATACCCTCATACTTGAAAATGGCCAGTAATGTCACTTTTTTTATGATAAATTAAAAAACCCCAATTAAAAAGTTTCAAATATACATAATTATTCCTATTATGAGTTGTTGTACCATATCCAAAGTTTATACTACGGGGGATAATTTTAACTCTTGATTTTTATTTTCATCTCTTATTTCATTTTCAAATATTATTTTTTTAATTTCTAAAATAATCATAATATTTCTTTATCATGCTCAATGTAAATAAAAAATTCATCCCATTATATTTAGAACAAGTAATTATGAGTTAATATGCATGTTCATATTTGAAATAGTGAAAGTTAAAATAGTAGTGTGGTATATATGTCACACTTAATGAAGTTAAATTGGTAAATACATGGCATCATTTTCAAAATTATGTTATTCTTGATGCAATTAGTCTTAACTAATATATATTGCGACAAATAATTTGGCCTTTGCTTATTTTCTTCAAATCAATTGTGTTAGGTTTAGAGTCATTTGATGAATTTTAGATAAACTTTTAAGACACTTATATTAGATAATTCATATTAAAATTTATTAATTTATAGTTATTTTCTAATCTAAAAATACCTTTACTTGCCTAAATTATGTGACACTAATGTTTTTTGGCTGATTTAATGTTGTTAATGTGTCATTTTACACATGTTTTAAAAGTTAGACTAAAGACATTGATATATCATTTTGAACAATAATATTTGACTAATGTGACACTTAGGTAAAGTGTATCCCAAATCATTCATTTTAAATGATATGAATGATATCTCAATTTTAAGGGTCATATTTTAATATAAATAGACCACCTTGAGTGAACATGGTTTTATTGATCAATGCAAAGACATTTAAAGTCACCTTGAGCAAGATTTATTTTAAAAGTCTTGATTGACCACTTTGGATAAGAATGGTCCTCATTTCCATCATGTTTAAGGATTCATTTAGTTTATTATCATGTTTTCTTTCAAATTTGAATGGAATTTGATTGTGACCTTCTATATGATGAATGCATATGCCAATTATGTTTTTATAAAACATGGAACTAAATATTATTTTGTATTAAAGTACAATATATAGCATGAGATTAATAGAATATACCACTATATTTTTATAGATTCACATGTATCCTTGAGGAAATTATTTGAGTAGGAGGACCATATGTTTAGCCTTGTTTATTCATGAAGCACTTCAGCTAAAGAAAGGGAGAGCATCATCTGGGCACTTTACCTCCAACCATAGTCTATAACTCTCCCACCCACCTCCCCTATAAGAATAACCCTTCAATCCACAAAGGGGTAGATAATGGTGATGCAAACATTGAGAACTGATCCATAGAAGTGTGTAGTACAATCACTATTACATGCAACAATCATAAATACCATATAATACATCCTTTATCTAGTATTCCATCACACATACATATAAACTATAAAGTACAATGAATAGACAATGTATACAATTATAGCATTAAATTTTCCAAAGATTTTCATTATAGTTTTCAGACTTCAAATTAAAAAAGATTTTGGTAAAAATAAATGCCACTTTGGGAAAGCTTAGCATATGATTATTGATTGATTGACATGAACATGTCATACTTGTATAGTGTAAATTCATGTTTTTAATATGTTTTAATGCCCACTTTAGGACATGGATTTGAATTAATGTTTAATGAATTTTTTCAATATCAACTTGGATCTCTTTGAGCCTCAAATTAGTATTTGATCATGTCAGTTTTAATTCTTGTTTACTAAAATTATGAAGGCTTTGGTTGGAGGAAAGATTTAAATGTAAAATACAAATATAATAACAAATAAGTATCACTAAAACTTAAAACTTGTTAAAAAATTTCATAAGTATTTTTTCCATCACCATTCTTAAGTATGAAAAAATACTTCAACACATGTAAAATTGCCTTGCATTGAATGCATCTATTAAATGGGGTATATGCAGTAAGTTGGTATCATTCCATCATTGTTTAATTCTTGAAATGTTCTATATGGAAGTGAAGCTTTGTTGGTTTATGACATCATGATTTGTATTTATCTATTCAGTATTCAATATTTCATTTGTAATTTGCCATTGTTTTAAAGTTTTCTAAGCATTACAAGTTTATATAGAGGTGAGTAGCTTTTCCTTCAGTCAATCAATGTTTAGAAAAAAATGATGCATTTTTTACTCTTTAGTTCAAAATATTTGTAAAATATGATTTTTCATTTGTTTTTTTTGTATAAAAAATTATTATTTTTTAATATAATCTCACTCTGTTACAAATTTTACTGATTGATTTACCATATTATTTAGAATAAATGTATTCATGTTTTGCATTTCACTTGCATGGTTATTCTAGTTTTGGTTGACACTCTTGAACTTGATTAATGGTTTCAATTTATTCAATGAATGGATTGAGAATGTAGTTATTTTCAAGGTTCATAATTATGATTGGCACATGTATTTAGTTTGAAGTCAATTTTCACATTCAAACCAAAGCTATTTTTTTCACTTTATATGAAATCTCAATTATGCATGTTATTTTATGTTGTATTTGGATATATATGTTTTTCATTGGTCATAACTTATTTTTATTTCAATTGTACCTTTTGATTTGGTAGTTTATATTATTGTCATATTCAATTCAAGGTTTGTATAGATGCGGTGATGGAGCATGCAATTATATTTAAATTTAGGGTTTTCATGATTATTGTTTTGGTACTTGTCCTAGATTTCACTCAGTCATGGTTATATTTTTATCCATACACATAGTTTCAACTAGAAGTTACATAATCTTACATGTAATTTATATTCAATTACAATCATTTGAATTAGTAAATGTCTTCATTTCTAGGTTTTGATATGCATTCAGTCTTAGATTTTAAATAGAATTTACACTCATTTGATAGTTTGATGACTTATTACATTTAGTGTTTGACTTGTTGCACTTGAGTTTGAAATTCAACATAGAATTTAAAATCAACATGATATCTCATACATAAAAAATATTCAATGAATGCAAAGTTTAAATCTTCACATTTAATATTGGTTTTGAAGACATAAGGTTTCAATTTTATTCATGTTGACTATTTAAATACACTTTTAGTATATTTTGAATTGATGAAATAGAAGGAAATGAATTTTTTTAAAATAATATTCAATTTGTTTAAAATATAATTGATACTAATGAGTTATATTGATTAATCATATCTCCTTTAAATTTGTATTACATTTACACTAATTTGTTTCCTCTTACTATTTTTCATAAATTCTTCAAGAATATTCAGATTATTTCATAGAGACTTGTTTTTTTAGAAGGTTTTCAACATTCATATGAAGCAAGAAATTATTTTGAAAATAGAAAGGAAATTTAAGGTCTTGTGGTTTCAAGTTTTGACATCTAATTATTTCAATGTTATTTTTAGCTATGTAATAAAATAAAAAAGGAAATGTTTTAAACTAATTCAAATTCATATTTGATTTCAAATTTTAAATGAAATTTTTGTGTACATATAATAATATAGAAAACAAAGAATTTTTAGTCAAAATGGAACTTTTTATTTTTCATACATAGAATTATGACTCAACATTATTTAATATAGTGATCATTTGTAAAACCCTAGAAATAAAATAACATGCACATATAAACTACAAAGTGGCATAAATGATTTAAGGTGCTAGAATGTTTTCAATTGATATAAAATTTAGAAAGTATAAAAGTATGTTTGATTTGAATTAGTTTCTTGAGGAGTCTATATCAATTTTCTAAAATTAAAAGTTGATTTCTTAAGGTTTAAATGAATTTGATCAAGAGTGGTAGTATTTGATTAAATGATTATCAGTGGATGACATAGAATTTTCTTAAAGAAAAAAATTAGTTATGATTGGTTTTCTATTTTAAAACAATATTCATACATATATGTTACTTTTTGGAAAATATATGAATCTAATAATAAATTTAAATATCTTATATATAAAAATATGTCAAGTTGGAGTCATGGACCTTAGAGTTTTTATAGAAATAATATATGGGGTAGATGGAGTCAACAACAACATAATGAGTTTCTTACTAGGGATAATTATCGAGCAAGATATTATAGGGTTAGAAGGGTCGATAGTGATTTTACATAAGGTTTTCATCATGATAATCCTATCTCCTTTCACTTTCGTGTTCATGACCCTAATTTTTGGAATGTTTTGAATATTATTCATAATTATACTTTTCATGCTTTTGGAAGAAGAGGTCTCTACATAGGTAATTGGTAAATATATCCAATTAGATGTAGTTCATCAATCCCCTCATCCAAAATGTTTATGGGATGAAATTAACTGCTTTTACTTGATGATCTTATACCATCTAATGTTGAGATACCCCCTTATAATACTACTCAGACTATTTTTTCCATTGCTCCTAAAAACTTTGCATCGTCTAGCTGTAAACACTCTAGTAGACATTCACCCCTGCCTTTGGTATCACATATACTCAAAAGGATCATGTTATATGTAGATGGTGTATCCAAAAATGTCACTAAAGTGGAGTTTCCTATGATGCCTCAAGTATATATAATATCAAATTGATCATGGGGAATCTCTAATTGATTTGGTTTTATATGATGAGTATTATTTTATATGATTGATTAATATTTCATTTTCAGACTGTTTATTTCAACTTTATTTCAAAATTTTGAAGTACTTGATACTTTCATTTTATTTAGATAGTGGTTGAATTTTTAGTATTATTTTAGGTCATGGCAGTTATGTTATTTTGGGATGATGCTTTAATTTGATTACTTGCATAATTTAGGTGTTTTGGTACACTTCTTAATTTTGATTCAGTAATCAACATTATGTTTTCATAAAAAATGAATGGATAAATGTTTAACTTGTTGTTTTATCATTTATTAGAGATATAAATTTAACAATATCTATGGATTAATTACTTTATATTAATCATCTACAATTTTTCAACTCTTATAATTATTTGTATTTTAATTAATTAAGTTGTTGAGTGGGACCCTACCTGTTAGAGAATTATTTTGTATTATTATACATTGTGTCTTAAGTTTCAATAAAGTTCATTATGAACTTATATAAGTTTGATTTATGAAATTATTCTTAATTTTTTTATTAACTTAGTTAACTTTAATAAAGTTTATTAACATTATTATAAATTTAAAAAAGTTAATTATAACTTAAAATAATAAATAAATCTCAAAAAGAGACTTTAAAATACTTGAAGACATCCATGAAAAATAAGAAACATGTACATAGGTGAATAAATTATTCTAGTTCAAATTTCACACTGCACTTTCTCTTTTAAGATGAATCCATGAGATTGAGTGTTATTTACAAGAAGACCAAATAACACATTCTCTAATAGTAAAGTGCACTAGGTGGTACAATTAGGTATATCTAGGTTGATAATTTAATTTATAAAATAATTATGTGAATATGGCCAATATTCTTAACCTTTTGATGACTACAAAATAATACAAACATATGAATGGACTATATTTGTACTTTCCCTAAATAATGAATAATAATTCATGTATTATGTGATGGTTTGTTGAATTTTCTTTGTTTATCACTTATATTCTTAGAAATTTTATAAATCATGTATGAAGTATATTGTTTCTCAATAAAATCATTTTCTTTATAAATCAATTCACTTATCCTAATAATTGCATTAATTTTAGTTTCTTTTAATTTAATAGATTGCCTTTATATACTTCTTTATTTATTTAGATTAGTTATTTATTTTTGTAGTCTTAGTTATTTTCTTATTTTGTATTCCATTATTTTTTTCTTTTCATCAGTACTCTTGCTTCCATTCACTATTAATTTAACTCTCTTTAATCAATTTTATTAATGTCTTCTTAAAATTAACATCATATTAACTTAGTAGCTTATCATTTGCTAACTTATTGATCTCTAATTTTATTAACTCCTAATTTAATCCTAGTTTTCTTCTTTAGATTTTTAGTTTATTCTTTTCCTTTTATGTTTCTTTATTTTCTATTGGTTCCATCAACTCTTCACTTTCTCAAAAAGTATATATAAAATCAATATTTTGGATAAATAAAGTGATCATATAAGAAAGTTTCTCACATATAGAAATGTGATTATTTTATTCAAAACATTCATTCCTTTGATAAATTGCCTCATCAATAGGAATTACTCTCTCAGATAATATTGATAATATAAAATAAAGTGTAATATATATATATATGTGTGTGTGTGTGTGTGTGTGTGTGTGTATGTATATATATATATATGTATATATATATATATGTATGTGTGTATATATATATATATATGTATGTGTATATATATGTATATATACATACATATATATGCATACATATATATATGTATATGTGTGTGTATATATATATATATGTGTGTGTGTATATATATATATATGTATATATATATATATATGTATATATATATATATGTATGTATATATATATATATATATGTATGTATATATATATATATATGTATGTATATATATATATATATATATGTATGTATATATATATATGTATGTATATATATATATGTGTGTGTGTATATATATATATATGTATGTATATGTATATATGTATGTATGTATATATGTATGTATATATATATGTATGTATATATATATGTGTATATATATATATATATATATATATGTATGTATGTATGTATGTATGTATGTATGTATGTACATATATATATATATATATATATATATATATATATATATATATATCATTCATTTAACTTTGATTATTTTATACAACTTAATATTTTTTAATCTTTAAATATTTCAATATAAAATCTTTACTTTAATTATTTGATTCCTCAAACTCTATTTAAGTTTTAATGTTTCTAAAATCACATCACTTTGCAATTTTAACCTTTTACAATACCATTTTACACCTCTTGAATTGAATTTTTAGTCTTAGGTTCACATGATTAGGATATTATAATTCCAAATTGAACTTCATGATAAGAAAATAAGGTAGATTAGTTAAAATTACATTTTACATATTCAACATACCCCTAATAGGTCTAATGGGTCTTCATGTTAAAAAATCAATTAATATCTAGTAGAAGCTAAGAATCTAGAACAAAATTTTCATGGTGGTTGATAGGAACCTCAAACTCTAGTTTTGACTCATGATAGTGCTTGAGTAAATTGAAATTAAAAATTCATGAATGCCTAATTATGTCAGAATATCTGGGTGAAAACAAATCTTATGTATCTAGTGGAGAATGGTGTAAGATTCATAGTGGATGGGTTTTACCTTACTATGGGTTTTCTCCTGAAATTGATGTTTATACAAGTGTGGCTAGAAAATTATCCCAATCTAAAAATGATGAGGCACATATTGATGTCTATTTTTTCTTCTATTTATCCTGATTCTTCTAAATAATTTGTATAACTTTAGACTAGAGAAACTAAAAGTGTTGTATTTTTACACCTATGTGTAACTAGGAAAGTTCAAGGCTAAGGGTAAAAAATATAGATCTGAATGCTAAAAACTAATAAAAAAATAAAATGGAGAATGTGTTTTGTAAGATTAGACTATTTAATTATATACCTTCTCTATGTGGGTGCATTGTCCTATTAGTCCTAAATAGAGATATTATAACCCTAACATAATATCAGCCATTTAATTTTCATGTCTTTTTGGAATATGGGTAGAATTTTTTTTATGCTTATGTCAAGGCATCCCAAGTGTTATGGGATTCTGATTGGCATGCCATTCTATGATTATGATCTTAGAAACACATAATAGTTTCAAATTAACAAAGGGAATGTGTAGTCATATAAAAATAAAAAATTGGTAACTTGAGAGTGGCTAATGACACCAAACCCTTAAGTCCCTCTTGCTTTCTCTCTTGACCCTCATATGCATCTTTTCATTGATTCCCAATCATTCATAGACTTCTAGACTTGATCCCAATTGAGCTAGACCCCTTTTTCCATGACTAATCCATCCCTTAGGTTCCATCATCTCAGGACAATAGCACCACACTAGGACTATAATGCTAGTGCCACTCCTATCCACTTTTGGTTCTCCTATCCAAGTGAAGTATTGGTCCCAATGTTCAATTCCTTTTAGTTCCCCATACTTATCCTTATTAACCTAATATGAGCACATTCAAACCATGACCAATAGACCCTTATAAAATCCCATTCAAAAATCATTTGGAAGGGGTTGGCAATTATCACTAAGTAAGAATATAAGCAAGACTACTCAGGCAATCTTCCCCATTCTCTACATATAGCAAGTCAATTTACTTACAAGCTTATTCAAATCCTTACACCAATCCCTAACCACCTCAAGCACATCCAATTTAGAATTATATATCTTCATACACACTATTGCATAAATCACATCAAGTGGGAGAAATGCATATGGATTGATCCCTCTTGAGAGTATTGGTATGTAGGCAACATGCCCACACAAGGGGTGTGGATCCACATCTGTGAATATTACACACACTAACCCCCCTCTTTCTCAAAATTGGTAAAATCATAATGGATTATAGGGTTTGAAGAGAAAATATACTCTATAAGGAGCTCTATAGACTTCTGGTTGTCAAAAATTCATAGACAAGGTGACACAGACATAGTGAACAAAACCCAAAAAGCTCAGATCCTCAAGACAAAAATGATAGAGGTAGACTACAATGTTGGTGCCACTCCTATCTAATTCTGACACTCTTATCTAATTAAAAAATAGAGGTCAGATCTTAGTTTGTGATAGTGTCTTATTACTACACATTAAATTCTAACCTCTATCTTAGTCAGATCAGTTAGTTTCTAGCTAAGTCTTCTTTTCCATCTCTTATTACTATTTTTAGAAATGACAAAATTACAATATAATTTACACAAATTAGTAGCTTAATTATTGCATATTTATTTACTAATTTTACTAAGACCCTTTAACTAAATTAGGAATAATACACCAACATTCCCAAAATTGTTAAATCATTCAGTGAACCTCACTTCATTTGCACATAAAAACCCTAGAAACCCTAGTGTAAATTTCCTACTAATTCTTCTTATATTTTTATAATTTTTTATCTACATAATAAAATCATAAATTAGCATTAAATTTTAAATTTTCATAGTAATTTTAAAATAATTTTCTTTCAAACCCTATTTGCCCATACTAGGTCCTAGTATTTTCCCAGTAATTTTTCAATCATTTTCTAAATTTTTACTAGCATATTTAAATCAAAATATCCATTCAAATTTCAAAATTCAATATTACTTTTCAAAAAAAAAATTCAAAACCCTAAGTGGCATCTACTAGGTCTCTTTAAATCACAATTTTTCAGATGAATTTTTTATTTTTTCTTGCATATATAACTCAAAAATTCACTTTCAATTTCAAATTTTCATAGTAAATTATTCAAATAATTATCTTTTAAACCCTAGTTGCATGTACTAGTTCCTATTTGCTTATTGAGGTATCACCTTACATGTGTAGGAACTTTGTATCCTTTTTATGCATATTCTAGTTCCTTTTTTAGATTATATCCATTTAATCTTTTCTACTATTATCCAAGTTGTTTTCCTTATGCCACTTAAGTTTCTTGCATCTCTTCCTTCAAGATGAAGTGCAAGACTTAGTGGCAATCCTCTTGATTTCACCTAGATTCTTTCAACTTGACCATAAACCATGGATAGATAACCAATCCCAGTTTCTTGTTAAAGATTTTATAAATATAGATTACACTAATTTCAATAAAGATAACTCTGATAATGAACATCATGAAAATAAAAATGATGATGTACACATCGATGCTCATGTTCCACCACATTAGAGTACTGATCCACTTCCACCAATTGTTGATAATGAAATTATCCTCAACAAAGATTTTATCCTACAAAGTTTTTGAGAAAGACTCTAGGACCAGCCCTAAGATCATGCTATTATTATGCAATATATCATGGAAATTAAAAAGGTTAAGAAAATTAAAGCTTCCATTCCTTCAGAGTAAAAAGTTGTAAATGACACTACAAGGGTAACTATGTCTTAATAACCCCCTATAGTAGCCCAACCTACCTCTATACCACAAGTTACATCTAGTACATCTTTGTCTCCTAATGTGGTAGCCTTTGTCTAAGAGATAATATCTCTTCAATCCAAGATGATACATCTTGAGCAAGGTGCCTCTAGACCTAAGTAGGCTTTGGATTCTTTTTCTCTATTACATACACCATTGGGATGTCACATTTATTCTACACCCTTGCCACTAGTTTTTTTTCAACCTAAGCTTACTCTATATGATGGTAAGGGTGATCTAGAGACACATTTGAGAGATTTTCACATAGAATGATTAGACTATGTACCAAATGACTATCTATTTACCAAATTATTTCCATGGAGCCTAAAGTATTATGATTTAAAATGGTTCTATAGTCTACCGAATCAGTCGATCAATGTATTCAATCTTTTAACTGACATGTTCCTTGCTCATTTCAACGTTAACATTAGTGATAAGGTTTCATAAGCCCAATTTGTACAATATAAATAAAGTTAAAATAAGCATATCATAGATTATGTTCTTTGATATAATACTATTTTGGCTAAGATGACTAGCCCCATGGTCGATCAAGAGTTTCAAGATCTCTTCAAATAGAGTCTTCTACCAGCTTTACATGAATCAATTATGTTCAAAAGATTCTCTTCCTTAACTGAATTGTGTCACACACTAAAGGAAAGAGAATTCAAACTAATTTCAATAGGCAAACTCAAGTACACAAGTATCTCAAAAACAAGAAACATGAGTAGCAACAAAGTCCCATAAAAAGTTAAGGTCAATAATAAAAAGAGTCAAAATCAATTGACAGTTAATGTGCCTTTTGAGCCCCCTCAACATGTGGTTTTATCAACACCTCCTCCAAGAAACTTTATCAATCTACCAATTTCTCTAGCTATAGTTTTACAATAGCTATTGGAATGTAACATCACATCTCTCCCTCCTATTTGGGAAGTTGACCCAACAAAGCCTCTTCCACAGGGATATGATCAACATGCATTTTTCAAATTTCATAGGGTACCAGGCCATAAAAAAAACATATGTATTAGTTTGAGACACAAGAAATAAGATTTGATGGATGGCAATCATATTGATCTTGGAACTTTAGTTGAGCCTACTCAGGAAAATAAAACATAGGATAAAGCATTGAAAATCTTCTCTGATCCTTTTTCACAACAATCTAAACAAGAGATAGGGGATACATCAGGGGTTCATCATGCATATCATGTACATCCCCCACCAGATACATAAGGTCACCTTCCATTTAGACACATCCTTTGAGTAACATGATCAATATATACAATTCTTGAATTATAGCTAGACCGTTCATCTCCTTCTCAAATTAGGAGATCATCAAGGATGATTTGGATTATCATGCACTCTTTAGTAGATCTTACATTCATAATCATCCTATTCATAGTGTTCTCATAGATAATAGATCTAACATGAAAATGTGCATTATGAAATTATTTCAACATTTAGGATATTCAAAGCATGATATTACCCCGATGGACATAGTTATCATTAAATTTAGTGGTCACATACATAGTTCATTGAGTAAGATTGTAATACCTCTATAGGTTGGTTTTACACACATGGCCACACCATTCACTATAGTTACCAGTGCAAGAGTTTTTGATGTGCTACTTGGTTGACCTTGGATTCAAAAACTTCAAGTAGTATATTTTATATTTCATTGATGCATGAAATTCATTCATGATAATTAGATTATTATAGTTTGTGGAGTTTTATATGAGTTACCACTCCCCACTTTAGAGCCATCTACTATTTTGCATTCACTGGTTTTAGTTTCACCACCAGTTTCAAATTCTCTAGTAGTTATAGTTATTCCTCTAGTACATATTTATACATATTTGAGGAATCCATTGCTAGCAAAAATAATTCATATACCTCCACAACTTTAATGTTCTAGATAGATTCTATCTATAGTATTCACACCTAGGGTAGTATCATTGAGATATCATGCATCTACTCATAGAGCACATGTTTAGAGACATTATCCTACTACTAGATGGGTACCTAAGATCCCTATAGTTTCATACCCTTCTTAGATTTATAGGGGGACCCCACACTTGGTTTCTACTTTAGAGATTTTAGAGAATTTACAAAATACATAGCTTTTAGAGCCATTGTCTCAAGATTTCTATTGTGCCTCACGATCATGCATGATTCCTCTCCTTGATACAAGATACCCTAATAAAGAGTCTCCCATGAGACTCATCAATTAGTATCATCCTTTCCCAACTTAATTTTACATAATTTATTATGCTTGATTGTACATAGCTTATATCAAAAATACAAAAATAATACAACATATCAAAAATAAAAAAACATTCAAATATGTCAAAACACTAAAAACATTTTAATTGTATGCATTATCCATGATTTACATTTATATTATCATGCTAGACTTAAATTTTTTATTATATGATATTGTTTATTGATTTATCTACATTAACATGCTTCACTTGATATTCTTTGAGTGTGTATAATGACATCCAACTCCTTGATTACTTCAATATACCCATTGAGGGGGCATCCTACTTCTACATTTGAGACACATCTAGATATATATTCCCCCTAGGGGTATCTTATACATGAATACACCATCAAAGTTATGTCATTCCTACACCACACACTCTAGTTATCATGTTGATGTATATTATTTACTAGCTTACATAGATTAATCTATCGACACTCTCTAGAATATAGCACTTTTTTATTTCTTAGTATATACCTAGTCTTTTAATAACATGTATTACATACTTTCACTTCTTTCTTTGATTAGTTAGATGTGATTTAACTTGCAATTTCTTACATGCTTTCCTTTTTTTCTTAGCCTAGCTTGATGTGATTGCATTTCTTAGTTCCTATTTGTCTCTTATATGTGTCTTAGGACATTTTCCAATGTCCTTTACTTTTATTCATGTGTGTTGCTTTGGATATTTTCCAATGTCCCTTGCCTATACTCTTCTATGTGATTGTGGCTTTCACGCTAACCTTACTTGTTTTCATTGCATGTGTATGTGGCATTTGAACATACCTTGTATGCTTGCCTTCTAGTTTGAGTGACATTTGCTCATGTCCCTTATTTTCTTGGCCCCATGGTCACTCTTGTATTCTTATTGATTCTTACCTTATGTGTTTGTTACTTTTTTTCTTTTTGATTATTTGCAATGCCATGATCCACATCATGCATTATTATTGTTATATCTTGTCGATTATCATTGTTATATCATGTATATTTTTAAAATGACACACTTTTAGGGATTTTTATTTCTAGGGTAGTCATTCTAGAGTTTTCATTCCAACCCTCAAAAGAGGGGGAAACAAACAGTGGTTTTGTCATAGAGATCAGAGCTCCTAATGATCAAAAAGCAGTTTTTAGAACACTTAGAACAATAATCGAACATAAAACTCATCATAATAGACTAGATAAATATTGAAAATGATATAATAGTTACTATATTTAACCCAAGACAACATCACCATTAGAATACAATGTCAATGTCACTAGTGTCCACTTTCAGTGCTCCTATCCAAATAGCATAAAAACTAGACTTTCTAAGAGCTGGCGAAAAAGTATGTTCTACTACAATTTTACATAGTCAAACTAGTTTAGAATTAGTAATTTTTTAGTAAACTTTTTCTCAAAGAATCTAGATATAGGGGTCATAATGTGTGGTATGATGGCTCTCAGTTCTAGTTTCAAATATGATAGGTGATATAAATTCTAGATCAAAATCCAAGTTTTAGACCCCAGTGATTGGGGGTAATGTGTGTAGCACATTTGTTTTCTTTTGTTTCTAAGTTCAATATTACCCAAGCATTCTCAGTAGTTGCATGCCTTATTCCATATGTAGGTGGTTGGCATCATTTTGGAGTTGGATTTTGTATAATCCTAACTTCTACATTTCAGAGTGGATTTCATATAAGCCTAGTGCACCAATTTTGGAGTGGCTTTTATAGAAGCCTAATCTCCATCTTTCAGAGTAGCCAAGAGTGGCCTAGTTTACAGCATACATTAAACTATCCATACCAATATTGTCATATCATATTACATTCATGGGATTTAAGAGCCATCCGATATGACACACATCCATAGTGATATCAGTTCATAACTTCACTTTATGAGGCAACAATGGAGCCAAGGGTCTAACTAGCCTTTGTATTCTTGAGCCACCTATTCAGAAGGATTGTCCACATAGTCCAAACATTGATCAACATACAAATGACCACTTAGCTTCACTTAGTGGGTGATGATAGAGATAAAGGGCCATCCTTTGCATTCTTGAGGAACTTCTAGGGAATTAAGCACTCATATCTATTAGTGATATTACTCTTAGTTCAACACACATCCAACATCACTCAGCATCACAATAGGTTTTATATTGGTCCACGTACCTAATTCATACTTCATAGTGTGCTCTCTTTATGTGTACTTAGCATCACAATAGCTTCATGAGCTTTACCTTTATAGGTAAGTTTAAGTACACTTTCTATTTTTCCTTTATCATATTATTTCACTTTACTACATCACTATAATAAAGGGATGGCAAATATAGTCATATAAAATGCAAAAATTGGTAACTTGAGAGTGGATAATGACACCCAACCCTCAAGTCCCTCTTTCTTTCTCTTGTGACCCTTATAGGCATCTTTTCACTATTTCTTAGTCATCTGTATCCTTCTAGACTTGATCCCAGTAGAACTAAACCCATTTTTCCATGACTAACCCATCCCCCCAAGTCCTATCATCTTAGGATAATAGTGCCACACTAGGAATATAACACTAATGCTACTCCTGTCCACTTTTAGTGCTCCTATCCAAGTGAAATTTTGATCTCAATAGTAATTTATTTCAAGCTCCCCATCTTTATCCTTGTCAATGTAATATGAGCACATTCAACCCATGACTGATAGATCCCTATAAAATACCATTCAAATATAATTTGGAATTGTTTGGAAATTATCAATAAGAAAGCAAGAATACTTATGCAATCATCCCTATTCTCTATATACAACTAGCCAATACACTTACAAGCTTATTCAAATCTTTACACCAATCCTTAGCCACCTTAAGCACATCTAGTTTAGCATTTTGCATCTTCATACACACTATTACACAAAGCACATCAAGTGGGATAACTACATATGGCTTGATCCCACTTTAGAGTATTGGTATGTAGGTAGCTTGCCCACACAAGGGGTGTGTATCCATGTCTATTTAATCTTACACACTAATCCCCCCCCCTCTTTCTCAAAATAGGTTAAAGCATAATGGAGTATAGGGTTTTAATATAAAATATACTCTACAAGGATCTCTACAAACTTTTTAGTACTAAAACTTCATAGAAATGGTCACACAAACATAGTGAACAAAACCCAAAAAAATTAGATCATTAGGACAATAGCGGTAGAGGTGGACTGCAACACTAGTATCACTCCTATCTAGTTCCAACACTCTTGTCCAATTACAAAATTAAGGTTAGATATTAGTTTGTTAAAGTGTCATAGTCCTACATAGTAAATTCCAACCTCTATCTTAGTTATATTAATCAGTTTCTAGGTAAGTCTTCTTTTCCATCTCCTATTACTATTTTTAGAAAGGATAAAATTACAATCTAATTTACATAAATTAGTAGCTTAATTATTTCATATTAATTTACTAATTTTACTACTTAGACCCTTTAACTAAATTATTAATAATACACCAATATTCCCAAAAAATTTAAATCAGAATGTGATCACATGTTTTCATATCACTATATTCAATCCAACTATTCATGTCCATGATCTAACTAGTTAGGGCCTTAGGGTTGTATGATCTATCATAGATCAGGGTTTCATTTTTTGTTTTATTATATAGAGTAGGAACTTGGTGGTTATATGTGTGCTCAGTTCAAGTAATTATTATTTATTGACTATTTCAACCAATGTTGAGACCACATTGGTTAATTCAATCGTTAGATCTTGTACAACTCAATTTACCATGGGTTTAGTATTTTTGAGTGGTAAGGTGATGTAATGTGTTTATATGCAAAAAAAAAAAGTTTGGGGGGGGGGGGGGGGGGGGGGCGGCGGGGTGTTTCACTCCACAAAAATACACCAAAATTACAATTCCAAATTTAAAAACATATTCTCCTTTGGATCAAAAATTTATTCCCTGTAACATATAAAAAAAATTGTTCCCTTTACAAAATATAGAGAGCACTCATTAATCAAATTACCCCATTAAACATTACAATATAATATATTTTAATAAAATTTAAATAAAGTATATTTATGATTTTATAATAAAATTTAAAATTAATTTTTAATAAATTTTAAATAAAAACTTTCACATACATAAGTTATTTACCTTCACATGGTGTGCAGGTGACAAGTCCAAAGTTGATCTTGGAAAATATCTAGGATGCCGTGTCATTAATTTTTGTGGGTAGTTCAACTAATGAGAAGGTGTTGGAGACTATGGAAAATTATGGTTGATGAGAGGATATATATTTTATTTTGGTGTGGTCAAGCATGTGTTTTTAGCCTATATAAGGTGTTATGACTATGGGGTATTGGATGTCAAATTCTATGAGATATAGTAATTGTAAATATGTGAAGGTAAGTGGGGATTAACTAGATGGTCATCCCCCAATTTTTTAATTTTTAAATCAAGATCAAATAAAATAAAATTTATAATAAAATGAAATTATAAGGTTTTAAATTCAAGAAAAATAAAAAAAAACTACAAACATCAAAGTCTTCTATCTCAAACCCCACTTATCTATTTAAGGTAAAATGATTGTTGTCCCTAACCATTTAAACTATTTTAGATGTGATGGTGCAGTTCATTTTACTCTAATTTATGATGAAAATAATGCTTTTAAAGTGGGCACTACTATAACCCAAATCTGATTATGGATCATAGGATGCTTTAATACCAATGATGTGGCATCCCATAGGGTAAAGCACTCAATGAATGAAACAAATAAGTGGTAAAAGGTATATGAAACTAATGTGCAAAAATTTATGATTTATTAATTCACACTCCAAACTTCATTATCTATAAACATGAATTACAAGCATTCTTACAGGAATCCCACTATACTAAAACTAAAGAAGCAACCAAAACCAACCTAACAACTATAATAACTACATCCCTTAAAAAGAGGGATTACCTTGTCTATATTAATATATTAAGAGATAATAAATGAAATGGTTAGTGAGAGTGAAATAAAATTAATTCTCACTTATTACATTACACATACTATACAAATCAAATTATAGACTAAATTTTTATCATATGCTTTTTCATCATTTAGAGTCTTCACACTACATTATTTTCCATTGTTCATGTAGTGAAATGTCATACAAGATTAAGTCTTACATCACATGGATTATTTTTTAAATTAATTGAGTGTTAGTTTCTAAATTTTCCAATGACATGGGTTTGGTTGAGAAAGGCCCCTCAATGACTGCATTTTTAAATTTTTTTGCAAAGTTTTAGAATAATTAGGGTTTCAAGAAAGGAGACTAATTTCCAAGTGATATGCAAAAAATTATGAATGAAAAAGTGAGAGATTTTCAATTCTTAGAAGCATAATATTTAAGAAAAAATAAATAATTCTATAGTGACTAAGAGTGTAGCTTAGCTAAAAAATATGCACTTGGTGAACTAGGAGTGTAGCACTCCACTCGTGGTCAATTTTTCAAAGTTACTAGTTCACTCTAAATTTTATGGGTAATTTATCCCTTTATTTTTTGACCTATTTCCAACTAATTTTAAACTTAGATAGTCTAAAAAATTATGACAATTTGGTATTATTCTCAAAACCCTAACGTTTACATTTCAATTATTCTACAATACACCTTTATTGTAATTAGGTTTTATTTACTAGTTATTTGAGTAAATTTGTTTTGATATAAATTTCAAATTTTTATGGTTAAGTTTAGTGCATTATTTATGTAAAACCCATTTAACATAGCATAAATTTTAATCTAAAATGAATCCAAATATGATTGAAAAATGTGTGGTTTCTAATGCATTGATGATTTTATTGTAGTCAACCATGATAGCCACCTTGGGAAACTTATCCACTACAATAAACATTTTAGTTATTTTTCATAGGTAATCCACTCGTGAAATCCACACTCATAGATTCCAAAGGCTTAGATGTAACCAAAAATGTGTGTAAAGTCCAAAATTCTTATTTGTGGGCTTGGTGATACAACAAGGAATACAAAACTTAATGTGACATTTAATGTATGTGCATGTGAGACCAATAGAAGTGTTGTTAAAAATTTTTTAGTGTCTTGATAATTTAAAAGTGTTATGTTATCTTAGAATAATCTGACTCCCCAATAATTTTTTGTGAGGTGTGTGCTCAAGAACACAAATATTTATAAACTTTTAGAGAATCCTACTCATCTTATAGAGAATATTTTTAGACATACATAATTTATTATCATGTTTACCTTATGAAAGGTAGTATAGTATTTTAAAAAGTTGTATTTTTCTAATTAGAGATTTACCCAATCAAAGAAGTTATGGTTCCATGTACCAAGAATTATGATGAGTATTTGCACTAGAAGGTGGCTAAGGTACTTATTTCTTTATGGTATTTTCCTTTTTCTACTTGATCACTAGATGTAACTTATATAATTAATGCATCCACTTCATGTGGTGAAAATTCTATATATATACATTGTGTATATAAATTTAATTGGCTTATGTTCAAATTAGATGATTTTGCCTCACCCAATATATATTTATAATATTTCTAAACTAATTTCATGTGTTAGATGGTGGAGCCTAATCTTATTATAATGCCTAGTTCTCATGACTTTCCCCCCACTATGGTCATCATGGGGGTCTAGGGGGAGGTCACCATACTTAGATCCCCCTTGGCAGGGGTTTGGGGGTAGCTCCCCCAAAGCAATTTTTTTTTGAAAAAAGCATTGTAAAATATTGTAATTTTGTATTAAATTTGGACCAATTACTATTAGGTCACATATTTAATGGTATAAATTATGTTGGTGCATTTTTACCCTAATATGTAACCCTCATTTGATGTGAGGGATTGTAATCATGGCAGTGCACTATGAGTGAGTGAAGATGAGATTTTAGTGGATGTATTGAAAGTTTACCCCTTCATTTGTTAGACTAAATAATATAATAACAAGTTATTTCTATGTGGGCATAGCCCATATTGGGTGAACCATGTTAAATCTATGTTTCTCTTGTATTGTGTTTTATGTATTTTATTTCCGTATTTATTTCATTAATATTAATCTGAATTCTATATTCCTTACATCATGATATCATAAAACTCTTTCTCATAAGTGGACTAGCATTAAATAATGTCACTAAAGAAATTTGAGTAATAGGAAACTAGATATCCATGTTGTGTGAGTACTACACTAAATACATAGTCTAAAGTATTGATATAAATCTCAAATAGTTAGACAATGTAAACCATTTCCAAAATAGGTGTTATGTAGAGGCACTAACTAATCTCCTTAAAGGCACATTTTTACATATATTTATAGTGGAATGTTGCTTTGTGTAATCGCCTAAAAGTGGAATTTGAGTGCTAAGAGTTCTATTTGAGACCACCTATCCTTAGCTTAGCCTTAGACCTATGCTAGACCCTATTTTCACATTTATACATCCTTCATGTGGGCCACATGCATCCTTCGTCATCCATAAACTAATCCCAAACCCTCATTCTTGCATCTTGGCCCTTCGTTCCTATCATTATTTCACTTGGACATTAACACCATATTAGGGATATTAGCGCCACATGGTGCTAGTGTCATAATAATGGCATTACTATCCTTTCCCTCATTTTTCACAAACATACATATTTTCAAATTAAAAACCTTGTAGGGTTAACCTAGGCTAATTTTAGCACCCACACAAGAACTAGAATAACACAAATACATGACTTTTATTCCTCTAATTACTAGATGGAAATTAGATACAGATTAAATATATACAAACTCAAAACAAGTTGTGAAAATCAAAGTTATCAATCCCCATTATGTCCTAATTTTGCATACTACCATCTACAACATTCTTAAGCTTAGATTACCTATATTTCTAGTCTCAAGCACTTAAAAACCACTCAAGTAACCTATCATACTAGATTCATTTACACTTGCACCATTAATTAGGTGGGTAGAATTACATTAGGATTGATCACTCTTAGGAGTATTAATTTTATCAACTAAATTCCCTAAAAACATGGAAGGTTATAGTTTACTCAAAAAATCAATAAAAATAATAAATCTATAGGGTTATAGAACTTGAGCATGTAGGAATAGATCTCCCAGATCTAGACATAGGTGCACCTAGAAGCTTAAGATAGTCCAACATAGAGGCCACTACTACCAAAATAGGGACCACATGGTGCTACTATCCAATTATGGTGTTACTATCTAGGAATGGTTTTGACACCTGGATCATGTTTTTTACACTTAGACTGGCCTTTGCCTCAATTTTTAGCCTCTAGATCATTCATCTCAATCATTTTCTTACTAAGTTATTACTTATATTATTTATTACTATTTTCTAGATAGGTCAAATTAAGTCAAATTTATAATAGATTAGTGGTTGTATTTATTGAATATACAACCATGATTTAATATACTTAGCTCTTTAATAAACATAAGATTTATGTACACTAAGTCCTAAAAGTTTAAAACATTTGGTGAACCTTACTTCAAATATTACACAAACCCTAACCCTAGATAACCCTAGGATTTATATTTCTAGCTCTCAGATTTTAGATCCATACATTTTCAGATTGTATTTGATCTAATCATGATATTAATGATAGGAGTGTTTCATTTTTTGTTTCAAAGTTTAATACTTTCATTTGCATGCTTATTCTCTTTAATTTAGAATGAATTCAGAACATACATAAACACCTATACACATGATGTTTTATATCAATTAAAATGTTTGTCATGTTTTATTATTTGTTTAGTATACTATATTTCTATTATGTGGAATTCAAATAAGACACAAATATTTAACCATATAGAGAATGTATTGCATAAGATACCAATTTGATTACCTAAAATTAGCAAGTTTCCTTTATATGGTTTTTTCTCTTTTATTCACTTTGATCCCTTACCAATCACTCCTAGACATAAGGTAACATCAGTGGCCTCACTTATCCCTCTTACTTCTCAATCACACACATCTAGCCACCATTCCACGTCTACTACCAACTCTATACTCCTAGTAGACTTTATGGTCTAGGTTATGATGTCTACATATGGTCCTGAATCTTAGCAAGTTAGAAAAACCCATGGTTATAGATTTGTTAACCAAAGCAATGTTTCTTCAACCAAAATTTCCATTCTAGATATCCTACAACATTCTAACACATACAAAAGCATTTTATATGTAGCACTCTATGATACTTGGGTGCCTTGAAAATCTGAGCCAACTTATATTGCTTCTATAATTAATAATATGAAATAGATTGAAGATCATATTTCATTTGAAAGGGAAGATCTCCATATCAACACATCATAGATTTACACTTTCCTCTATTGCATTATGAATTAACAAGGTAGGTGTTAAATTGGTTTTAGTCAATAATGGATCAGGATTGAACATTTACAACATGTCTTTTCTTCTACTTCTTAATATAAATTCTAAGGATTTGGATCCCTCTAATATGAACATCTAAGCGTTTGATAATATTACATGAAAATTCCTTGGTCAAATCAAATTAAACCTTACATTGGGATCCAGAACGCTACCTGAAACATGTCAAGTTGTGCCTAATGATCTTAATTATAATATCTTGCTTAGAAGACCATGGGTTCATGATATGCATATAGTTCCATCCACTTTACATGCATGTTTAAAGTTAATCTAAAAAGGTAATATCTACACTTTTCCTATGGATAAAGAACCATTCAATTATTTTCAACATAAAGAGACTTCACACAATTATATTCCTCACATGGATTTTACTATAACACCACTCTAGTCTATTATTCAAAACTCACAATATTACTCCCACAAATACTTCTAGAGCATATGATAGTAATTTAACTTCTCCTTTATATTGAGATACTTATAAAAAATGGGTTACATGGGATTGGACCTTGGAAAACATGAGTAGCGAATCCTTAATACCATTGAAGCATATGATTAATAGGGTAGACAAGGACTTGGATATAAATATACCAAATATAATGCCAAGTCATTTCACTATAATTCTCAATGTATTATGTTTTGTCCACCTATTCCATGGATAGACAATATGGTAAACCATGTTTCTAAACTTTTAATTATTTACCTCGATCTTATTGATGATACAACTTCTTCAAATCTACCTACTTTCAATGAATTCGCTAATGAGGATGCTCTATTATAATTCTTAGGGGCATATGAGTATCTCCCTTTCTTATACCATAAGATCATGTTTCCTCATTCCAAAAATGCCCAGGCATACTTTGGTGAGTGTTTAGATGATTTAGATGATATTTTACCCGACATAGATGATATTATCCTTACAACACCATGAACTATGGATAAATCTATGTTACTTAATGAAGAAAGCATTAAATTTAATTATGGAATAGATATTGACCCTCCTATCATACTATTGGCTATTTATTTACATTAATAATAAGATATAGACATTCATCATATGTTAAAACATTTTATTGAAGTTTTCACTTGGGCTTATTATTATATGCCTAGCATTGATCCCTAAATCACATTACACATTATTAAACTCTATCCTAATGCCAAGGTATTTAAACAAAAAATTCAAAAAATGCACCCCAAAGTTGATCTTTTAATCAAATATGAAATCCAATAGCTCTTGGATGCTAATTTTATTCGACCAATTGCTAATCCCTAATGGGTTGCTAATATTGTCCCTATATAAAACCTAATGCACAAATCCATTATTGTTGTGATTATAGAGACCTAAACAAAGCATATCCTAAGGATGACTTTCCTCTACCCAACATTGATATGATATTCGATTCCATAGTAGGCTACATAATGCTCTTATTTATGGATGGCTTCACTAGTTATAATCAAATTAAGATCGTTGAAGAAGACCAAGAAAAGACTTCTCTTACCACACCATGGGGCACTCTCTTCTATATAGTCATGCTTTTGGATTAAAAAATTCAAGCACAACATACTAGAAAATAATGACACATATATTTCATGATCTCATTCATAAAATAGTAAAAAATTATGTCAATGATTTACTTGAAAAATCAAAAGAATGATGATACCATGCCATATATTTATGACAAATTTTTGAAAGACTAAGGAAATAAAATGTATGACTCAATCCCAAGAAATACATCTTTTGGGTTTCGTTAAGTAAAGAATTAGGATTTATTATATCTCAACATGGTATTGAGGTTGACCTAAATAAAGTAAAATTAATAATGTGCATGCCTCCTTGCACTAATTTAAATCAACTTCACTCCCTACAAGGCAAGATTCAAACAATACACTGCTTTATGGTACAACTTATATATAAGACTCAATCATTCACTAGATTAATTAAAAAGGATATAAAATTTGAATGGGACATCACATGTCAATAAATTTTTGACATAATAAAACACTACTTACTTAACCCACATGTCTTGGTACCACTAACACCTGAAAAGTCACTTTTACATTACCTTTCAATGACATATCATGCACTTAGTGCACTCTTAACACAACATGATGATAAACATAATGAGTGGGCTATTTATAAATCAATCATACACTTGTTGACTATGAAATAAATTATATAAAAATAGAAAAACATTGTTTGGTACTTGTATTAGCTACTCAAAAAATCCAACACTATATGATTAATAATGAGACACAAGTCATTACAAAATTCAATCCTTTAAAGTTACTCATGAAGAAAACACATATCTCAAGTCGTATTTAGAAATGGGTTATGATACTCACCTAATTGGACCTTAGTATTGTCTTACAAAAACAAGTAAAAACTAGATAATTATAAATTAATTGGAAACAACCCTATTATTGGACACAAATCCTAACAATGATTATTTTAGGGATGACTTCACAACATATGATACTAATTATGATATGTGTATAGTGTTATTTAATGGTTATATATGTACATCTAGTGCTATATCTATGATCATTTTCATCGATCAACTTAGGCACACAATACCCCTCATTTACTAACTTAGTTTTTCATGTACCTATTAACCATTTTGACCACAAGTCAAAATGGGTTAACCCTCTATAGTCAAAAAATTATATAGGGGTATAACATAGTGTCATAGGGTGTTTCATACTTCATTTGATGTAATTTAATGCTATTTTAGCCTTGGGCATAGTATAATTAAGTATTATGTCAATATGAGTCACTTAGGGGTCATTTTGGGGTCTTATATGCAAGTAGCATGTTTTCATGGTGTCCAAACAATTCAAAGTCATAAAAAAAGTTTTCATATTCCTTAATAACTTATTGGAGATATATAGGATTAATCAAAATCTCATAACACAACTCTAACTATACCAGACCATCACAAGATGTCATGCAAAAATAGATGGGTCAGCTCACTTGTGCATATTATAAATGTTCTCAAAAAGCCTTGTATGTAAAAAATATCACATTTTATCAATGTCATTAGTTCCAATAACATACCCTAAAAATATGGCATCTTGACTATCTCTCTATCTCAAGATATAAATCTTTAAATTTGAACAAGCAAACAGTGATGATCATGTAGATGTGAAAATCAAGCCTCAATAATTAACCATTAGGGTTAAAATTATGATGGGTACATGGACATCAATGATGATTGCATGAAAATCAATGATGGGAATGTGGAAATCAAAATAAATTCTTGGTAATTAACCATTGGGGTTCAAATTATGAGGATTGCATATATGTCAATGATGGTCATGCAAATGTCAATGATGGGCACATAGACGTCAAAATAAAGTCTCATAAAGTAGTTGTTTGAATTCAAATGAAGGTAGATCCAATAGTTGAAATTCAAACATATATCAAAATCTAATATTACAAGTGAGAGTTAAAGGTCAAGGATCTCAAATTAAACATAATTCTACCAGATGTCATAATCTTAGGACCCAGATCAATGATCAATAGCCAATGTTGAAGGTCAAATCAAAGAGACTCCAAATGAGATCGACAAAGCAAATTCAACCATCCAGATGGATAAGATGAGGTTACATCTCCAAATGACAACATACATATTTTATAATGGAATGATAAATGTGGCAAGGGAATGATACATGGGCAATAATGTAGGATTGAGGATTTTATAGCAAAGCAAGCGATTCAGACTCATATACCACCATGAAATTTCAATTGAAGACCCAATATGAACAGTGACTACCAAATGTGAAGAACAAAGTCTAAGAAATCAATGAATGACTAAAGATGATGAATACATGTGTCTAAAATATATTTAGTAGTTAGGAGCACATATTATGACTATCACAACATGTTTCAACCTCCCTTAGATAGTACATATGTGTCAACTCTCTCTAATTTAGTTTTAAATGCTCACGAGATTATCCATGATGAAGGTAGTGTTACAAAGGTTAGATGAAGAGTCTCTACACCATTTTAGAGAGTTTTTCATGGTTTATATGGACATTTGTCTTAAGAATCATTCATGGTCTATTTCATACTCTAGTCCCCTGCAATGTAACTAGTTATCTATTGGACATGTGTTCTAGTGACATTTGAATGTTATTCTTTCTCCTCTCTCTAAAATTCTTTAAGTAATTACCATTTTGGCCTTTATAAGATATACCATGCCTAGTATGGAAAAGACTTTATAGTTTGATGTCATATTTTGACTTAGAATAATTCAAGTAATCTAGTTTTTAGTTTAAGAATATCTTGTTTGAGTGTGCAAAGTGATGAATGGTTAAGTTTATTGATTTTATCATTTGCTTTTCCTTGTCCTTTCATATCTTTTGCAAGAAACTCTCATTTTAATAGGTCATATAGAGTGTATTCAAGTGTGTTAGGATCCTTTCAAGTGTATTATTATCCTTGGAGTGTGAAATTATCCCTTTGGATAATTTTCCTTGTATTGCTTCATATATCTCACCTCTATATTTAAACACTCATGTTAGAGTCCTTTAGGAATTTGAGACTAGTTTATATGCTTTATTTCTTAGTGAATTAAATGTGATGGTCTTGTGGAAAACATATTGGTATATCACCCCATTAGAATAGTTTCAATTCATGCAAATTTTAACTCTTTTCCCCATAATCAAGCATTATCAGAGGTGAAAATACTTCAAGATACATTCAGGGAGCTAACCCTCAAATCTAGAGGCTCACTTCCACTATAGGTACACCAACATACTTTTAAGTGTTCCCATGTTGGCTAAATTTTGAAGAGGCTTTAACACCCTCTTCTAGGGTGAAATATTTGGTGACAATATTACCAATGTCACAGAATATGAAGCTTATCTTAGGCCTTTAAGAAGTTTAGGATCTCCAAATCAAATCAATTAAATCTTATGGGGATTCACAATTAATTATCAATTAGGTTAAAAATATATACAAAACCAAGTAAAAATGCCTCATTACCTACAAGAATATGGTTTAATGTTTACAGGTTGCTTTCGAAAACTTCTCTATTGAAAACATTCCACGTAAAGATAATTGTCATGTTGATGTAGTGGCCAGTGCAACATCATTGATCCCCATTGACATAGATGAATACTAGGCTATCTTCATTATAAAAAAATTATAAAATCCATCAGTATCCCATGAAAAAATTATAATTATAATGGTTCTAGTTACCAGATGCAACAAAATAGCCTTAAAATGGTTCTCTAATATATATAAATTTCTACATAAATCCATTACACTAGATGCTTTCAAAAGAAATGAGAAATTCAAACTACAATGAAACTCCATATGATATGTCATTATTTGTGGGGAATTATTGAAAATATCTTTTGAGGGATATTTATTCTAATGTTTAATAGCTGAGTAAGATAAGTTAGTTGTAAAACATGTGCATGATAGTGATTTTGGTGGTCATTTCAGTAGTAAAGTGATGCCACACAAATTACTTAGATAAGGTTACTATTGGCCAACTATAGAATAAGAATACTAAGAATACTCAAAGTTATGTTATAAATGTCAATGACATGGAAACCTACACCATGTCCCTTCACATCAAATACAACCCATTGTATCCCCATGGACATTCATGTTATGGGGTTTCGATCTAATCGGTAAGATAAATCCAAAATCTATAGGAGGTCAAAAATTCACTATCATAGCTGAAAAATACTTTAAAAAATTGGTAGAAGACATTATACTATAGTCCAAAAAGGGAGAAGATATATATTGTTTTATCATGACCAACATTATTCCCTGCATTGGCCTCCCAGCGGCCATCATCACAAATAATGGAACTTATTTCAAGAATAAAATAGTGAAGAAATGTTTTGATAAATATAAAATATGACACACATTCTCTACTTTGTACTACCCATAGGGCAATGGTCAAGTAGAAGTAATAATCAAGACAATCAAATATATACTTAGAAAAATAATTACTAAATTTGGTGATGATTGGTACAATCAACGCATCTATGCACTATGGAGTTACCACACCAGTATTTACATGTTGATAAGAGCTAATCTTTATTCACTAGTATATGGCATAAAATCAGTTATCCCACTAAAATTTGAAATCCCATCCTTATGGGTCTCCTTAAAAGGGCTCATCATAGATGATAAATATAGAGAGAGACATCTCCATCAATTAGAACAATTGGATTAAACATGCATTCAACCCATAGATCATCTCATGGCATATCAAAAATGAATTCAATAGACCTACAATAACCATTTTCACATTAGGAAATTTGATGTTAATGATTTGGTTTTAAAATAAAATCTCAAAAATGTCAATGTCAAAGTAGAGAACAAAGTAAAATTCAAACCAAATTAGCTTGGACCATACTTAATGATAGAAAAACTTATCCCAAAAGTATACCATCCAGCTTTACTTGATGGTAACACAATCAAAAATCCATTGAACATCAGACATCTAATGAGATTTTACATATAAAATCAAAAACTCTTTTCATATTTCTTGTAAAAAGCTTATATCCATAAAATATAAAAACATTGCAATATTTCAAAAACATAAAAACATTCAAATATTTAATCAGGAAACACAAAATTTTAGATTGTATGCATTACCATGTTTACATTTCTTATATTTTATAGATACTACATATGTTAACTATCTTAGTATAGTCAGTTTTTATCATACATACATGCTTCACTTATTCTTGTCGAGTGCTTATAGGTTGCCTATAGGACTCAAGTCTACTACACTGATCTAGATTTACTATTATCCACCTACTAGGGACATATACATAGATAAATAAGTTTTTCATTTGACACATTCACCCATTTAGGTGAACTCTATATATAGTTTTGATTACCAATATACATCTTTCTATAGTCTAGATAACAACTTTAGCATTATTATATCTTGATAGTGATCATGCTATACTTACTCAACAATATTTATAGCTATTAATACTTTGTAATCAATATATGTACATCTTATCTCTTACATAGATTTGTATTACATGTTCATGCATACTTTAATTCAAGGGAATTTGATTATGTCATTGCTCTTTGCCTCTATGCCACTTATTTTCACATTATGTATGCTTTGGGCATGTTCCCATGTCCTTGTGTGTGCCTTCCTAATTATGTATGCATACATTTTAACATGTCCTTTTATGTGGCTCTAATCCAACTTATTTGTTGTTTGCATATGTGTAAATTTGAACATGTTCTTTTATGTCTTATTTTCTCACATTTAGTGACATGTTCCCTTATCCCTTGTATTATTGCCCCATAGCATACTTTGTGTGCCTCATGAGTGTTGTATGTATACTTTATTATATGCATCATGGCCATGATACTTATTTCTTTCTTGTTACACACTCCAATTTTAGATGTCATGAAGGACCTCATGCATCTTCCCCTCCTAATTTGGTGTCATGATAGAAATCATACCCCATCCCCCTGGTAGCTAATCAATTATTTATCTAACATGATATTACATACATTGTTATATCTATCTTGGCATAAAATATATCACACATTAAAAACTTAGACTCAGATTATATTACATCTTGATGTTATGTATGCACATTATATTGTATTATTACATAGATATCATATATGCTCTGGATAACACACATTTTACATAGATTTTTATTTTGAGGATAGTTATTACATGGTTTACATAACTTCCCTAAAAAGACAGGGCATTCACAAGGGTTTATCATAGAGATCAAGGTATCAGAATACACTCACAATATAATTTTTATCACACATGATATAAATCATACTCAAGTAAATACAATGGGAAAGAGTGACATAGAGATCAACATAATTGTAAAAAGATTAGAATAGTCAGATAATAGCTCCCGAATTGGGACACTAGTGCCACATAACACTACTATCCAAGATATGGTGATATTGTCTAGTAGCCTTAGTTTAAGAAAAATCCAAATTGGCTAGAAAAGTATAGTAGGCATAGTCCAATTTTACACAAGTTCAATTATAGATTTACCAATTTTGCTCAGATCCATACCAATTTAACTCAGTTTCATACTAGTTTTCTCAGATTTGGGGCATCATGCATGGCATGACCATTACCATATTCATTTCAGATACTCAAATACAGATTATTATAACTTGGTCCAAAATCCATATTCTCATATATTAAATTTGTGGGAATTTGCATGACACATTATTTCCATAAGCTCATTTACACACCAGTTGATCAGATGAAATGATAAATTCCATGTGATTATCTACATTGTATACATCTAATATCATATTCCAAGTTACACACTAGTTTCATGACTTACCCTATTTTTAGTGGTTGACATTCTTAAATGGCTCAAAATTGCCTAATATACCTGAGTGGCCACATAGCTGACATTTATAGTTAGACATTTATAGTTACATTACATAATTCTAATTCAAAATTCATCTATTACACATGGGTATAAAATGATGGATTCATATTCTACTTTATATTTTTATCCACCTACATGATAGGGTTGGACACACCATTAGTCTAATCTAAGCTATTCGTAGGTCATGATCCACCAAATAGGGGTGGGTAATGATGGAATAAAAAATGATTGTGTTCTTGAGCCATCCACACATGAGCATTGAAAAATCCATTAGCTTAGTCCAAGATATTCACCAATTGATCATTATCTACATTCACACACATAAGTTATCACTAAGTTTATGCATTGGTTTGTGTATACAGTGAGGTGTATGCATTCCTTTCCTCTCTCTTAGCCCTTTACTCAATTTTGTCTTTGATTTTGATATTTATTAATTAAGGATTGATCTATACACATTTATCTTGTAGTACATGCATTAGAGCATGTTTCACATACTCAGACTTAGCTTCATGGGATTTGTAATTATAGGTATGCTTCTTTTTCCTTTATCCAAGTCATTTCACTTTGCTTCATTTTTAGAATAAGGGGGGGATGCAAATGTAATCACCTAAATGTGGCATTAGAGTGATAAGAATTCTACTTGAGATGACTTATCCTTAGCTTATCCCTATACCTATTCTAGTGCCTATTTTCAATCTTATCTATCTTTCATATCAACCATAGGCATCCCTAATCATCCCTAAAGTTATACCACTTAGACACTAGCACCATAATAGGGATAATAGTTCCACATGGAAACTAGTATCCTAGTAATGGCATTACTATCATTTTATTCCCTTTTTCATAAATGGATATATTTTCAAATCTAAAACCTCTTAGGGTCAGTATAGACCACTTTTAGTACCTACAAAAGCACCAAAATAGTATAAACATGACTTTTATCCCTCTAACCACTAGATAAAAACAAGATGCAAATTACATATATAAACTTAAAATAAGTTGTGCATTATTAAGGTTATCGATCACTATTCTTCCCTACTTTTGCATACTACCATCTACAACATTCCTAACCTCAGATTACCCAAACTTCTAGTCTCAAGTGTATGCAGTCATAAATGCATCATGTCTATAAATCAATCCTAACTCGGAGAAGATAGATCATACCATATACTTACGATGGGGGACACATTAGATTATTAGGAACATGAACAATATAGGGATCTTTTAGACCTAATAAAGGGATTTGTTATCACAATACACAATGCTATGGAAGGTTTTAAATCCTCTAGTCAAGCACAATCATGTAATAACCCTAGTTAAGTCCTATGTTTTTATATCTCACTAAACTAATAAAAATTAATGTAAAGTATAATCTAGTTCTCACCAAATCTTATGGCACAAATGGGGGTTAGTAAACAAACAAGCATGCATAGGATAATCTTAATTAAACTATGTATAAGTAAGACCTTAATACATGGAAAGAGAAGAATAATATTATTCAAAGCTAATACTTATGCTACTTATATCTACTAAAGAGAGGATCAAAGTTAGAGAATACTTACCTAAATGATGAACCTATTGAGACTCAATCTCTCCCTTGGCCAAAGGAGCTTTGAAAGAGGTTTTTTATGGGTTTTTAAGGATGACTAAGAAAGGCCAAAGCATCCAAGACTTTGCCACAAGACTAGATTCTCCAAGTAGAAATCCTAAGCTAAAAATCCTCAAGTATAATGGTGGAAGAGTAAATTGTAAAGAAGAACAAGAGAATAATAACTCTTGTTTGCATATTAAATTAATAATAAAATGATCTTGTATATATAGGCACCTATAACTCTAAATCCTTACAAAAATTTTGATTGATAGGGTCGATTCAGTTGACCTAGTAATGTTTTGGACAATAACCCATGTTGAAAATGAACTACGTCAACATTGTGGGCTAATGACAAAATAGTACAGGGTCAATTGAGCTAACATATTTTTAAGACTACAGAAAGGGGATTTAGGCTAGGAAAAGGTAAATGAAAGTAGAAAATGACTAGAGGAGGGTCAAAATAAGGAGTAATAGCTTAGGAAATGGTTTTTAGGATCTAAATAGATTGGTAATAAGTGAAGACATCTAATTCCTAACACCATTTATGTTGAAATTGTTAATATTACTCAAATTGCACTCAAAAGCACAATCTAGGCCAAAATCACTTAAAATGTGCTAAATGGTTCAAACTTGTCATATACAAATGCTAATTCAGGATAATGTATCCCTAAATGGGGTGATGCATTTTATTTGATTCTTAAATTTTATTAAATCAAATTGAATCTAAATGATGATTTCATATTTTGGTGCTCTAAATCACTCTTTTTTTCTAACTCATTAGTACACATCATATACCTTTGTTATTTTATGTCAGCAACATCCTAAATGGTATCACAGTCTGTACACATCTAACATTGCTTCTTAATTCTTCCCAAGTCAAATTATAACCCAATAATATGACTTTTTGATCATTTTGATTAATTATGTACCATTTTCCAAAGAATTGTACTAAAAATGACTAATCTTACTTAGGCAAGTTAACTCAAATTAAGAGTTTAAGTAGGAATTCCATGGATCAAATTGAATATTTATTTATTGAAAAATGATTTAGAATATCTGCATCACCTAATGACATGATCAATGGAGTGGCATCTATAAGCTATAAATATAGCAAATATAAGGTTTATGGGCACTCACACCTAATTAATGCCTCTTTCTCCCAAATATTTATGAGAATATTTATAGATTTATTATGTAATATTATAGTAATTCATTTCCACACATCTCAATCATGAAATAGACAGTCATGGTTGATCCCGACCCATTTGAAAAAACTATAGATAGAAGGGTATAAAACATCAATTTAAAGCTTAATTGTGTAAACTTATAATGCAATATTCTCTCCAAAAGTCATTTGTTTTTTGATAAATGATTTATTTTCAATAGGTTAGATTTAATTTATAGGCATATTAGTGATTTATATTATGAACCTAGGCTATGCATAGTAATATTGAGATGATGAAGGAGCTTGGCATCCATTATTGATAAAGACAAGAACACTAGATCAAGTGAAAAGATATGCTTGGAGCCACTTTTGGATGGTGGAATCACTTGGGAAGGTTATTTCTTTCAATTACTTTTTATTATCATTAGGAAACCCCATAGAATAGGTTGGCTTAGATTGTTAGTTCTTATGCATTTTTTTATGATTTTCATGACTAATATTTGAACTAATCCTCCTTGTAATCCAACACTAGAATAAGTGTAAATAAGGGACAAAAATATTATGAATCACCAATGGTTTGCCCACCCTTTTCTTGGTGTACCCCTTAGGGTATGCACTTAGAGAGACTGAGTCTCAATAGGGTCTTACAAGATGTAAAGCATCAATATTTGATAAAATTTGAAAAATATTATGTATATACATATGCCCCACTTAAATCTCATCACATGTCACTAAGGTAAAATAAGGGATGGTACTTAGAGAAAGAACATAAGAAAACATAATGTTGATGTTAAAAAAAAGTTGTAGTATTTTAACCAAAAATAACTAAAATTAAATGACTAAAAAGGGAAATAACTAAAAATTAAATGTGATGCATACCTTGACTTAATTTTATCATTGGATGATTGTCTATTTTGTTTTTATTTTTGATTGTGGAGGGTATAAATACTACTTCTGACAAACCCAAGAATACAAAACTAAAGAGCAAAAATAAATAAAATTCAAGAAAACCAAGATAAATGGTACCATGAGGATGGGATATACTTTAAAATTTGGAAAGCTATGGTGTAAGGTGCTATGTTAGACCAAATGACCAAGTCAAAACAAGAGTAAATCAGGTAACCAAAAATCCAAGGCTACTCAATACCAAAAAATTCAAACAAGTAAACCTTAAGTAAGAAAGGCAAACTCACCAAGTCAAACTAAGGATACATGTGAAAAAGGATAGTAATCAAACATCAAATGTAAAAGTGAAAACAAAATGGTAAAACAACATTGATGAGTGAGTAGTAATAATCCTTATCTCACTCAATAATGGAAAAAGGTACATAAAAAGGGAAAAATGGACCAAATAAGTCTAAGAATGTAAATCTATGGTGTAAAGAAAGTAATCCATAGTTACTCAAACATATTGTTTTGCTCTAAGGATATATAAAATTGAAACAAAGTAGTGTTTAGCATGTTTTTAAGAGATGAATAAGAAGGGGATATAGAAGAAGGGAAAATAGATTTAAAACCACAATTTACCCATCAAAGGCAAAAATGAAATGGGTGGAGGGGATAATGAAGGAAAAAACAAGGTAGAGAAACTCTTTATCAAATTCAAGACACTCAAATTAGGTTTATAAAAATAAGAGGATTGTCAACATTAAATAATTTGAAGACCTTCTCTTAGCCACACAAGTCTTAGGTCAACAAATGAAATATGTAGATCATCCCCTAAAGGCTATATGCATGAAAATTAAAAAAGACCTACCTTCCCACGATGTGTTCCCCATTCCTCAAGACCCATTATAGATTCATCGATATAATAAAAATATTGGGTACTTTCATGATAAAGTGGGTATCACCATAGAGTTTATTAAATTCTACTATTCTAATCTACTAGCATATTGCACCCCAATAGACCTAAAATCTATGTGAGGCTAACTATGGAGTTTGAGATTTGATTAGAGATAGGATATGTGCTTGTAATCACATATTTTGGTGTGGTTTTGAATTTTGAGATTTATATGTTTCCTTTATATATCATTGAATTTTGTTTCAAATGATTTGGCTTTTAAATTTCTTGATGGCTTTTTTGATTCCTCCTCCATATGGATTCAAAAAACCAAACATGGATACTCAATATGAATTTTATTTAAATACTTTGGACTTGTTTACTAAGAGAGAGGAACTTCAGAGAGCACGGTGTCTAAGAGTCTTGTCAATCTAGGTAAACTTAAGTGTTATCTTGACTTCAACTTTGTTTTGTCCAATGTGGAGTGAAAGGAAAGGAAATCAAGAGGAATGACACATGGAACAATTTCAATTACTTCAAATTGAGAAAAATGTGACAAAGGGTAAAAAAGGGATATAATGATAGTGAAGTGTGATTCCTTATCATAAGAATGAGGGAAATGGAGGAAAACATACTAACATAGTTTATTTTACAAATTCCATATATTAAAAGAAGCAAAATTTAAAAATAAAAACAAAGAGCAAAAACACATACTAGAAAAGGAATAACACAAAACTAATTTTATGAGGAAGACCAAGTATTATCCATGGTCTTACGCTACAATTCATAGAAGAGAAACCCATGAAGGTTCCATAAAGCATTGGAAAAATAAGTGAGATAAGAAAAAGATGGTATTTGTGAGGTAGGCTAGGTTCTGGCCATGGTCTTACACTATGACTCATAAAAGAGAAACCTAAGGGGTGAAAAAGTGGATAAAAGGTTTAAAAATAAAAAAAATATAGTACATCATGAGGAATAATGGGTCCTATCTATAGTTTTACAATGCAACTCATGAGAAAAAATGGAAACCAAAAGACCCAAAAGGAAGGACTAAAGGTTTGTGAAAAGAGATAACTATTGCCAAAGGAGAGGCCCATGTAAATAATATAAAAAAAGCGTTATATAGATAGCATGAAAAGAAGGAAATGTTTTAGGAAAAGTAATTTTTAAGGAATTAGGCATTGGTGGGATTATTAAAAATATGGCCTTCATTGGTTTGAAGGTGGTAGGTACTTGGACCAAGAATATCTTTGACTAAATAAGGGCCCTATTATTTTTTGGCATATTTACCTTGTTTATCATGAGTGTAATATAATTTAAGGACAAGATCAACAACATTAAATGTGAAAATTTTAACACATATGTTATGTTATTTGGCAATATGAGCCTTGTATTGGTGATTATGTTGTAAGGTAGAAAGACAATGATCATCAAGGATATCAAGGGCATGAAGGTAAGCTTCACATAATTCTTCATCGAGAATGATACCATGAAGAGATATATGAAGAGAGGAAAGCTTAAATTCTAATGGAAGAATTGATTTAGAACCATAGAATAGAGAGAATGGTGTTGCCCCAATGGAAGTACATATACTAGTCTGATATGCCCCAAGAGAAGGATAAAGATGAAAGTGCCAATCCGTACAAGTTTCATGGATTGTATTTTAAAGAATTTTTTTAGTAGCCTCATCTTTTCCATTTAATTTTGAATGGTAAGGCATGGAGAATTTTTTATTAATATTAAATTTAGCACAAAGCTATCTGATGTCCTTTTTTTTGAAATTACCACTATTATCTAAAATGATAGTATGGGGAACACCAAAATAGAAAATGTTTTGATTAAGAATGAATTTGGAAATGGTGTTACTAGTGACATTAACAAGGGGCATAGATTTAACCCATTTGGTAAAAGATTCAGTAGCAGTGATGATAAAAATATTCCCATCTTGAGAGTGAGGTAATTTATCGATGAGATCTAATCCCCACATAGAGAATGACTAAGGAGATTCAACAATTTTAAGCTTGGCTAGAGGTGAATGAATTAGATCATTATGAATTTGAAAATGAGTACACTTTTTTATGGATTTTATTGAATCATTTTCAATATTAGCCCAAAATTATACCATACATAGGCATTTGAGGGTTGTAGCATGTCTGCTACAATGGCCATCACAAATTCCCCCATGCACTTTTTCAAGAAGATGAGGGACCTCATATTGTATAACACAATGGAACAATGTACCTTCAACATTATGATAATAAAGGATGTTATATAAAAATAAATAATTAAAAGCTTATTTATAAATATATGTATTTTTGTGAGAGTCTAAGTTATGAGGATAAGTTTGATGTTCTAAGAACTAAATAATGTCTTTGTACCATAGGCTTTATTAAATGGTAACAAACTTGATATGGTAGATAAGTGAATCTAGTGGTTGAATTAAGGATTGATATTTTCTTATTTGTATAATAAATTAGGATCAAAAATAAATTGGTGGGGATGAAATAGAGATGCTAAAGAAGTGAGGGAATCAACAATGAAATTTTGATCTCTAGGGACAGGCTCAATGGTGAAAGAGATGAAATCCTTTGTGAAAGTGGTTGTAATTTGATTATAGGAAATGAGATTTTTGATTTTGCATTGGTAATCAACATTGACTTAGTATAAAATAAGCTGAGTGTCACCTAAAGCATGTAAATATTGAATGTCTAGATCAAGATCAACTATCATACTTAAGATTAGGGTTTCATATTTAGCCATATTATTTATGATATATAATGTTAAGTGGAAAGATAAAGGAATGATTTTTCCAAGAGGAATTTTAATAATACAACCTGCCCAAACTCATTGAAGGCATTTAACACCATCAAAGTGAAGGGTCCAAGTATCCTCATGCAAGTCAACATTAATTTTAGGAAGCTATTCAATAACTACTCTAGGTTTAGTAGTATTATGGGAAATATTGGATTCATCTAGTTTACTGGCTTCAAGATCAATGGTAAATTTATGAAAGTAATCTCTAAGTTAAATAGCTTGTTTGAGACCTTCAATATAGAGAATATTATCATCCAGGAGATTATCTTGAAGGTGAGTGAGAGCTGGCATAGGAGCTACAACAATTTTATCAACTATAGCTTATTTTTTAATAGCTTTTTGAGTTATAATGTAGAGATAAAATTCCATAAGAAGGGCCATCCATTTGTCAATTATATCTTCAGGGAAAAAGGATTTGGAGAAGAAATAATGATGGGGGTTGGATTAAATGATGACATAAGTGGTCTGGTATAACATGTAGTGTCAAAGCTTTTCAACTAAAAAATAAATGGCAAGGAAATCTCATTTGACCTTGGTATAATGCTTCTCATAATCAATGAGGCCTCAGATAATGTAATAAATGGCATGCTCTCTTCTAGTATCATGTTGTTGGGAAATTATTTCCCCAACTGATATGGATATGGAAGAAGTATATAGGATCAAGGGTCAATCATTAGAAGGAGGACAAAGTCTGGTCAAGTGAAGCAATGACTCTTTCATGTTATCAAAGGCTTTTTGACAAGTTTCCACCCATTCTAAGGCATTACCTTTCTTAATAAGAGAATTGATGAAGTGGATACAATGGGCCATTTCAAGGATGAATCATCTAATTTCCCCAATTTTTCATAAGTACATATGAATATCAAGAATAGAATAAAGAATGTGCATGTTGATAATAGCACTAATCTTAGCAGGGTCAACATCAATGCCATAGAGAGAGACTAAGAATCCTAACAATTTTCTAGATGTGATACCAAATACACATTTTTAAGGATTTAGTCTAACTCTATATTTAAGAAGTTAGTCAAAAATGATATCAAGGTTAGAGAGATGAGTTTTACGACTTTTACATTTAGAAATGAGGTCATCCATATAGGTTTCAATAATTTTGTGGATAGTATCATGAAAGATATAAGTCATTACTCATTGGTAAGTGGCTCCATCATTTTTAAGGCTAAAGGGAATTTCGATGTAGCAATAGGTGCCCTATTCTATGGTGAAAGTGATCTTATGTTGGTCCTCAAGGGCAATGTGAATCTAATTATAGCCTGAGAAGCCATCCATAAGAGATAAAATTTTGTAACCAGTTGTCGAATCAACAATGGCATATATTAAAGGTAAAGGTAAATTATCCTTGGGACAAGTGAGGCTAAGATTTTAGAAATTGATATAAATGAAAATGACCATAGTGACCTTTTTATGAATGGGAATAATGTTAAAAGCCCATTTAGAATAGTCCAATGGTTTGATAAATTTAGCATCAAGTATTTTGATGCATTCCTTATGACATAAGTTAGAAACTTAGGGTGGAAATTTCCTTTATTTTTGATTCACAGGATTAACATCATGATAAGTAATAATGTTATGCACCATAATTCTAGGGTTAATCTAGACATGTCCTCATAGGACCAAGAAAAGATCTCATAATATTTATTAAATAATAATCTAACATTATCATGTTTGGTAGGTGAGATTTCATGAGAAACTATAATTGGTCGAGAGCAGGATGGAGTACCATACTCAATGTGAGTGGTTTCTTTGATACATATGGCATTTCCATCTTGAAAATGGTATGGTATATTAGGTAAAGAAGAGATTGGATTAGCTTTGGGATTAATTATAGTGATGAAGTTATTGAAATAATGGGTTTTAGTTTTAAAACTACCAAGTTTATGATGTTTTTGAGGAATTTAAGGTTCTTAGGCATGAATTATTTCAAGAATAGATTCATCACTAGGCAATGTGGGAAGAGGACCATAATACTCAACATCTACTTTGAGATCTAGAATTTGATTACCATAGTGATGATACGAATATATCTAATGAACATTAGTTGACTTGGAATCTAGTGTAATCTCAGGAGTAGGAGAGGTGGACGGCTTAGAAGGGATTGGAGTGTTATTGGTTTTAGTGATATGGGAAGGATCAGATGTAATGATTAGATCCATAGGTGGTAAAGAAGATGCAATAATTTTTAGAGGTTTAAAAGGTATAATTTTCTCTACCACCTAAGGAATATCAATAAGAGGAGAATTGGTAGGAGGTACATAACCTTCAAGATCAAAGTCATGATCTGTAGAAATGGTATGGACATCCTGGTTAACAACATCTATTTGAGCTAAGGTTTTTTGATAATTTTGGACATCCAAGTCTTGAGATTGAGCTTGGGCCATAATGTGATTATCATCATATGTTGGAGAAATTGTACATGATTAAGAGTCAAGGGGAGTTTTTAAAGGTGAAATACCAATATTATTTAATGTACATGGAGACATGATGGGAGGATCTTAAAATAATTTAGCCACTCCAAAATCACTGTAAGTGAAGGAATCTTCAGGTAAAGAAGGTTCTTGAGTGTTTCGTGGACGAGAAAAGCTAGTAATATCATACATAAGAAGAATAGTATGGTACTAAGGTAATAAAGAAAGGGGAATCCACTAAAAAATTATTGAGATAGATTGGTAGTATTTAAAGTATGTTTTAAGTCATTAGGTTCATCGTCATCATAATCCTCAAGAGTGACTTGTAAATTAGGATTGATGTTGATAAACTCAAGTAAAGGAGAACTATTGATCTTAGGAATGGTAGGAATATGATAATAAGATTTGGGATTAGGAAGTTGAATAATCCATGGATTGGGATCAACCTCATGCTTATACCATTTTCCATTATGTAATAATTTAATTCATTGGCTATCGAAAGAAGCAATGGCCCTTAATCTATGAGTCCATGGGTGACCAAGGAGTATATTATAAGATAATGGTAAATTAAGGACCATAATGTTAGTTTAAATGGTGTTAAGTCCAATGTTTAATGGAATCCAAATGCAACCAAATGGTTTTTTATTAGTCTTATCAAAACCATAATAGGTAAGATGGGTTTGTTTGAGATGAGCCTTATTATAACCAAGTTGTTGGATAAGCCACAAATATGTCACATTAATACCAGAGCCTTCAATAAAAATAGCTTTATGAATAAGGGTAGTATTAATGGGTATTTTAATAAAAAGTGGTAGATCATCAACATGAAAAATAATTTCATCATTGATCATGTCTTCTTCAAGAAATTAAATATAAGGCTTGGAAGAAGGACACATAGTTTTAATGGTATTTATACTGGTAGGTTGAGTTTTGATAGAAGGTGGTTCTTCATCAATAGAGGATGGATTTTAAATTTATTGGAGTTGTTACATAAGGAAATTAAGATGATAGGGGAAATTAAGAACCAAATCCATAAGTGGAATCTTACAAGGCATAGAGTTAAGTTCTTTACGAAAGTTCCAATGAGATTTATAAGAAGAACCAACACAAGGTTTAGGAGGTAAAGTAGATTTTAAATGAATGGATGTGGTTGGAGGTTCAAAATGAGGAAGTGATTCCTCATGTAATTATAAAGCTATATTAGTATTTGTAGTGTCCTTGATAATTTATTCTTGTAAGGATGGATTTTTAGGTCTGGTAACAGGATCTTTGTGAGCTAACTTACGATGATAGTTGACCTTGGTAATATTAACATATTGGGAATTGTTATAATATGACCATAATTAGAATCAATGGCACACACATCCTTGGTATTTGGTTAACTATTTGAAAAATATTTTTGGTTATTTGAGGTATAATATTTAGAAACCTGTCATTTAAAAAAATTAATAGTGTACTCTTGATGATGAAGGTTGATCATGCAATCATGATTAAATGAATCACCAAGCATATAAGAGGCAAAAAATTTACTTAGCCCTCAATAATATTCATGAGAATGACTAATGTAGGCATGGAACATAAAAAGTTGATTAGGGTCATACCACTTAGGAGGATTGTTAGGATAAGTGAAAGGTTAAGAGGGCGATAAAAGTTGTTTCATTTGCTGCACAAAAAGTGATGTGTGAGAAGATTAAGGGATGTCAGCTTTGGTAAATCTAGGTTTGGTTGGCAGAGTATTACTAGTGATATCATTTTTAGATGTTTAAAAATATCTTTTTAGGAGTTTAGGATTAGGTTTGAATTTCTTCATAATAAAGTCTTAACATTTAGCTTGGTCAAGAGCTTCAAGTGTTTGAGAAGCAAAGGTTTGAACCTTATATTAAAGAGAGGGAGTTAAAGTAGTGATAAAGAGTTTGAACAAATTATCATCAATCATGTTATGGTTAGCTTTATGGGCTAATTATTTTCATCTTTTGATAAAGTTATGAGCTGATTCAGTGGGAGATTGCTTAGCATTGATGAAGTAGCTAAGACAATTTTTGGGAAGATCATTGTGTTGAAACTCTTGAACTAAAGGATTAACCAAATCTTCAAGTTTCCAAATAGAATGTTGTGTTAATTAGCTGTACCATTATAATACATCACTAGTAAAGGTTTTAACTAAGATTTTATTTTTGGTGAAGGTATTAGTTTGGATCCATTCTTTATAAAGGTTGCCAAAGGCTTTGAGAAATGAGGCTAGGTCTTTCGTCCCATCATACTTGATAGTTGGAGATATGTTACCAATATCAATGGACATAATGAAGGGAGCTAAAGTATCATTTTTAATAGTTTGAATCATCTTGTTATTAATTATGAGTTGAGGAATAACATTACCATAGGCATCTATAAGAGGTTGAAGAATGTAAATAGGATTATTTTGAGGATGGATAGCTGGAGGTTGATTAGACATATTAATCAAATGATGTTGGAGTTACATCATTTTATTTGTGTTATAGTTTTGAATTATGTTCATTTGTTAGATAACTTGGGCAAGAAGTTGATTTATATAAATAGGTCAGTTGGTGTTGGTAGGAGTACTCTTTGAACTGGTATTAGGGGGAGGGTTATTAGAAGATGGATTATTAGTCAGATTATTGATTAAACTTGTGTTAATTTCTCTTGCATTAGTTTTAAGGTTTTGAAGATGAAGTATCTTGGTAGGTATAGAAAGGATCAAACTCATCAACATCATCTTGAGGTGTGATTTTCACCATGTTATAGGTCATGGATGAAGGAGGGGAAGAGGTGCCCCAAGAGTGATGGTTCTCTTGGGAGGAAAAGAGAGGAATCAATGAATATCCATATAATATCTAAATGGATTCAAGCTATCTAATAAGATTTTGATATGATACTTCATGATGATTTGAGAGGAATGAACAAAATGCTAAGAAGGAGAAACAGAGAACTAGGTCAATAGATAGGGAAAGTAAAAAGAGGTACAGAGTTGACTAGGTCGACCTAGTACATAAAATAGGGTCTAAAAATTTATATAGAGTTGACAGGGTTTACCTAGTATAAAATATAGGGTTTGAAAACTATACAGAGTCAACAGGGTCAACCTAGTATAGAAGGCAAGGGTTAGAAACTATATAGAATTGATAGGGTTTACCTAGTATAGTAGGCAAGGTAAAAATAGATTGTCTTTAAGAGACTATGTCGATGGGAATGACTATGTACTAAAATAGGAAATTTTTGAAAGTACTTTGAAAGTAAGAAATGAAAGGAAACATAACTAATTAGGTTAATAAGGTTGATCCAATTGAATCACACAACACAAAACCTTGCACTAACACTAGCTAATGCAAGTTTTTATAATACAACATACAATTGAGTAAAGAATAAGTAATCAAATTGGAAAGTAAAATATAACTAAGTGGTCATCCTAAATGTTGTTAGATTATTATAATATGATTTTTAGATATGATAGGAAGTTGGTTGTAATCAAGGAACTAGAAAGTAATCTAAAGATGGTTTCAGGATGTTTAGGTTGAAAGGGATCTATATTGGCAATGATACCAACTTGGTATTGGGGCATACCCCCTCACTTCACACACTAAAATGATGAAGGTGTTAGGTGCTTAGCCAAAATATACCATTAACCACATGTTTTTACTTGACCAAAAAACCAAGTCAGCTTCCCCCTTGGTGATGAAATCTAAGTAGGTAGGCCTTGGATAGACAATTGTTAAAATGCATTTTAAGATCTTATGATTTGGTAGTGTGTGAATAAAATAGAAAATAGTGTGACTAAATAGTATATTAAAAACCACTTAATTATACTATGTGATCTATTCTAAGAGTTAAATAAATAAGAAATGAAAGTGTGAGCTAATTACTAGCATACAAGTGTTAATGCCAACTTTGAAACATAATAAAATGTTGATTAAGTCAATAGTGTATGTAGAGAATACATAATAGAGTCGATAGTGTTGATTTTGTATTATGGAAGTAAGGGTCTGAAAATGAATTACATTGATAGTATTGACCTAGTTTTCTAGATAGAACATAGAATACAAAACTACATTGATACATTCAACCTAGTTGATTGTACAGGGGGAGTTTTAAAAACTACAAACTATGAAAAATAGAACTATGATAAATGCTAAAAATGACAAAGAAGGATAAAAAGGAATATTGGTGGGTTGGAGGATGTAGAGGAAGATAAGATTATTGTTGAAGTACCCTAATTTATACTTGCAAATTCTTCTAACTATGTTGACTAGATCGACCTAGTTTTGCAGATCCTATTTATTAAAAACATAAAAAATGTGCAACATTGACAAGGTCAACCTAGTATGCTGAACTTGATGCCTGAAAATGTATAGGGCCAACTAGGACAACCTAGTAGGCTAAACTAGAAGTCTAGAAAACTTGTAAAAATAGAATGGAGTCATATTGATGTGATTATGTGTTAAAATTACACATAGAAGTTAGAATTATGTCAACATTAATGAACTAGTATCGCAAATATATAAGAATAAAATGATAAAATAAATAAAAATGTGAAATAAAAATTGCAAGGGTTAGATTCATGTCAGGTTCACTAGATTGTATGCAATCAAAAATGTATCATGTCTATAAATCAATCCTAAATTTTATAAGATAGATCATACCATACACTTCCGATTGGGGACACATTAGATAATCAAGAATATGACCAATATGAGGATCTGCTAGACCCAATAAGGAGATTTATTATCAAAATACAAAATGCTAGGGAGGGTTCCAAAGCCTCCAGTCAAACAAAATTACACAATAACCCTAGTTAGGTCCTATGTTTTTATATTTCACTAAACTAATAACAAGTAAAGTAAATTCTAATCTAGTGCTCACCAAATCTTGTGGCATAATATGGGGGTTAGTAATTAAACAAACATGCATAATATAATCTCAATTAAGCTATATGTCAGTAAGACCCTAATACATGGAAAGAAAAGAGTAATATTATTTGAATCCAATACTTATGCTACTTTTATCTACTAAAGAGAGGAGTAAAGTTAGAGAATACTTACCTAAATGATGAACCTATCGAGACTCAATCTCTCTGTTGGCCAAGGGGGCTTTACAAGAAGTTGTTTTGATTTCTTTAAAATGACTAAAAAAGGCCAAAACATATAAGAATTCTCCACAAAACTATATTATCCAAGTAGAAACCCTAAGCTAAGACTCCTTAAGTAGAATGGTGAAAGAGCAAATTGTAAAGAAGTTAAAGTGAATAATAAATTTTTTTTACATATTGAAATAATGACTAAATGGTCTTGTATATATAGGCACCTCTAATCCTAAACCCTTATAAAAGATTTGGTTGAAAGGGTTAACTCAGTTAACCTAGTAATGTTTTGGATAATAACCCATGTTGAAAATGAACTATGTCAGCACTATGGGCTAATGACAAAATAGTACAAGGTTGACCCTACCAACATAGCTTTAAAATTACCAAAATGGGATTTAAGATAGGAAAAGGTAAATGAAAGTGTCAAATGACTAGAGGAAGGTGAAAATAAGGAGTAATATTTTAGGTAATGGTTTTTAGGATCCATTTGGATTGGTAATAAGTGATAATAAGGGATAATAATCCTATGAAGCACCAATGGTATGCCCACCCTTTTCTCGATGCACACCTTAGGGCATGTACTTAAAGAGATTGAGTCTCAATGGGTTTTTGCAAGATATAAAGCATTGGTAATTGATAAAATTTGAAAATATTATGTGTATACATTAAGCACATTCAAATCACTCAAGTAAACTATCATATTAGCTTCACTTGCATTTGCACCAACACTTATGTGGGGATAAAAAAATTGGTCTTGATCCCTCTTCAAAGTGTTGATTATATCAATGAGGTGCCTTAACAACATGGAATATTATGGGTTTATCATAAATTTAGTCAAAATAGGTAATATACAAGGTTTTAGAAATCATAGACATAGGAATAGACTTCCTAGATCTAGACATAGGTACAATTATAAGTTTAGGATAGTCATGTATAAAGGACACTACCACTAAAATATGGAAACATGTTACACATGGTGCCATTTTCTAATTAAGGTGCTACTATTTAGGAGGGATTTTGACACTTAGATCTTATTTATGACACTTAGACTAGCCTTTTCCTCAATTTTCAACCTCTAGATCATCTATCTCATTAATTTTTTGCCTAAGTTATTACTTACATTATTTATTAATATTTTTAGATAGGTAAAATTAAGTCAATTTTGTAACATATTAGTGGTTTTATTTATTTTATATTATTACCTTGATTTACTATGCTTTAATCTTTAACAAACATTCATCTAATTCCTAAAAGGTTAAAACACTTTGGCATGCATGATCTTACTAAGAGGTCTTGATATGTGTGAGGAAAAAATGATAAACCTATTATATAAATTCATAATTCCAATCAAACTCTTAAATTTAGTGAGTTTGCATGAATTTTTCCAACTCTATATTAAATTTATCTTTTATAAATGTACATGGATTATGTCATGGTCAATAATGTAGCCTAAGTATTGAATTTGTGTTACACCAAATGTACACTTAAATAAGTTGGATTATAAATTATGGTAGCATAATGTTTCTAAGATGTGTGATATGTTCTCCACATGCTCCTCCCAATTATGGTTATAAATGAGGATGTCATATAAGTAGATGATGATGAATGAGTTATTGAAGGGTAAAATTATATAATTTATCAAGTAGATGAATGTTGATAGTGTATTTTTCAAGCCACAAGTCATAACCAACCATGAGTATAATACTTCATTGGTCTTGAATATTTTATTCTAAATATGTTCAATATTTACCAGTACTTGATGTTAATATGAATTCAAGTCTATCTTGGAAAGTATTATGTACCTTCGAGCTAGTATAGGATGTCATCAATGCACAAAAGTAGAAATTGATTCTTCACCATTTTATTATTGGGAATATTTTTTTGTCACAAGAATTATCTAAAAACTACAAGGAGAAGAGAGAGGCTTAATCCTTCCTTGATCAAATAACTCTTATATTTTATACTAAACTTCATCGGTCTTCTAAATGGACTTATTTTAGAGTGAACTATTTAAAATAATGGATCTAATTACCAAATCAATCTAATACTTCACTACGCAATATGTTGGAATGCCTTTCAATTCTTTGAAAAATTATCCACATTGTGTTAGTAACTTGTCAACTTGTTGCTATGAATTTTGAATGAAATGAAACATTACCAATGCTTGCATTCTTATCTATACAGGATATTCTATATGAACCATGAGTAACATTAACCATTATGTGTTTAAAATGAGCCTATGGAACTATTTGGAAAAAACCAAAGTGATTTTATCCATTAGAGGTGACTCTATATGTAGAATATGCTCTATTTGATATGGATGGTTTAATAATGCATCTTAGCTTGATATATATCATTACATTTAAATAAATATAGTCTCCCAGGTATAATTTTATAGATTTATAGTTGTGTCATGGCACAATTGATTATGTCCTCCATATACTCAACTCCATACTTAAAATAGCATTGTCGTTATACCTAAATATACTTCCGTTATTGGATCCAACCAAGAGATTATGTTTAAAGATGTACTTCATTAGAAATACCCAAGGGTTAAACTACATATTTCAAAATTATATTATTTTGTCTTCCATTATTAATGATGATGTGGAGTTGTTGAACATTTACTAGACACTTCATGTGGAAGAGACATTCTCACTCATATATGTCTATGAAATTGGTTTTAGTGATTAGATAAGAAACATTTATATTAATGTTATAAGATGTGAGATACATGATATAGATTTCACAAGTAAGTATTGATGTGTGATGAATTTATAATCATTATGTGAGATGGTACAGTCCCAATAACATCACTTATCACCTTGGTTCCTCTTTCCTTTTGTTTATTTTAAAGGTGTTGTAACCTTCTAATGTTTCATAGTAAACTTATACTGCTCTCATTTTAATTATATTTTCTCATTTTACATGAGAGGTTTTGATGATGTATTAGGTGTGGGATAGCTCTTTCACACATTGATGGATGAAGATGAAAAATTGAGCTTCATCTTAGGCTTGGTTTAGATCTTTATGGTGTTGTTTTATTCTTACACCAATGTGTTAGAAATTAATAACTCCATCTTTACATAAGTAAAATATGATATTTTTTAATGTAATTCGTCACCTTAAATTTATCTGTTGTGTCTTCATACAAACATAAAAATTAGTTAGAAAATCATTATTATAGTCTTTAATAAAATACTATTTACATTGGCACAATTTCTAAATTTTTATGTATCTCATCATCATAATGTTTGGTGGGGTAATAATATTCCTACATATGGATAAAAAATGAACACTCTCAATGGGATCCATGTCTTTCTCACATTGTGTGCTAATTTTTTTTAACCAATTACAGATTGAACTAGACATCTTCAACACTATGAAGGTGATATTCTTTGAGTCACTAAAGTGATTAAATGAGGTGTATGCCTTAAAATATATAAATTAACTATATAATGTTGTGACATTGATTATAAATTCAACCACTTTAATGTAAATTTTGAATTAAAATTTTAAATTGGTTAGATGTTGAAATAATGGATGCATAAGTCACATATAAATAGTCTCTTGTGCTCCAAATTTCATCATGACTTCACAAAATGAGAAAAGAGTTTAGTGATTTGTTCCTCAAGGGAATCCAAAATGAGTTTATGTATGTCTAGTGATACCTCAATTAATTTTTATGGGTGTCATCCTTATTACACTTGATACCATGTTCTTCTAGGTAATCTAAAATAAAATTGAGTGGATGTCTTTTTTGTTTATGCACTCAAATTTTTAAAGGCATATAAAATCTCTTGCTCTAATATCGATGATGTTAACCATGGGGCTCATATTTGTAGCTTAGATTACAACACTATAATTTAGCTATCAAACTAAAAGTTATAGAATAGGCAATGGAAAAATATTATAGAATTAAATTAAAACTAATTTGAAAGTGGAATATTTTTAGAATAATTTAAATTATATTCACTAAGAAATAATGGGGTAAAGTATGTGGATGTACAATGTTCAATGAGGATGAGAATCAAGATTTAAATTATTACATAGGGATGAAAGACAACCCAAATATATTTCTTAGGTTACCATGAAATAATACATGTAACCATTTAAATTTAGATACTCCGGCCATGCTATCATTTGTGATTATGATCTCTCATGTTTTTGAACAATCCCATTAGGGTCAAATAGATTTATATATATATATATATATATATATATATATATATATATATATATATATATATATATATATATATAAGGTGGTTATAAAATGGAATGGTTATATAAATTCAATATTATATCCAAGTAATGGTTCACCTTCATACATGTGTGGTATTTTTAATTATAATGTCATGGTATACCATATATATATATATATATATATAAGGTGGTTATAAAATGGAATGGTTATATAAATTCAATATTATATCCAAGTAATGGTTCACCTTCATACATGTGTGGTATTTTTAATTCTAATGTCATGGTATACCAATAGATGCTATGACATGGTATGAACCTAGGAAGTGCCACATGACATGCCACATAGCAATGAAACAAAATTAACATTGTTGTAATTTTTTATGGTCATGCATGGTGTTGGGAATTTTTATGATGTGATTCAAGGTATTGTGAAAACATGCAAGGTTACTTTTAGGAAACATAAGTTGGATGATATGTTGTGAGGCCTACCAATAAAAGTCCTTGATAAGATCACACAAACCAATGCAATTATGCTCAAATAAGAAGTAAGAAAGGAATACATCATAATCATAGAATAAAAAATGTCACACTTAGATTATATAGATAAAATAAAGTAATCATATTGCATGTAGAATAATCATAAACAAGAATGAATTCAGACAAATAAAATAATGATAGTATATCAAATACTTGAAACATTTGGTGTATACAATAACATGAAATAATATCATATTAAGAACTAAAAAAATAGGGAAGACACACCAAACATTTATCATATAGATAAAATATATTAGGAACACTAAAATAAAAACACCAAAAATTAAGAAATGTACCCATTAAAACAAGCATAAGGTAATAATTATGGTAGGAAAAAAAGATATAAAATAATTAAAACCATAAAGGCAAATGCAATAAGAAATATAAACCATGATATAAAAGATCACATGAAAGCTCATCATGATAAAGTAAATAATGAAATATAAAAAATAAAGTGCTACCAAGAGATTTTATGCATAATTCCCCTATAGTTACTATGAAAGGTTTTACCAATGTATTTTGAATCCATATTCATGTGTAAAATCTTGTTGCATACAAATCCTATATCTATATTAATAATATCACCAATAACATGTGTTTAATCAATATAACCTCTATCAATAGGAGAATAATCATGAATCATATAGTGTGTATCATACTCATAATATTCCAACTACGTGAAAAAAAAAGTGAAATAAAATAAAGGTAAAAGTAATTTATAAAACATGAAACAATAAAATAAAATACTGAATCACATAAAAGAAAACAAGAGACATATACCAGAAGATGAAATAAGGGGGATTCCTAATAACTTCCATTATAAATTTATGCCCTTTGGGGGTTGTGTCCAAAATAAATATGATATCATCATTTGGAATTTAATATGGGATTTTGGGATAAGACACTAAAAATAAGGGCAAAGGATAAAAAAATAGAAAATAAATCACAATAGGTGAAAGAAAAAATATAGGAGAATGAGTATTTATAATAAGAAGGAACTAGAGGAGGATAATAAATAAAATCAAAAAGGAAATAGGAGGACTTGAATCACATGAATAATGAAATTAATCTAGATAAATCCAATCAATAATGAATAATCATCATGTCAAAACAAGGTAAGAAGAAGGAAACTTAAAAATTCAAATGAATAGGGAAATCAGAAAACCATAATAACTTGGAATGAAAACATTGCTAACTAGAAGAAAACACAATTAATTAACCAAACATGGAATAAATCCAAGAAAGAAACAAACATTACTAAATTCCATATGACAAATAAAAAAGGAAAAAATAATAATATAAAAAAGGAAAATCAAGTCAAATTGAAAAGTAGTTAACACAAATCAAACTAACTACAAAAAAAAGCTAAATTTAGGTGAAAACATAAATGATTAATTAAAAAAAACTATCCAATAATATAGTCACACTCATGGAATTCATCATCATATTATATATAATTAAAAATACTTGTATCATCAAGGTTAAGACCAATAATCTAAGGTTACCATGAGTCTAAGAAAGATAGTCCATTGTCATCATCATTTTTATCATAAACATAGTAGTACAATCCTTTATTCGAATTATAGATTAAAAAATATGATCATTTTTAAACATTATTGTTTATGTACACATATGATATTGAGATAAGGAATTCCTTGGTAGTGGGATATTATATTATTACACTTCAGGTTCTTGTATTAGGGTTTTTAATGGTGAATGTTTTTATGGTAATTCTTAAAGTAAAAACTCATCTTGAACTTACTCTAGGGGAATAATAAACATCTCTATAAATGGTAAAAACTTGGCGTTCATGAATAAATTATAAGCATTGATGCAATATTTCTATAATTTCTCTTATTTGTTTTATCCATGTTCATCCAGTTTAAACATCATAATACCCATCATGCATCACCATGTGAAACTAAACTAAATATTCTTAGGAACCACCATGATAGGTAAAATAATGCATTTAATTGATTTCTTATTAATCTTAGCATATCTCATAGTAATCATCATTGCACCTATTAAATTTCTCTAATAGAGACTAAGATATTGATAAATTTATATATCCACATATGTATACTTAAACCATTATCAATCATATCTCCATTTTCTTCTCAAATTAAATGAACTATGAAAACTCATAAGAATAGTTTCCCATTATAATAGTTATCATTTTAAATATCATGATCATAAAATATAACTAGAGGAGACTCCCTCTTCGTTGTAGTAATATTAACCATGCTAATGAAACCATTGAGTGTAAAAACCTTAGGATCTTGTGTTGGTTCTATTTGATCTATCATATGAGCATTTCCTTGATCTTTAGGTTGAGTTTCATGTTTTAGTAGATAATTAGTAAATATTTGAAAGTTTTGATTAGGTGGAACCACTTATTCATTAAAATAAAAATTGTTTCCTTGTATATAAATTTGGATATTGTCAATAAGATCTTGGATTTTATATTTAAATGTAATGCATCTATTTTTAGAATTTCCTTCAACTCTATGATAAGTGTAAAATGCCTTTTATCCATAGTTTTTGGGTAATGGCCTTGATGGATCCAATTATTTAATAGGATGTATATTAATCATGTTTAATATAATAAATAATTTTAGAAAATTTTGATGGAATTACCTCACCCCTATAGATTATCCTTTATCTCTTTGTTGGGATGATCTAGCCTTTTTTATGGTTGTTTGATAGCATTACTTACATTAGTGGCCTCACCCTTAGGTTGAAAGGCATTGTCCTTACTTTTGGACTTGAATTTTGTTTTACCTTGAAACTTGGCTCTAATAGGGGTAGAGGAATTTGACCTATACTTAAGTATATTAGATTCTAACATCTTGATCTCAAAGTTTCTTATTTCATGAATTTTTTTATCAAAATATTGGTAAGTGTTAAATAGACTTTAAATTTCACTATTAGGTAATTGGTGAGTCATTTTTGTAACCATTTTATTGAATCTAAGTAGATACTCAATATCAATCTCATTAAGTCATTATTTACATTGGAAATTTTGTGGAACTATAGATTTCATGCCAATTTTGATTAAAAAATTGAACTATAAAGTCACTAACTAATGTTGTGAAAGCATAGATAGATCCACTTGGTGAAGCATAAAATAAATCTAGGGCATAGTCCTTTAAAGTTACTGGAAATAGTATAGTCAATAATTTGTCATTGTGAGAAAAATATAGGAAACAAGAATAAAATTATCTAATATGATGAAGATGGTCTCCTTTTCCATTGATTAATTTAATCTTTGGAACAAAAAATTCTATTAGAAAAGGATAAACAAGAATGTAAAAATCCAAGGGGTTAAGAAAAAAATCATTGGAAGTGACACTATTACTTGGATATTTAAAACCTTGAGATAACACTTTAATTTGACTTTGGATATGAAATAACACATGCATCATAGTAGTCACTTCAGGATTTTTAATAGATATGGTAGTATAATAATTTTAAACACAATAATTATTCAAAAAAAATGAGAATCATTATGGACAATAGATGGAATTTGATAAGCATGTCTATTTTGATAAGCATGTTGAGATTGTTATGAAAATTATGAAGTATAAAGTGAAGGGTTTTTAAGAACTTGGAAAAAAACAAAGTATTTTTAGAATCAAGAGAAGAATTGACAAGAGTGGAATAAATAAAAAGACGATGAGGAATCATTTCATAAGAAATTTTGGAAATGACTACATTATTTATCATCAAAGGCAATCCCTTAAGTGCTTGATCTACATTTTTAGCATTCAAATATTCATTTTTACCTTATAATTTTATTTTACCATAATTTAGAACCATTTGAAATAAGATTTTAAGTTGGACATATTTCAATACATACATCAAATCTTTTATTTCCTTACGTGAGATATAATGTGTTTCTTAAAGTCCACAAGTCTTTATACCATATCAATGTTATCATAGAGTTAATTATCATAATTATTATAAATTTGGAATACATTCACACCATTATCATTAAAATTATTTTTTACATAATTTTAAAAATAAAATAAAACAAAAAGAACACTAACATCATTTAGAGAGACCATTTTATTTTTAAAGCAAGTTCAAAATTAACTAGAGGAATTTATTCAAAATCAATATGGTTATATATAATTCTAAAAATCCTCCTAATTGGGTTATTATATATAATTATATGAAAACATACATAGCACAAAAACACCCTATGCTTTGAAAAATATGCAAGTAAAATAATATATCATATGAAAGAAATACACAAGCAATAAGGAAAATAATTTCAAGAAAAATAATGAGATCTACCATAGTGAAAGCAACTTATAATTATAATGGGTGTAATATAGCACAATTTCACCAAAAAATTAATCCGAAAGAGGTTTTACATTAACATGGAATACATTAACCCACAAAACATGCAATATAAACATAATCAGATCCAAATAATAAAATTATATATATTTTCTTAAAATATGATTTGTCATGGATTAAAAAACAATCACTAGAAAAAAAACACAAAGTATAGATAGTGAGGAAAATAAAATAAAAAATAAGAGAAAACATAGACTACTCTCTGGAATCTTCTTAGTGTTTTCGAAAGAGCAAGGTCATTTTAGGAAGAGTAGGGTTATTGTTAGTAAACTTCAAATGCACAAAAACTAGGTTGATAATATTATTCATGGCACAAAATAATCCATATAAGTAATATTACTTCATCCAAGTAATGTGGGTTGTGATTTGTTCATGTTTTGTGTATTGTGTGTTTTTGTGTGACTTATTGGCGATGTCAACAAGGTTGTGAATGTAGAAGAAGATCAACTACAATGCAATAAATATCATGAAGAATCTATAGCATCATAAATTTAATGAGAAGTACATTTTGGTCATATCCTATAGATAAATTTACCCATTTTCTATAGTATGACAAAACTATTGCTTATTTTGGGTGCTTGTTTCAAAGCTACCAATGTTAGATAGTGGTCATGAAACTATTGCTTTGTAGTAGCTATAAGTTTCACCCATAAAGGTAGAATAATCAAAACAATTTCTCATATGTAGAAAACATGACATGTGGATAATGTTCCAAATATAAATGAGATCAAAGAGACCTTGTAGACTGTTAATACTAGTTATAAGAGATTTAGACGAGTCTTGCAAGAGGTAGAAATTTAGGTAGGAAGAATAATTAAAGAGGATTGGATTAGTTCATATTCGTAGGTGAGATAACCAATTCAAATAAAAAGAGATGAATCTTTGAAGATATTTTCAAGGTGATGTTTTTTTAGTAGAGAGTGTGTGACCATTCCATGAGATTCGTATATGTTAAGTTTTATTCACAGTTAATTAGAGAAACTTGTATGTGTAATGCAAGTCATGTAATATTTATCATTCATCAATTAAATAAAATGTTGTATAATATTTAAAGCTTGAGTTTGTGTCCATTTAAATGGAATTATGTCTAGATGGGCGAGTAAGGAATCCATTTATTTGTCCACCTCATTATAGTCTACATTATTTGTTATTATTGTAAGTTTTTACCTTTTTGGGTTGAGTGTTAAAGGATCTAGTGGGTTTTTTGTAGGCATGGTAATAATTCATGAAATTCTAGAGAGCTAAAGGAAGAGATGGTATATAGAGGAACACATAATGGTAGATGGGGAAGAACACCTAGAATTACATATTTAGTATAAATGCTAAGAATAATCCAAGTGAGAATGGATGAAATATAGACAACACAAAGGAGATAAAATACTATTGAATATGTGATTGATGATGAAAAAAGAACTCAATAAATTCAACTTGAAGAGCTAGTATATGTATCTAAAGACATATTTTTTATAGTCATTCCTAATATGGATAGTAAGCATCAGTTGTAAATACTTAATTATGGAGTAATATTATGACTATATGATGTTATTGATTAGATTACTAAGTAATAGACATATTTTGACTATAAATTAATGGAGGATTGTAAGAAGGCAAGGTTTTATTGCACCAAGCTAAAATGACATGGATTCTTTTAGTGGTGTAGATATTAAAATATGGTATTAGACACTTGGAAATGTTAGTATTGACTTGTCCTTACCTTACATGACATTTGCATACACATATGGCTCTTGCACACCCTTCTCTGCTAACCACTTTCCTTATGTGGGCTTGAGCTTCCTGATTTACTATCATTTACCTATAATAGTTATTCAATCTATGCCTAACTTATTATCATACTCAAATTATCTCATGATCATTATATTATAGTTCATAATTCATATATGACTCCATTAGAACTTAAATACATTTGGAATTCTTAAGGAATCCAAATCTAATAGACCTATCCCCATGTCAAACAATGGTTATTTTACAAAATCAAATCATCTTTATGAGTTGATCTATAAATTTCACATTGTGGTAGCATGAGAAGTTACCCAAAGAGTCATATTTATACATAATAGGTATATATATATATATATATATATATATATATATATATATATATATATATATATATATATATATATATATATATATATATATATATATATATATATCTATTAATTATCTAGAACTCATGAATACCAAATATTTATACATTTTCACATTGAGAGGGGCTACGCTAAACTTTAAAAATCATAACCAAACACAAAAAGTAGGCCCTATCCAAGTTAAAATGACCTAAGTCAAGTCAAATTTATATTTTCAAGTGTTGAAATCTAGATCACAAGATACATTCATATTATTTTATCATGATTAAACATGGTCACTTAAAGGTAATAATTATGTGTGGTTTGATTTCCCTCCTCAAAGTATTGGATATGTAGGAAATGCACAATTATTAATTCGAGAGTGTTTATGGTCTGCTCAACCCATTATTATTTCCTATTTTTATACGATAACCTAGTTTCAAAGGAGGAGTCAGGGTTTAAAATTAAAGGAGATAGGCCTTCTATATTTTTGTACATAATAAGCACCTAATAACACACAATAAGATGATTTTCATAACATCTTATGCCAACACACTGAGGCATAATTCATAAAGATGCATCTAGTAGTAGGTAGACACCTTTTATTCTAACACAAGCATATAAATTCTAATGGACTCATCTAGGCATATCTAGATACTCTATTTCCCAATTTGATCAACTCTTGATCAATTTTAATCCCTTTCTATCATCTACACACAATCTCAATCCTATATAGCCCCAAAACAAGCTAGGTACTCTATTCTCTTAGAGCTTTCTATAAATAGTAAATAACATTATTTCAATCACATTTTTACTATAACATTCACATTTGTGTAATATTTTCATATATTTTAAAAATTTTACACTTATTTAGACTCATTAATATAAAATAAGGTAAAACATATCTACAAACCCAATCCTTATATTGAACACATCAAGCCCTAGGTTCAGCTTAGGGTTTCATTTTTTTCTTGGAATTTTTCATATTTTTAATGAAGGTTTCAAATTTGATTTCTAAGTTCCCCATATAATAAGGCAATAAATCCCTTTCACCTTGGCATTCACCTTCTACATATTTTCATGATTTCATTATATTCCATATAAGAAGGTTATTTCCCTTGCCAAACTAAGGTGAAGTGATACATTAAGTGGTGTCCATATTAAGCATAATCATATTCCCTTGGTCCCATTTAAAATTCTTAAAATAAATAAGATAAATATGTATTTGTGATCTATTAATTTGACTCAAAAGAGGATGGTTAGTATGGTATTAGTTCCAAAATGAAAACAAAATGAACTAAACACACTAATAGCATAACATCTCTAGGCCTAAACACTAGGGAGAGCTTAGTTAATAAAAGCAAATAACAAGCACAAATAAAAACAAGGGATCAAATACAAGAGTTTATTCACCTTACTTGGATGATCCAAATGTCTTTGTAGTAGTGGCTTACTTGGCTTATGCTCATGAAATCCTTGTCAATGGAAGCTTGGCTACCTCCATCTCTCCTTGGCACCTTTGGCTTGTGGCTTGGCTTGGCTTAGAATCAATTTGGCATGGTAATAATAATTATTTGAATATTTTGGAACCAATCCCACATTATAATTTTTTTATAAATTAAGCTTATAAATGATGTTGTGAGGCCTCCTATTTATAGATTTTTGGATTTGATCAAAATCAACCCCAACCATCCATCTCAAGATTGAGATGTGTGGTTAAGGATTAATTTAATTTTTAGAATTAAGTTTGTAATTATCCTCATCATGACATTAGAAGAAGGGGAAACTAAGAGCCATGGAGGACATCATGGAAGGCATTGATGAGGCATGGGAGGCATGAATCCTAATATTTATGGCATTTATGGCCTAGGGATGCCTTTCCAAGAAATGAGGTCACCTGATGATGTAGATATTCAATACTCATTTATAAAAATAAGTTTTCAACAAGTTTCCATGGAATTATTGATTAGGCCTTGATTTGGGTTAATTAGCTCTTAATCATGTTTAAGCACTTTGTGCCTAAATTACTCAAATTGATCAGAACGCCTTGTTATTGGTCCTAAATTTCACTAGATTAGAATTATAAGGTGCTATCAGATGCATTGGAATCATATTCCCATTTATAATGTTACCATCGAAAAATAACAAAAGCATGCATCTTATGCAAAATATTTGATAGAAAAGAGCAATCCAGAGCACGTGGGTGTAAAATTAGCATTTTGACTCAGAATGATCTGACCAAAGTTAGCTGGTCCATAAATTACATCGCCCCATTTAGGGATACCTTGGCCAAAATTGGCACTTGAATATGTCAATTTCACATCATTTAGGGTTTTTAGTGTTTTTAGGCCAAATTGTGCATTTTGGGTGGAAATTGGTCAAAACCCTAATTAGAGGTTATCGGTGGCCAATTTTAGGTGTCTACAGTATTCATCTTCTTATTATTTTTTTGACACAAATGTTGTTAACAAATACATACAAGTAGGGCATAACATCATTAATAATGAAATAATTGATTTAGAGAATGCTAAAAAAAAGATAATAATGAATACCAAAATAGAATACATCTTAATGATCTTAATGGGGTAGATCCTATAAAATTTTAAGCCTAGTATTATTTTTGAAACTAAATTCATCAACAACCTTGTGATTTGGATAAGGGCTTAAACTTAATCCTAGAAATTGAAAATACACAAAATGTTAAGTTTATCATATCTTAAGAACAAAAATATAAGACCTTCATTAATACTAATACACCTTTTGAAGGTATTTATTCTACCATATGTGTTTAGACTACTACTATTGCTATTATTTTTATGTCTACACCTTTGGTTACATATGTGATACCTGCCCATATCATGTAGGCAATACAATGTTTTTTTCGCATATTACTATGTATATTCCTAAACAATATAATAATTTAAATCCTATAATATCTACTCATTTTACATAGTTATCTATGCATACTACACAATACCTCATCAATATTTTTATAAATCTATAGGCTAAGGTGTTTTTATTAGAGCAATGTGTTTCTAGACTAATTCATTTGACTAGTTCTCATGTATCACTTCATAATCCATTATCCCTAGATAATTCAACTTACCATTTATATATAGGTTTTGTATCTCCTAATATTAATTTATATGATGGTAAAGGTGATCCAAAACAACATCTAAGATAATATCATGTTTCCTAATTAAACTATATCTCAAATGACAAGTTGCTGACTAAGTTGTTTTCACAAAGTTTTAAAGACTATACTTTGTGTTGGTTATATGACCTACCATTACAATAGATTAATGCATTCAATTCTTTGGTTGATTATTTTATATCACTTTTTTCAATAAATATTGATGATAAATTATATTATTCTCAAATTGAAAATCTTTAAAAGCACCCAATGAGCCAATCAATGACTATGTGCTTCAGTACAAGACCATACTCTATAAGATGAAAAATATTATATCTCAAAATGGGTTACAAGATATGTTTAAGTAAATTTTTATTTCCCCTCTATATTATTTTATTATTTTTTATATATTAAAATCATTAGATTAATTATTCCAAACACTTAAGGATCAAGAAGTAAAGATCATATCTATGAATAAACTAAAATATATGGTTAATCCTTCAACTACTTAAAGTGTAAAGTTTCAAATCAAACCAAATTACAAAACAAAAATTAATTGTAATTAAGTTTTTTTATGTATTGAGGGAGTGAAAATCAAATAAATCTAAAAATTGAAGCTATGTATCAACAAATTTGTCTAATAATTACTAGTTGTTAAGTTCGTAGTGTTTTGAGATTGTTGACCAAAACTTATATTTAATGAATTTAAAATATAAAACACATGATTAATAGTATTCCTTAATAAATAAATATAATAAAATAATAGATAAACATAATCAAAAATAATTTCCAATAAGAATTATTGTGCCATACTTGTGCATAATCTTTTATTAACAAGAAAGGCTAAAACTAGCCAATTACAAGTAACTTGCATGAAAAGTTAATGCTCAATCAATATATTACTTAGAAAATAATTTATATAAAAATAGACTAATATAACTGAAAATAGACTCAAGATAAAAAAAATTTACTCATTGATAAGATTTGGTCAACATGCAAGAAGCCTTTCTTACATGCACACTACACAAGCTAGGTGCCCCAAATCCCTATAAAGTATGAAATTAAATAAAAACAATAATAATTTCAGTTAACTAAGATATAAAAAGTGCAAACCACCTTTTATCATTGAACATATAAGGATTTGAGCTTAATTAAGTACACATTCGGTGAATTGCACTTTAGGTGGCACTTCTTGCTATTTTTTAGGAAGATCTCAAAAAGTGTCCAAAAATGACAAAATAACCAATATCAGTCACAAATAAATTAAATACTCTTCATAAATTAATAAGACACTAATAAAAATCATTATAACATAAACTATCAAGTGTCGACATTGCATCATACTCAACATTGCCCCCTTTGATGCAAAGAGGATAAATGCATATCATCTCCTTAAGTCTTCTATGAATCTATTTATGCAATCCCTTCATGATAATATCAAAAAATTAATATTTGTTTCTCACATAATCAGTAACAAAAAAATTATCATTGACCAAGTCTTAGAAAAAAAATATTTTTGAGTTTCATATGCTTGGTCCTAGCATGTAAAACTAGATTCTTGGACAATTGTATTGCCCCATTGTTATTAAAAAAATTGTGTTGGCTCAATTTGAGACTCTCTAAAATTAGGTAAGAGTATTCTCAACCATATTCCTTGTGTGAAATTTAATGTAAGGATTTTTTAATTAGCTTCAGTAGAGGATAATGTAACTGTAACTTATATATTTGAAGATCATAAAACCAACCCACTTCCCAATGCAAAACATTAACATGATGTTGACTTCCTATCATCAATATATGCTCCCCAATATAAATATGTGTATCTAATTAGACATAATAAAAATTTTGGTCTAAATCAATACAGTTATTATAATTACTTCTTTCATATCTATAAATTCTCTTCAATACTTGAATGTGTTTGAGTGGTGGTCTACATATAAATCTAGAAACTAGTGAAATCCCATAACTGATATTGGGTCTTATCATATTGACATAGACTAAAACTTACACCATGATTTTAAAATTATTTTAATCATTTAAAATACTTCCATATTATCTCTTTATATTTTTTTCACTTACAATTGGAGTGTCCATGGGATCATAATCTTGAAGATTATACTTATTTAATATGGCTTGGGCATGTTTGGCTTGAGAAATGAATACTTACTCTTTATTTTAATGGAATTCCATACCAGTAAATTACTTCATAAGCCCAATATAAATCATCTAAATTTATTATCTCGTATATCATATTTGTCTTGACAAATGAATACTTCCTCTTTATTTTAATAGAATTCCATGCCAATAAATTACTTCATAAGCCCAATATAAGTCATCTAAATTTATTATCTCATATATTACTTGAATCTATTAAAAATATCCATAGAGCTTCTTGTAAATATCAAGTCATCTACATGGAGACAAACATATAACACATTAGAATTAAATGCGTGTTTGTAAAGATTTGGTTAATTTTGACTTATTAGCCTTGATTGAATAATAAAATAGAAAATTTTGATTACCAATTTATTATATTTTTATTCAACCCATAAATATACTTCTTCAACTTATATACCCAAAACTCTTCACCCTTTATCTCAAAACCTTGTGGTTTCTCCATATATACTTATTCTTCAATAAATTAATTTAGGAATTCACTTTTCACATCTATTTGATGGATTTTATATCTTTTATGACTATATATAAAATTATTATTATTATACTATATTTACATTCCACAGGTGCATATGTTTCATCATAGTCAGCCCCATATGTGTGCGCAAATCCTTTTGTAACTAATCCAAATTTTAGCTTGTCAATAGTACCATCACTTTTGACTTTGGTATTATAGATTAATTATGTTCAAATGAAATATTTATTTAATTTAAGCTAAAAAATATTATATATATCATTTATATCAATTAAATCAATCTCTAATTTCATATCATCAACACACTCTTTTTATTAGATTTTGCATAACTTCTAGGTTCATTAGCCACAAATGACAACACAGACATTGTATTTTCATCATAAAGATAACCAAAAAAAAACTTTCTTTATGTTGAATCCTTTTTATACTCCTATCATAATTTTTATCTAAAATTTTATTGGTTGTATGTGGATTCAACAATCGCTTTTCTTAATTTGTGTTGATGAATATGGATGACTAGTCTCTTGAAAAGATCTAGTACTATTTCCTATTGAAATAGAAACATGTGTAGAACTTTGTAATGCATAAAAATAAGATTCAAGAGTATAAAACCCTTAAATTATGACTAATTTATATATATTACTATAATAAACATACATATCATTTTAAAATATATATAATCCCTATAATCAATTATAGATTTACTAGTAGGATTATAAAACTTGTATGCTTTATTTTCATCACTATATCTTGTGAAATTATGATCAATAATATTATTTTTTACTCTATTTTAGATTTTGACTAGAGCTACAACAAAATTTATGGCACAAACCATGGATCCAATCCCTAAGATAACTATATAACCATTATAGATAGCTAACACTTTGATCACATTAAAACCATCGAGTAAATTGCCACGTCCAGCTTGTAAACATCCTCTAAGATTTGAACTTGGGTGGGGCTAGGAACAACCAAACCACTTCACCACTCATACATATCATTAGAAATATGATCAATAATCTTATGATTTAGATTTGGAGAGAAATAAACATCATTTATATCACCCTTAACTTGACTTTTGGTTATTTTAATGATTCCCTTTCTTTCAAATTGGATGGAATTTCCATATCCCAGTTTCACTTAGTTTTTGAAGGAATAATATATCTTGTTTATGGAAACTTACTCTTCCCCATATATGGTGGGGAATATGGAAGGAAAGAAATAACCGAATCTTTAGAAATAAAGAGCTTCCTGGATGGGTGGTAGGACAGAACATCATTAGAGCTATTAAGGAGAATTTTTTATCACAAAATAATCCAAGCTCAACCTTCCAAGTGGATAATCCCTTAAGTACAGAAAATTCTAAAGGTAAACTTGATAATCCCAGATTAGGAGTTACATGGAATGCTCCCCCTCAAGGGTGGATTAAAGGAAACTTTGATGGAGCTGCTAAAGGGAATCTGGGGAATGCAAGTTGTGGTGGTGTCTTGAGAAACCATACGGAAAAGGTTATTGATGTTGTTGCAATCCCCATTGGTAAATCAAGTTTTCACATTAACAAAGCTACTACCGCCCTTCAGACCATCAAAATAGTTGTGGATTCGAGATATCCCAAATTGTGGCTAGAATGGGACTCAATGAACATCATAAATATTCTTAACAATAAAAATACTGTGTCTTGGACTATAGAGGCTATGGTAATGGAGATGAAAACCTTAATAAATTTTTTTGATAAAGTGACTATAACCCACACATATCGTGAAGCCAACGGAGTTGCAGATTGGTTAGCAAACTGCGCAGTCTGAACAGGTCAAAAAATGAGGTGGCAAGAAACATTAGAAAAGAAGGTGGAACTGAGGGCACTCATTCTTCATGATACAACTCAAGCGAAGGAGGGAACGATTAGATTGATATAGTAACATAATGAGTTGGAGAAGTGGTTTTGTGGGGAAAGGTCTTAAATCATTAAAGAGGAAGGCTCTTGAAAGTGGAAGGCTCTCGAGGATCCTAAACGTGCCCACACAGAGCCGACTCTCAAATCAAACTGGCAGCAAGCGGGATCATTGTAAAGTTCATAGTGACTGGGCTTCCAAGGAAATGAATATGGCTCGTGAAAGGAAGGGAGAACCAAGGAAGCAGGAGCCCAAAAATTGTGACAAATGGAGAGAGAAACAAGATGTCTGGAGAATCCTGCAGAAAGGAAAAGTCATGAATTATATGGAAAATCTCCATGGGTCAAAACCACATATCACTACGGCCTTCTTCAAAAATTAGATTGATGAAAGGGTCACATTGCATGGTATCACTGTGAACCGTACAAAGGATTTTATAGCAGAGGTTACAGGGTTGCCTATGGATGGACTTAAATTCTCCAAGCAGACAAGCATTTCAAATGAGGCCTTTTGTAAGTTCCCCAAGATGGATGTGGAAGAGGAGAAGCTGGTCAAGAATGGAGATTTATATGAATTTTAATAGATTAAGGGGATATGGAGGGATGTCTTATGCTGTATAAGGGAGTATTTCATCCTAGATGGAAGGAGCAAGAGAGTGCATAAATTCCACTTTGTCTTCCTTAATCATTTCAGGCATAAGGTAAGACTGTCTTTTCCATTTTACTTGCGCTATTCTTTGGTCCAAAGTTTATTTGCTCACAAGAAGAAGGAAATGTGTCCTATCCTGCATGAAGGCCTAATTCTGTTAATCGAAGGCTACTTCAAGAATAAAGCTATGGTTAAGAACCCTAACCAGGGGAAAAATCAAGAGTCTGGGAGCAGAAAGAGTGAAACCATAAAAGGGAAAGACAAAATCAAGTACCCTAGCACCAATAATCAGAATGTAGAAGAAGATACAGAGCGGGAGAGAATTGATAAACCCAGGGAGGAAAATTTGGTGGAAGAAGAAGGAACTGAAAGCTAGAATACAAATTCAAATGAGGATGAAGAATGTCAAGAGAAGAATGAGAAAGGAGTCAGCAAAGAGGAGGAATCTAAAAATAGTAAGGAAGAAACTGAGGAAAATAAGAATATGTCAGAGGAAGATATTGTCTAGGATGGCCCAGTTGAGGACCCTGTTTCAAGAAATGAAAAGGAAAATACAGTTCAGGATGACAATCAATAAATGGACATGGAAATTCAAACTGGAACCAAAGAATAGTATTAAAGGGGCCGAGAGGATCACTTTGAATAAGGTGGGAATAGTCCCAATAAGAATACTAAGGAATGGAGAGAGAAGGGGCAGATCGATGGTATGCACACACCTATGAGTTGGGTTAATTGAAAAGTAGAGGCTTCTCTCTAATTTGATTCTTGGATGTGTAAGGAGATTAAGGATCTCAAAAGGAAAGTGGAAATTATGGAAGATAACCAGAAAGCTGCATGGAACAAAATTAACATCATGGAAAAATAGATAAGAGAAATCCCCGTCAAGCTCAAAGATTACGAGAATAACCTTCAAGAACTCATTAAGGAGAACAAAACAAAAATGGAGGAAGTAACGTCCAATATTTGTGCTGCAGCTGTCAATATTGGAAAAAGAGTAAATGAGGAGACCAAATCCTTAGAGGGGCCTAGCAAAAGGATGAGACAAAGCTCTAGAAAGAAGGCTACACAAGAGGGAGTCAAGTTGGTGGCAACTACTACTCAGGATACTACTATTGTGAAAGGTAAAGAAACAGTGAAAATGATTTTGGAACTGGAAGAATAGTCTGGTTCTTCTTGTTGGTTTTGTTTTCTGGTCCTGTTTTATGGATCCTTTTTGTAATCTTCTGTCTATGGTGCAGCCAGATCTTTGTTAATCTGGGTTTTGACTGGTGGTCTCTCTGGTGGTTTCAGGTCCATATAAAACCTATTTTTGCTACTTCTCTATAGTAGTTTTTAGGTTCTGCCTATGGTCGTTGAGGCTTTATCTTTCTTTCTTTGTACTTGGGTTTTGGGGTCCCTTCAAAACCTAATTTTACCTTAATCTAAAAATATATCTTGTTTAGAATTTCTTTGTGATTTATCATGCTATTTGAGTAACCTGAATCAAGAAACCACAAATTATTATCTTCCTTTATTCCCATATTTCATGTGAGACAATAATGTGAGTGATATTTAACCTCACTTTATTTAGCTTTGAATGCCTTTTTTTCACCCTCCTCATTAGCTTGATTCTTAGCTATTAGTAAGCTATAATCTTTTACAAAGTGTCTTGGTTATTTTCAGTAATGATAACTAATATATTTCTTGATTTTACTTGTGAAGTTATATTTAAATTGTCCCTTTGAATTTATGTTTTTTCAACTCCCTTGATTTTGATTTTGATTTTTTATCTTTGGTCTTTGAAACCTTTGCCTTAGTTTCAAGTTTATTTTCTTGATTTTTTTCATATAGTCTCATCATATCCTCAAGGGACAAGAGAGAACCCACTAACTCATCAACACTTATAGTGTTCGTATCCTTACACTCCTCAAAAGGGATCACAATATGTAGCCATATTTGAGTTAAATATCTCAAAAATTTCCTTACTCTAATATTATATTGTATATTTTATCCATAAACCCAATACATTTATCCTAATGCAATATTCTCCAACTCCTTCATTATCTAACATTTTAAAATTTTAAAAATTTATTTTAAGAGTTTATATTTTTTTATTATATTACCTTAATAGATCCTTGATATGAATTTTTAAAGGTAATATATGCCTCATGGGAATTTTTTAACCAACAATTCTTGGATAGATGTTTGATTTTATGTCACTTTGAAGATAAAAAAAGTTTGTGCATCCGCATTTTCTCCATCTTTTTTTGTTCTTTTCTAATCTTGATTTAAGGTATTCCAATCTCAAGGTGTTGTGTATCCATGAATAAAATTATCATAAAATCCTTTCCATACAAGAATTATCTTCAACGTATCTCTCCAATATTCAAAGTTGTTACCTTTGAAGATGGGGATATTCATGGAATTTAAATTCATTGAAGCCATTGTTTCTCCTGATAATGGCCTAAAACCCTTTCAAACCTTTATTTAAGAAACTCTAATACCAAATTAAGGTTTTGATAGATGGAGTGAAAATAATCTTTTATTTAATCTTAAATTTAAGCTATGTATCAATCAATCTATCTTATTATTACTAGTTGTTAATCTTGTAGTGTTGTAAGTGAGATTTTTGACCAAAAATTACACTAAATGACTTAAAAATAGAAAATTATGATATATGGTATTATTTAATAAATATATATAAATAAATAATAGCTAAAAATAATCAAATATAATTTATAATAATATCTATTACACCACACTTGTGCACAATCTTTTATTAACAAGGAAGGCTAAAACTAGCCAATTACAAATAACTTGTATGACAAGTTATTATTAAATTAAGGCCTTAATTAAAAACTAAGTTAAATATAAATATACCCTAATATAACTAAAAATATACTCAAGGTGAAAATTTTGACTCATTGATAATATTTGGTCTACATGCAAGAGGCCTTTCTTAATAAGTAAGCAAAACATGCACATTAGATAAGTTAGGCGACCTAAACCCATATAAAGTAGGAAATCGATTACAATAACTATTGATAATTTGGCATCCAAAGCCAAATTTTAACCCTTATAATCCAAAAAAAAAATAATAGGCCCCTTCAAGAGTAAATGAGGCTTCCTAAATCTTGTCATGATCTTTAAGTAGTCTTTAAAGCCTTCTAACATTGTTCAAAGTTTCACTGTATGTACTATGGGTTGCATGAAGAGATCCTCATGTGATAGCATATTTTGAGTACTTAGATGATGTGTTAGGTTACCATGAATTTTACTTTTTTGATTTAAAGGGTTTCAAGTGCCTTTTATATCCTAAAAAGTGGTTTATACCTTGTTTGACAAAGTTAAGGTATTTTAGCAAAAATTAAGCTATTTAGAGAAGTTAAGGTTTCTTGTTCTTGTTTTATTTAGGCCTATTTTAACCAATTTTTAAGGAGATACATTTTTAACAATATATGTAAGGTTTATAAGTATTTTTTAAGTCTTGACATAGTGATTAATGATGTATCCAAGGTTATCTTCAATGGTCTACTTGGTCATGATTGTTTCAAGCTCCAATTACCCCACTAAGTCATCAAATTGCATTTAAGACATGTCATATGAGTCAAAAATACATATTATAAACCTTTGAATAATATGTGTTCTTATGTCACATTAAATTATGATTCTTCATGGGTTTCATAGTCATTCTAGGTCATGATAAGGTGATTTTATATGCAAAAAGAGGTCTCTTTAGGGTTCAAATATCCTTTATTTACCATAAAGGGCCCCATATGATTGAAAATGAACTTTCAACTTCCATCAATCCATACCATCTAGGTTTAAATCATTATTTTACTCCTTATTTCCCTCCTCTTGCTCACCAATAGCCTTTCAAGATCTTAATCATGAAAAATGCAAAAAAGAGGGGTTTTACAAGTGTTTTTAGACTTATTCGATCAAATTAGAGTTAGAAGAGGTCAGGTATATTTATGGTGAACTAATTTCAAGTATAAAATAAGATAAAATATTAGTTTTAGAGTCAATTAATTCAAAAACTAGCCCCTTCTCTCTGTTATTCTTCTTGGTATTCTTAGATAGCCATTTAGGTTTATGCTCAATTTATATAGGAAAGAGAAAATGGTGATCTAATATTTTGGGTAGAGGAATTAGGCATCATGAATTTCCAATCCTTATAATTGGTTTCCATATTAATGACCCATGATATATGGACAATGGTTAAGAACCCAGGTAGTCAAATTGGTCTTTTACATCTACATAAGGTCAATCTTTGAAAGGTTTTAGTTTATTTCTAATTTGGTTGATGAAAATGGTGGTTATATATGCCTTATAAAAGTATTAAATGTCTTTTAACATCACCCCTCACCATTATTTCACATGTGTGAGCTCAAAAGAGTAAGGAATCTCGCTTATAGAGTAGTTGTGGGTTGTAGGTAGTGGTTTCTTAGTGTTGTAGAGACTTCAATGCATGAATATAGAAGTGATTAGTGGTTTGATGTTGGATGATGGGTTTATTGGAACCATTCAAGTATTATTTTCCTCCCAATAATAATTGAATCATTAATGAACATTCAACTCTTTCAAATTCCTATTTCCAATGTGACTACCATGCATATTATGTAATCTCCTTTATAAATGTGAGCAGGGTATCATTTTGATAGTTGTAGAGAACCATCAAGATATTTTAAAGAATATTCATATCTTAGTCATAATATATAGTATTTTCATAATTATCTTCACTACCTCATACTCATATAACCCATTCTCATCCTTAACCCTTGAGAGACATGCTCTTATTTGAGCACCTATAAGCCTGATCCTAGGTCATGAAGAGACCTTGTAATATAGAAGTGGGATGAGTGATTATGAAGCTGGTAGAGGTTAGGGTTTTAGTATGATAAAAATATATCTCCAATAAAGGTAATGAAGAGATAAAGAGGCCTAGTTAGTCCTAATAGGCCTAAAATGTCATACACAGCTAGGTGGTGGGAATAATGATGAAGAAATGCTTTCTCATGGTAGAGTGGAACTCTAAAGACCTAAAGACATAAAAAATGATTTGTGGAACCTTTAATCTCTCTCTAAAGAGTATCAATATTTTATAAATTTGGGATAAAAGGATCAATTTATAAGATATAGTCACAAAAGGCCTAGAATTGAACATCTACATGCCTGATTATAGATGGAAAACAAGTTGAGTAATTAGTCCTATTTCAAGGTATCTTGAAAGTGTATGAGATGTAATATGATTGATAACTTCATAAAAATTATGAGAAGTGTTTTAAGTGATAATAGGGTTGTCATGAAGAGAAAAATCACCTTCTTACACAGAGTCAGGATCACAAACTACTTTTCACAGGCTAATCATGAGAAAATAGAGGTGATTGAGTGTGAGATACACTGGATAAAGACTAAGAGGTCAACCCAAGCTAGGAGGACCTAATAAATGTGTTTCCATCACTCAAAGATACCTCAAAAAACATTTGTAATATTAATTAGAACATATAGGTCTAATGTAGAGTCTTGAAGTCTATCTCTAAAAGTGTAAAGACAATATGTACCATGTCACTGAAATTGAAGCATACAGAGAGTCAATTAAGATCATGAATATCTTAAAGGGAGATTTAGAAAGTAAAGATAGTTTTTAGGGTTATAAAAGTATACAAACTAGAATAGATTCTTAAAATACATTCAAGGGGCCTAATTGGTCACCTACAAGTTTGTAAGAGGAATGAGAGAAATAAAAATGTCTAAGTTGAATAGTGGAAGAGTGAAAGCTCCAAGAGATTAAGTAAACTTGGTTAGAATGTTGTTATGAGGTTAGACTTAGGAAAATAAAAGATATTCACATTCATAGTCTAGGCAGATCTGAAAACACCTATAGGCAGGTCCTTGGTAAATAGGAGAGTGTGAGGAACCATACATGGAAGTGAAGTGAAATAATGAAAATAATGTCTCTTGACTTTTTTACTAAAGGTTTTGAGTCTCTATTGAGTGCTCTAGCCTAAATAAACATGTATAGGGTTGTACATGAAAATTGGAGATAAGTTATAATTAGGGAGTGTTTTAAGGATTGGAAACAACTAGGGAAGGTAAGAGATAATGTTATAAGGTAGCCATGAATCTTGTACTAAATAAAGTGAAGAGAAAACCTAAGAACTATGCCATAGGGTCAGACCTATCTAGTATCTTTCAAACCCTAAGCATGACTAATGTTGGAGAAGATTCAAGGAGAGAGGTAAGAAAATGAAGGTAAAAACATATACACTTCATGTGGGGTGTTATATATCCCAAGGATCCATTTTGATCCAAAATCAAACACTCTCATACCTCTTCAAGCAAAGATACCCTTCTCGAGATCTCAAATTATCCTAATAGTCAAAATGGGTCTCCTTCTTATTCTCAGATATATATGGAGATGTTTCATGGGCATATGATCTCATCAAGGAAGGTGGGATGGTAGTCTACTTAGGAATCTTATAATTTTTTCTCTCATCAAACCCCCCATCTATATTAATCATCATTAAGACCTTTAATCACCTAAAAATCACTATTTACACTATTTTAGAGCCCCAAGAGGACATAATTTGACCTTTGAGATGTAATAAAAGGAATGGAAACACATATACACTTCATGTGAGGTGTTATATATCCCAAGGATCAATTTGGATCCAAAATCAAACAATCTCACACCTCTTCAAGCAAGGATACCCTTCTCGAGATCTCAAATTATCTTAATAGTCAAAATTGGTCTCCTTCTTATGTTCAGATCTATATGGGGATGTTTTATGGGAATATGAGCCCATCAAGGAAGGTGGTGTAGTTGTTTACTTAGGACTCCTAGCATTTTTTCTCTCATCAAACCCCCAATCTATATTAATCATCATTAAGACCTTTAATCACCTCAAAAACATTGTTTACTTTAGTTACATGGGACTGAGTGGAATTTAGAGAGGATATAGGGGGTTTATTAATGAGTGTTCTTGGTATTTTTTATTGGATTTGACCCCTTAACTCTATGAATCATTCTTAAGAATCTAGGTCCTCTCAACCCTATCAAAACCCAACTAACAACATAATGAAAGAATCTTGCCCTCAAATGCATTTACATGAGATAATTAAGTCTTGAAATGGTTTTGATGATCTCAAAAGGTATCATGGCCACATTTTTAAATAATAACTTGGCATGTGTGAGGGGAAAAGGGCATAAAAAGGGCCAAAAATGCATATTTTTGGATGTTTTCATAGTGTTTGAGTGGTTTGGGCTCCTTAATTAGCTGAAGGGACCTCAAGCATGGGTTACTACATAGATGAGGGGGTGAGTGAGGAATTATTAATTATTTTAATTTTTATATTGAGTAAAGTTTTCTATTTCATGACCATTGTGCAAGGTAAGGTAGTTTTAGGCCTAGTCAACATGCAAAAGAGAGAGATAGGATACTTAATGCTTCATGGAGGCTAATTAGACCATAATGTCACCATTTTAACTACCAAGAGATGAATTGGTTGAATATGTTGAGTTTTTCATACATTTAATGGGGTCAACCAAGATTGAAGGATCCTCCACTCAATCATTTCCTATGCCATACTCTCATTGAAGGTCATTATGTAGCCAAGACAATGCATGGGAGGAATTGTGGGGTTACTTGTAACTACTAATTGAGTGAATTATGGTCATGATGGAATCTTCTCCACACTTACACACTATATTATTCCTCTATTTATCTCTATTAATCTATAAATTGAGGATAAAAATCCATTCTATGCATCCCTCAGTTGGGAATGAAGAAAATTTGCCTAATTGTACCTTATAACCTTTGATTTAATATAAGGACTAGTTTAAATTATATGTACTACCTTAGTGTGTTTCCTAATTTTTGATTTACATAAGTTTTGAGTCTTATCATATTTTTTAGGTCCTTGTTCTCACCTAGTTGTTAGGATATTGTCTAAATAGGTCATATGGTATGTGAAAGTGTTGGCGATTATGATTAAATAAAAATATGATTGGTAGTGTCATGCAATAAGACCTCCCAATCACCATCCTCAAGTTTTAGCCATATAAAATAGCCCTCATATGAAGCACTGATGCTTAGGATTCTCTTGGAGGAAATAGTCTAGTCATTAGTCCTTGTTTGGTTCACAAGTGTTTTGAAAGGTCAAATAGAGTGGACATAACATGTTGGTGCATCACCTCCCATAGTTTAGGTTTATTTTATGCATTTTATATACCTTTTCATCATTAAGTTAGTATGTTTAACAACTAGCCTAAATGATGAATCAAGAGAGCTAGCCCCAAAACTAGATGTTAACCTCACTAATCAGGCTACCCACACCTAGAAGTGATCTCATTGTATCAATTGGATGAGGTAGGTATGTGACACCACTTCCTCAAGGGTGAAATATAGACTAATAAATTTTTTTCACATGCTCAATAACATAGGAATTTCAATCAATTAAATATTTTTTTGGTGTTTCTCTTCAATCACCAACCTTTGAAGGCATGACCTCAAGCACCAATGGTAACTCTGAGCATGTTCATTTTGTCGCAGTAGTCTAGGTATCCATTACAGAAGAATTTATTTCTATTTTTTCATCTTTATGAGGTATTTATATTAGAGATTGAAGTATATTTAAGTTACACCCAAGTTGATGAGATTTATAAATTCTACAAAGATCCATATCAACCTTTTCATGACCCATACCAGTATTATATTCCTTATCACTAGCAATATGTTGACCCTTACCAATCTTATGTTCAACCTCCTCAACCTGGGTATCAATCCTATACACCACTTTTTACCCCAAGTATACTTCCTTGATAGCCTACCTATCCTCCTAATTAGTCTTGTAAAGATCATGATGCTCAACATAGCCATGTTATAAATTAGTCTATCTCAAGCCTTAAGCAAACTCCTTGGGGTATGAGAGATATATGGTTAGGATTAATATACAAAATGAGTATGTACAAAGGGTCACTAGTCATATCATTAGGAATTTGAGAGAATCATTACAACAAATTAAGATAAAGTGGGCATCTATTTTTGGGGGAAATCATTCAAGGCTCACTAATGATATGTTAGACATAGATGTCCTGATTTCAAGCATAGAAGAGAAGATAGTGGTTCAAGAGGGGAAACAAACCTATTATTATTGGCCTCATGTGCCCTCCCCTATTCCATATAAATCTTATTTTTATCAACCCATCCTTCCTCAAAATATTAAGTCAGATGAGATTCAAATCCTTCTAAGTTCCCCACAATTTTCTCAAGCTTTCCCTACTTGGAAATGTATTCAATAGACTATGTAAAAGAGGGAAGAAGTTCATGTTGAGAGGATTATATATCATGATTCAAATCATACTTGGAATACCCATTCCCTTCCTAATCAGCCTGAGGAAATTTATTATCAAATGAGACTTGATTTTGAAGCTCACCTAACTAGAGAAATTAAAATTGCAAATGAACATTTATCTTAGTCAATGGTAGTAACAAGAGCAATAAAATATCAAGAGAATGTGGTGGAGAGATTACCCAATCTTATATTCATCCCTTAAGTTATAACACACATTTTTATAGAGGAAGCTCCTAATGTCAAATTCCCAACTTGGAACCAAGTAGTAAAGTCTTAAGAGAAATAGGAGGAAGAGAGCCAAGATTAACACTTTGAAGTTAGATAAAACCTTGAGCCTATTCAAACCCCATTTATCTCTCCTCAAGAACCCAAATCCTTTACATCTTAGAGGTCTATCCAAGAAGGTTTTTATAATAAAGAGGCTCTAGTCAAGAGGGTTGAAGATAATGTTGTAGTTGTTAAAGATCCTTGGGAAGGCTATGAGAAAAGTGAAGTTATTATTGAGAAAAATGAGAATCTATATGAGATGAATGATGCACCTATAGAAAAATGGAACCTTATCTCTCTCTAGGAATTCTTAAAAGAGTCTTCCATTTCCAATTTCTCAAATTGTAAGAGTGACACCTTCCAAGTCAAATCCTTAATGCATCCATAACCCTCCCACCCCCACCCTCTTTGAGGAAGAACCTATATTATGGGAAGAAAATGAAAAAAGTCAAGATGTAGTGGCAGTTGATGAAGGAAACTAAAGTGAATTTGAGGGAGAGATTACTATTGGGACACCTCTTGGTGAAGAGAATCATAAGTCATCCTTTAAGGATGATAGATAAGATTAACTTAAAGAATATCAAGGAAAATATAATCTCTATGACCAAAAACACATTCAATAACAAGATGGACTCTAAGAAGAATGTATACCAATTGGCCATGGAGACTTTTCTCAACTTAAAGCAATTATAGAACAAATAGATAGCCTTTAATAAGTTTCAAGTGTTAAAGAGGAGGTATGTGTTGATTTTGAGACTCTTAGTTTCATTTAAGTTGAAGAGATCATTTCTTGTTGTCAATAATTTTTTTTAGCAACATGAGGTCATAGTAGTGAATGAAACACTAGAGCATAATCATGATCACATGGACACTAGTCAAGAAGATGATGGAAGCTTATGGAAATAATATTGCATGATTTGTAATGGGTATGAGAATTTTAAAGGACTTACACCTAGTACAGGGAAGATTAAGGATGCTTCAGTTGTTGAACTAGTCAAATTTCATTCATAAAATGAACAAGTTTAGGATGATGAGGAGAAAGTTGAAATGGTTGTTGAAGTAGTGCCTCAAGTTGATAGTCCTAGACTTGAACCAATTTAAGATATATTATTTACTAGTGCATACTAAGAGACTCAATGTGAAAATCATGAAGACATTTGTGACATGTGGTATTCATGTTTGGACACTTGTAAAGAGATTTAAAACCTTGACAAGTCACCAATTTAAATTGAGTAGAATGGAGACACAAACCAAAGCATATCAACTGAGTTATCAAGAGGGTTGTTTCAAGTGAGCATGGCCAAATAGGGGTAGCCTATTAATGATCCAAAAATAATGTTGTTTATACAAATAATCCAAGATTGGGATGAATATGAATTTGTTCTTGACTCACACATTCAATCCATGGACAAGGAGATGAATCAAGAAGACCTAGTTGCTACTCAAGGAGACCAAAAACATCTCAATACCTCAACATGTGAGTGTAATTTCTCATTCTATGCACATTAATTTATTATAATTAATTTAATATATAGTAATCTAAGTTCATGGTGTCATGGAGATTTAAGAAGCTTCCCCTTTGACCCAGGAGGTGGAATCTATGTTCAGGTTAGTTGTTTGTAGTATGTTGTTTTTTCTTGTTTCCAATAAGTGCTTGTTAGCACAAGTGTTGTGTGTTTATTTTTGATTCATTTAATGTGTTTTCCTTTGTTTTATGTGTGTTTTATAAGGTAGTTAGTTGTCTTTGTTTATTCAAATGTCTTGCAACCATAATCAATATTTCATATTAGTCATGAGAGCAATGTGTGTATCCCTATTCAAAGGATGAAATAAATAGTTTTGTTTACCAGCAGGTAGGTCAACCCCTCTGAGTCACCAAGAATGTTGATAATTTCCCCTCCTAGGTCAAATTTCAAGCCCTATAATCCAAAAAATTTCTCATAGGGCCCTCCAAAATTACATGAGGCTTCCTAAATCTTGTCATGATCTTCAAGTGGTCTTTAAAGCCTTCTAATATTGTTCAAAGTTTTACTATATGTACTATGGGTTGCTTGAAGATATCCTCATATGATAGCATACTTTGAGTCTTTGGATGATGTGTTAGGTTACCATGAATTGTCCTTGGGTGAGTGAAAGGGCGTTAAGTGACTTTTAAAGCCTAAAAAGTGGCATATATCCTATTTTAAAAAGTTAAGGTATTTTAGCAAAAATTAAGGTATTTGGAGAAGTTAAGGTTTCTCATTCTTTTTTTATTTAGGCCTATTTTAGCTACTTCATAAGGAGATATATTGTCAAAAATATGTGGAAGGTATTCAAGTCTTGTTTAAATATTGACATAGTGATTAATGATGTATCCAAGGTTATATTAAATGGTCTACTTGGTCAAGATAATTTCAAGCTCCAATTAGCCCTCTAAGTCATCAAATTCCCTTTTAAACATGTCATATGAGTCAACCTCCATATTATAAACCTTTAAAGAAGATATTTTTTGATGTCATATTGAATTAGGAGTCTTCAAGGGTTTCATGGTCATTCTAAGTCATTATAGGGCGATTTTGTATGCAAAAGAGGTCTCTTTAGGGGTCAAATATCATTTATTTACCATAACGAGCCCCACATGATTGAAAATGATGTGGGTGTTACCCCATTTTGGTGAAGATCCGAAGTTAGTGAATGTGTGGAATAACACAATATTTTGGTCAATCTCAATAACTTGTTTAGTGAATGAACATAGGTTACATAAATAGGGAAGAGGGTTCCTAAAATCTAGGAGATATTTCTCATCTAACTCCCTTAAAATATCATAATATCCTTCAATAAAATCCTATTCTAATGAGTTATTTTTATACGTAAAACAACTATTTTATTTTTATAATTTATTTATTTTTACATGTTAGGACTATTTCCTAACATTTACCCCCTAGTTCTAACATGGGTCAAGAAATTTGAATGTCAGTTTCAACTGATGCATTTGATTACAAACAATCCCATTTTATTGAAAAATGCCTTCTTAGGCTTATTTGAAGCTTGTAATTTAGAATGAACTTGACTCAAAAACTAAAGGTGATTCAAAAATTTAGATATGATACTTAAAGATAAAACAAACTTTGACAATAATACTAAAAATGACACATAAATGATGATTTTCACATGTATAGTAGTTTTGACTAAATACTATTAAAAAAAATTGGCTTGTAAAACATATTAAAAATATGTAAAACAAAAACTATTAACTAAGACTACACAATGACAAAACTTTAAATATCAAAAATAAAATAAACACTTAATATAAAAAATAATAAAAATATTTCAAGAAATTAAAACACTATAAAATCAAATCATAAATAAGTCTAAATATAAAACATTACTTAATAAAAAGTCTAAAACATAATAAAAAAAAAATACAACTATTCATAAAAATTAAAATGGACATAAAACCAAATATAATAAAATAAAATATATAAAACATGACATATCACAAACTTATAATAAAATATAAACCCTAAAATCCATACTTTTTATCATTAACTTCCATTGATGATGGGAATGGAGATTTTGATGTCATCACTTAGAGGAGGCATGATTTGAATGTTGTAGGTTTTTTGTGCTTAGGGTGGCTTATATGGTTTTGATAGTTCATAAATATTGATGACTTGAATGCAAATAACTACAAGCAAGAGTAAAGTAATTGATGGGAGATCCATAGATCATTGAGCTTGGTGCAATGTAAGTGTTAGCATATCTATGGTCGAGGTGAGGTAGATCGGAAGCTAAAAAGAGGATGACAGTGATAATGGTAGTGATAACACTAAGTAAAGAGGTGGAAATTGGTGGAGAGGATAAGAATGACATATGGAGATTGATGATATTTGTATCATATCAAATCCACATCCCAAAAGATAAGATAAAAGTAGAGGAACTGAGCATATGGAGTCTTTAGAATGATAGATAAGCTAAAAAGGTAGGATATTTAATGTCGATCAATTATATGTTGAGCAATATATATCCAAACACATGATGTAGGGCATAATGTAGTCAAACCTAAAATAAAATTTTTGATCATGAAAACATTGAACCATACTACCTTGAAAAATATTGTATGACCAAAAATGAAATCTTGTAAACCCTTCAAATGTGGAGTTGTGCTTAGGTAGAATTGTAAAGAATAAGCTTGGTCCTTTTTTTGAAAATAGCATATTCAAATTTCATAGATATTTTACAGATATCTACTCTAAATTTGAATTTGTATGGCCTTGTGAAAATATACAAATTAAATATATAAAAATATATATATTTATTTATAGAATTGAATTATCATTAGATGATTAATATTGGAAATTTCACATTGTCCACATTATTATTCCAAAATCAAACATGATGAAAGACATATCTAGTGAAAGATATTTCTCATGTGGTCTAAACTTCTTATCTCTATGATAATAAAGGCCTAAATTTATAGAGAGGTCCAAGGTGGAACCTGCTCTGATACTAAATGTGGGTGTTACCTCATTTTGGTGAAGAGTCGAAGGCTCTAAATGTGCGAAAGAACACAATATTTTCATCAATATCACTAACTTGCTTATTGAATGAACATAGGTTACATAAATAGGGAAGAGGGCTCCTAAAATATAAGATATCTTCCTCATCTAACTCCCTTAAAATATCTAATATCCTTTAAAAAAATCCTGTTCTAATGAGTTATTTTTATATCTACAACTCTTTTATTTTTTTAATTTATTTATTTTTCCATGTTAGGACTATTTCCTAATAGAAAATGAACTTTCAAATTACATCCACCAATACCACCTAGTTTTAAATAATTATTTTACTCCCCATTTCCCTCCTCCTACCCACCAATAGCCTTTCAAGATCTTAATCATGAAAAAATGTAGAAAAGAGGATTTTTGTAGGTGTTTTCAGACTTGTAAAATTAGAGTAGAGTCAGAGGGGGTTAGTTATATTCAATTTTAACTCATTTAAATCATTATATAATAGAATTCATTATTTTTAGAGTTAATAAAGTCAAAAACCATACCCATCTCTCCATCACTCTTCTTGGTAGCCTTTGATAGCCATTTAGGTTTATGCTCAGTCCGTACAAGAGAGAGAAAAATGTGATCTAAGATTTTGGGTAGAGGAATGAGTTCTCATGAATATACCATCTCTGGTATTGGTTTACATATTGATGACCCATGCTTTATGAATAATGGTTAAGAACCTAAGTAGTCAAGTTGGTCTTTTGCATTTGCACAGGGTCAATCTTTAAATAGTTTTAGTGTATTTATGACTTGGTTGATTAAAATAGTGATTTTATATGTATTATATAAGTATTTAAGGTCCTTAAACTTCTCCACTCACCATTATTTCACATGTGTGATCTCAAAAGAGCAAGGAATATCCATTCTGGAGTAGTTGTAGGTTGTAAGCAGTGGTTTATTGATGTTACAGAGCCTTCAATGCATGAATTTGGAAGTTATTAATGGATTGATATTGGATGATGGGTTTATTGGAACCATTTAGATCTTCTTTTCCTCCCAATAATAATGGATTCATTAGTGAACATTCAACTATTTCAAAGTCTTATTTCCAATGTGACTACCATGTATATTATGTAATCTCCTTTGCAAGTGTGACTAGGGTATCATTGTGATAGATGTAGAGAACCATCAAGTTATTTTTAAATAATACATGAGATTCACCTCTTAGTCATACTCTACAGTATTTCCCTCATGCTCCTCACTACCTCATACTCTTAGAATGTATTCTCATCCTTAGCCTTTGAGAGATGTGATCTCATTTGAGCACCTACAGGCCTAATCTTAGGTCATGAAGAGACCTTAAAATATGGAAGTGAGATGAATGGTATAGAATTTGGAAGAGTTTAGGGTTATATTTGGAGAAACATATACCTCCACTAAAGGTAATGAAGAGAGAAAGAGGCCTAGTTAGGCCCAATAGGCCTAAAAGATCATAAACAACTAGGTGGTGGGCATAATGATGAAGAAATGCTTTCCCATGGTGGAGTAGAATTGATCTATATACCTAAAGACATTAAACATGATTTGGGGAAGCTTTAAACACTCTATAAAAACCATAAAGATTTTATAAAATTGGTAGAAAAGGATCATTTTACAAGCTATAGTCATAACAAGCCTAAAATTGAACATCTATAGGCCTCACTATAGATGCAGAACAAGTTGAGAAATAAATCCTATTTTAGGGTGTCTTGAAGGTGTATGAGGTGAAATAGAGTTTATATCTTCATAGAAAGTATGATAAATGTTTTAAGTGATAAGAGAGTTGTCATGAAGAGGAGACTCACCTTCTTACACACATTCATGATCATAACCTACTTTCCACATGCCAATCATGAGAAAATAGAGGTGATTGAGTGTGAGATATACTGGATAAAGACTAAAAGGTCAACCCAAGAAAGGTTACCTTAATCAATTTTTTTTCATCACTCAAATATACCCCAAAAAACATACATAGGCCTAATTGGGATCTATAGGTCTATTGTAGAGTCTTAAAGTCTATATCTAAAAGTGTGAGGACAATATGTATTGTGACATTGAAATTGAAGCCTTGAAACAGTCAAGCAAGATCATGAAAATATTAAATGGATCTTGGTAAAGTAAATACATAGGTGTCAGGGTTATAAAGACATCCAAATTGTAATAGACTCTTAAAATACAGTCAAGGGACCTAATTGGTCACCTACAGGTATGTAAGAGGAATGAGAGAAAATAAGCATGTCTAAGGTGAATAGTGGAAGAGTGAGAGATTTGAGAGATTAAGTGGACTTGGTTATAATGTTATCATGAGGTTAGACTCAGGTAAATAGAAGATATTCACATTCACAATCTAGGTAGATTTTAGAGCACCTACAGGCACATCCTTGGTGAAGAGGAGAGTGTGATAAACCATACATGTAAGTGAAGTGCAATCATGAAAAAAAAAAATTGAATTTATTTCTAAATTTTAATATTCTCTATTGATTATTCTAGTCCTCTGAATAAAAGAAGAGTCTCGATAGGCTAATTAGACCCAGTAGGCCTAAATAAGCATCTATAGACTTGTACATGAAAATTAGAGATAAATTAAAATTAGGGAGTTTTTTAAGGATTTTAAACCATGAGGAAAGGTACGATATAGTGTTACAAGGTATCCATGAATTATGGACTAAATAAAATGAATATAAATCTTAAGAACTATGTGATTAGGGTCAGACTAGTCTAGTGTATCACAAACCCTAAGCATGACTAATCTTGGAAAAGAGTCAAGGAGAGAGGTAAGAAAAGTAATGGAACCACATATACACTTCATGTGTGTTTTAAAATATCATAAATATCCATTTGGATCCAAAATCAAAAACTCTCACACCTCCTCAAGCAAGGATACCCTTCTCGAGCTCTCAAAATTTCCTAATAGTTAAAATTAATCTCCTTCTTTTGCCCAAATCTATATAGAGAAGTTAAATGGGACTCTAATATCATTATGGAAATTTGGGGATGTTTTATAATTATTAATACTATAATTTTTTTCCTCATCAAACCCCCCATATCTATGAACCATCATTAAGACCTCCAATCACCTTAGAAATAATGTTTACACTAATTTAGAGCTTGAAGGGGACATAGTTTTGCTTAGTACTTGCAGGAGTAATTACATTGGATTTATTGGAATTTTTAAATTATATATGGGGTTTTTTACTTATTTTTATTTTAATTTGTTTTTTTATTTTACCCCTTAACTTTATGAATCATTCTTAATAATCTAGGTCCCTCTAAACCCTATCAAAACCTAGTTAGTGACTCGATGAAATAATTTTTCCCTCAAATTCCTTCAAATGAGATATTTGAGTCTTTAATTTTTTTTATTATCTCCATATTTATCATGGTAACCTTTTTAAATATTAACTTATCATGTGTGAGGGAAAAAGGACATAGAAAAGGGCTTAAAATGTAGTTTTTTGGATGTTTGAGTGGTGTTTGAGTGGTTTAGGCTCCTTAATCGTTTGAAGGGAACTAAAGAATGGGATTATAAATATATTAAGGGGTTATTTGAGGATTATTAATTCTTTTAAATACTATATTGAGGCAATTTTTCTATTTCATGACCATTATTCAAGATAAGGTAGTTTTAGGCCTAGTCAACATGTAAAAGAGAGAGGTAGGATACTTAATGCTTCATGTAGGAAAATTAGAAAATAATTCAAAGATTATAAATGGAAAGAGAGGAAGTTTTTTACTAATTTTGGTTTCTCATGCTTTTAATGGATCCAACCAAGATTGAAGGAGCCTCCGTTAGACCATTTCCTATGCCATACTCTCATTGAAAGCCATTATGTAGCCAATGCAATGTATGGGAAGAGTTATGGGGTTGATTATAACTAATAAATGAGTAAATTATGGTCATGATGGACTCTTATCAAAATTTACATACTATATTATTCCTATCTTCCTCTCTATTTTTCAATAAATTGAGGCTAAAAAGCCATTGTATGTATCCCTCAGCTAGGTATGAAGAAAATTTACCCAATTATACCTTATAGCATTTGAATAAATATAATGACTATTTAAAAATATATATACTATATTTTTGTGTTTCATACTTGTTTATTTTCATAAGTTTTGAGTCTTATCTTCCTTTGAAGGTCCTTTTTCTCACCTAGTTACTAGGAGATTGTCTAAACAAGTCATATGGTGTGTGAAATTGTTGGTGATTATGTTGTAAGCAAAATATGATTGGGAGTGTCATGAAAATAGGCCTTCCATTCACCATCCTCAAGTTTAATCCATATAACATAGCATCTATACGAATAATTGATCCTTAGGAGTCTCTTGGAGAGACTGGTCTAGTCACTAGTCCTTATTTGGTTCATAAGTGTTGTGAAAGGTCAAATAGAGTGGACATAACAAGTTGGTACATCACCTCCCATAGCTTAGGTATATTTTATGAATTTTTTACCCCTTTTCATAAGAAATTTAATAGGTTTATAAACTGATTCTAGATGATGCATCAGGGGATCTAGCCCCAAAACTAAAGGCTCACCTCACTAACTAGAATACCCACACCTAGAGGTGATCCCATTGTATTGGCTAGATGAGGCAGGTCTAAAACACCACTACCTCAAGGGTGAAATCTAAACTAATAAAAATTACTTAATTTAAATTAAATATAAGTTAAAAATTATTCCCCACTATTTGGGATGAATGAATAATGATTTGAGTATAGTTAAGTACACATTCAGTGAACTACACTCTAACTGACACTTCTAGATATTTTTTAAGATCCCAAAAAGTGTCCAAATTTGAAAAAAAAACTAATCCAAGACATAGATGAATTAAATAACCCTATTAAAATAATAAAATACCAATAAATATAATTTTAACATAAACTATCAAGTTATGACATTGGCATCATACTTAACAAATACTAATAATGAGGAAAATACATAATTAACACATTATCATAGCCTACTAATCAACGTGTCTTATTTTCTCCATAAATGAGCAATTTTAAATTCTTATCTAAACCTCCTTATAATCTATTATAAAATTTAATAGAGTGAAACCTCATTTATTCCCCTTCCCCCAAAAGGTTGATATCAACTTAAGGGATACAATAGTGATGCATATTATGATTATCATAGAAGTATACTAAGACAATATTTTAGATCTCATTAATGATAAAACTATTGATATTAATTATATTATTTCACCTATGAATGATTTATACCCACAACCAAATTATAATGAAAAGTTGAAAATATTTTATGATCCCTTTCCAAATCATGCAGTAAAATAAATTAAGGCTATGTCTAAGGAACATGCGCCCTACAATGCAAATGCTCTTCCTTCAAAATAGGATCACCCATTGGATGTATTATTGGTACACTCACAAGAATATATGTAAAATGACCTATAATTACATTTTATGATAGTGATATCATGGATGATGGTCCTATTTATACATTTTTGTTTATACGTGCCTACATCAATTATTAGCCTATACAAAATGTCATGGTAGACAATGGTTCAAGTGAAAACATATTTACTATGAAAATCCTTAATACTCTTATTTTTACACATGAGGATTTAATGGATACAGAGCTTATAGTCAAACAATTTGATGGCAAGAGACAAAACCCTCTTGGTTGCATTGTGCTACCACTTGGGGTGGGTTCTATAGTATTTTCTAATTTATTATTAGCATTACTGATTACATGGGCATTCAACATGTTTTTGGGATGTCATTAGATACATAATCTCTATGTAATATCATATTCAATACATAAATGCGTAATTTATATACATGGTAGTAAGGTGGTCACATTTTTGGGTTTTCCATATGAATATCATATTCAACCAAAGACATTTACTCCTCCACCCCCACCAACATAATGAATTATATAACCTATTAAAGTTCATTCTATGTATAATATTCACAAGAATTTAATTGACTCTCCTATACAATGGGTTCTTCAATCCTTATTACATATGAGGTCTATTCAAGACTCATGACAACCATTATCCACTCCATTGCATCATAGACTCATTTTATAGAGAGATTCGTGTGTTCCATGTCAAAAAAAAAACACATTATTTTATTATATACTAGAATCCACATGATACTATATTTATTATATATACACATTATTCACAAGATCATATGATTCATGATGATAATTATGGATTTACTATGTCATGATATCATCTCTTAAATTTAGATATAGCTATATAAAAGACTTGTCCATGGAAGTCACCATTTCTACATTTGATACAGGACCTACATGTGGGAATCCCCTTGATGGGATCATTTATTATAAAAACATAATCATATTAAATTCTAAAACTATAAAAAAAGATCAAATATTCAAAAAATAAAAAATCAAGACCTAAGCCTAACATTTTATTTCTAGATATTACATTGATGTATCATATTTATCACTTGTTTGGTAGATCACATATCATTTTTCATATTTAAATGCATTTTATGGTATATATTAATGATTTATAGTACACAAAGGTTATATATGATACATGAATGTACAAGTGCAACACATGCTTATACCTAATGGCCCTGCCAATGCTGGAGGCATCTCATTCCATAGGTTACCCTATTATAAGTTATAGTTTTATATGACCTTTCCATTTATCATGTTAATACACATTGATTTTTTGCATATGCTTTACTCTTTCTTATATTATTTATAGTAATAAATTTTATAGATACATTAATTTTATGTGTTGTGACATTAACATGGGAAATTGACATGGGTTGATGGAGTAGACTCGTTTAACTTGTTCTATGCTTCATTTTTTATATCTTAGTTAATATACGCTAATCATTGATTATTATTTTTATGTGGTGCTTTCCTTAGTTTCTAGCATTATTTTATTGAATTTTTCATTGTATGAATATTTTTTTGGCCCTTGCCTTCTTATATCATTTTATTAATCAATTTTTAATTATAAAACTCTTTATTTGGGCCCTTGTCTTCTTTTGTTCTTTTACTTGATTTTGTTTCTCAATACATGAAGTTTTATTTGTATGGCTACTTGTCTTATTTTATTATATATATGTGTATGTGTTTAGATAAATTTAGGGGTGGGGGATAGGAAATGTATGTGAAAACATATTTATAGGCACATGAGTGATATTTTTTCAAATATATCATATTTGGGGGAAATGGCATACATATTTTATGGCATTATATATATCATATTGGTATATTTGGATCAGATTATGGTGCATAAACATTGTTCATGCACATACTATGATTTTTTTATATTTTTAATTTGGAATTAATAGAACTAAAGGAGTTTAAGTTAACATTCTGAATCTATAATTCCTTCTAAAATGGTTTATTTATTTTACATATTAGTCTTAATATAGAGACTCCATCTCTCCAATAGTTGGATTCAAGAATTAGTTAACATGAGCCTAGTTTAGGCTCCACCCTCTAATATTTTGGTTCAATAATTAGCTGAGTGGGTAGTGTGATTAAAGTTTAGTGACACTAAGTGGCCTAAAACTAATTTTTCCTCATGGGGGTTGGATCATTCATCTTCCTAACCTATGATTTTAATAGTGACACTTTCCTTGGGGCATGATCACCATAATTTTCTAATGCTTTATAAATAAGCACATATCTAACACTTTAAAGTGAAACATGGTTCACCAACTTAAATATGTATTTCTTCCTTGATCTCTAAATTTTAATTGTTTCAATTTTCCAAATTTTATATCATATATGGACATTGATTTCTACATGTTTCATTACAAGTTTACATGGATAAAGTTTCACAGTTGGAGCATTATCCCAAATATAAAATGTGTTTACACACTAATAAATATATATCCTTTAACTCTATAATTTTATTATTTTAAATATTATAATAAAATGGAGGGTATTTATAGACACTAAATTATGATATTAGACACTTGGAAATGTCAGCCTTAACCTATCATTACCTTATATGACTTATGTGCACACATATGGATCTTTCACACCCTTAAATCCTATTTACTTTCCTCCTATGGGCTCAAACTTCTTGATTTTCCATTAGTAACTTACAAGAATTCCCTAGTTTATGTATAACCTTATTATTATCATGCTCAAACTATATTTTAATCATCATATCATAATTCCTACTTCCTAGATGATTCCATCATAACTCAAATGAATTCAAAGTTATAAAGGCATACAACTCTAATAGACTTAGCCCTATGCCTATAAATAGTCATTTTCTAAAATCAATTCATATTTATGGGTCCACCTATACATTTCAAATGTTGGTGGCATGAGAAGTTTCCCAAAGAGTCATTTATGTATATATAATACATATATGTTTATATGGATATCTATAAAGTATATAGGACTCATCAAGACAACACATTTATTCATATACACATTGATAGGGACTACTTTAAAACTGAAAAAATATAAATTATATATAAGGAACATGCCCTATCCAAGTTTAAATAACCTAAGTTGATTTAAATTTCCATTGTCAAATGTTAAAAGCTAGATCACATGATGCATTTGTACTAGTGATCATGATTGAACACAATAACTTAAATGGAATAACTATGTGTGGTTTGATTTCCCTCTTCATAGTATTAGATACATAGGAAACACTTAGTCATTAATTAAGGAGTGGTTGGGGTCAACTTGACTCATCATTATTCCCCATTTTCATAGGTGAATTTAGTGTCAAAGGTGGAGCTAGGGTGTAAAAGTGAAGGAGATAAGTTTTCTATATTTATGCACACAATGAGTTCCTGATATCACATAAAAAATGGTTTTCATGTAGGAGCAATATAATGTGCCAAAATAGTGAGGCACAACTCACATAGACAAATATGGCAGCAATTAGATGCCTTTGTCTAAACACAAGCATCTATATTTTGACAAACTCATCTAGGTAGATCAAAATACTCAATTTATTTATAAAATTAGAGATAAAGAGAGATGATTATAAAGTATTACACAAAACAATTCTGCAAGTTCACAATCTAATTAGGTCATATGGAGGATGATCAAGACAATATTTCAAAGTATGTAAATGGACTTCATATTTCCATTCAAGATGAGCTTGGAGTGTTTAATGTGAGGTTAGTATAAGAATACTATCAATGTGAATCAATGGAAAAAGTTAAATTTTCAAGAAGGTAATAAAACACCTTAATAGGTAGCAAAAGTTTCTTAAGAGGAAGAGGACATGAAATAATAGGTAGAGGACAACATGCTTATGAATTGGAAGATATCACTCTCCAAAATTAGCATCAAACATAGAGTGGAAGAGGGTTTTATTATAAATGATTAATATAATTTAGTTGAGGAAGAGGTATAGGATTCATGGGTACAAGTTTTATTAAATTCTTGTATAGATTCTAAGATTGTTGTGATACCTTAAGACAAAAGTCTAGATGTGTGAAATATATAAATAATGATAAATCATACGTAAGTGTAAAATATAGAATTCAAGATAGCTTAATAAAACATATAAAAATGAATTCTAATCTAAACTATACTAAACCTAACTTAAAATATAGAGTAGCAATAAATAAAAGAAAAACTACAAATAAACTTACAAAATATGATATAGTTTCATCACCTTATCCATTGTGTGATAAATTGTAGATTTACTCTTGGATGTTAATGTGGTTTCTCAACTCATTTCCAAAGCAAAGAGAATTGGGTAGCATTTTGGTATGTAAGGGGATTTAGATGGCTTTGATTATATTAGATTTGCTTGACAATTCAATAGTACTCTTTGAGCTTAAAAGTGGATGATTGACGGTGATGGATTGCATGCAAATTTATAAGATTATGAGAGGTTAATAAAATGGTTAAGGATTATTTGAATTTTTTGAATTATTAAAATAATCAATAATTGGGAATTAGTCCTCATCCATGATAATGATGACCCATTGTATTAGTTGAGAAGAACGTGAGCTAGTTTAGTGAGTCAATAAGAATGGGTCAAGTTGGTTGAGTGAGCTTGGAATGTTAAATGTTCTAAAATGACTCACAAGGTAGTTGAGGAAATTGAGGAAGGTGGTTGGATGATTCAATACATATTTTAAACAAATATGGAGGATGCCTGGGTGAGGTGGAAAATTTAGATTTTTTAATTATTTTTTGAGGAAAATAGGTGTCTATGATTATAATAAATTAATTAAGAATTAATAAATTGTTTGAATTTTGGAGGGAAGTGATGTTAATTTTTAATTCATAATGAGGAATGAGAAGTGATAACATGTTAAAGTTAATTTAGACACTAAATGGTGAAATTTAGGTGTCTACATTTTCCCCTCTTTGAAATGATGTTTGGAAGAAATATCATTTCAAAGTATTATAGAAAAAATAGAGTGTTGATGATTGTGGAGAAAAAGTTTCTTCAGATAAATGAAAATGAATGTGATGATTCCCCCTCGAGTGTTTGTACAAAAAAGTGGATGAACCCTTAAAACAATTGAATAAAATGATGAAGTGGTTATAATTAAATTCATTAATAAATTGAAATACTAGAATTAATATCGTACTTGATATTTTGATTTATTTATAACCCAAAAAAATATCCATTAAAGACAACATATCATGACTAGTGTTGGATTCCATAATCATGTCTATGTTTTATAATGGAAACTCATCTTTGGGACATGCCTTACTTATATCTTTGAATTCTATACATACCCTAATTCTAGTTATCTTCATTGATACTACCACACCATTAAATATCCAATCTGAGTAATCTATGGGACAGTTGAGTCCAACCTCTAATGGATTTTATAATTCCTCCTTCATTAAGAGTGAAACTTTGGGATGCATTTTTCTAAGTTTTCACTTTATAGTTTTTGCATCAAAATGAATCATAAGGTGATTCAAAAAAGGTAAAAGATCAACCCTTGACATGTCTGCATAATACCATACAAACATGTTGGAGAAATATTTAGGCAAAAAAGTGAAATTTTCATGTTATTCTTGAGTTAATTATGCAACAAGCTTGACTATCTTTAGATTTTCCCTGTTCCAATGTTAACTATGATGGTGTTTTTAACTAAGAGATTCAATTATTCTTGATATTTTATGGGTATTGGAGGAAGTTTAAGTTCCTCTTCAAGTTATTATTATTGTGATGTTTTTGTTTTACTGATTTGATGATGTGATAATAGTTCCCTAAAATACACAAAATCATCTAACTAGATGAAAAAATCTTTCTTTTGATCACCTGTCAGAATATGGCCTCTTATACTCAATAATTTAGATATTGTTTCATCATTTTAAAAGTGGTCAAGCGTAAGTGTTGATTTTTGGTCCCACTACATTAGGTTTGGATATGTTAGGTATAGTGTTAAGATGTCAGTTTCATGGAATAAATTATTCATGGATAAATCTTCAAATTGGATATAGATGGAACCCATTTCAATGTTTGAATAGCCTTCCTCATACTCACTTTGGAAAAGCATTATGCTTCCATTAAGTGGGTTAAATATTATACCATGGAAAGCTTATTTGTATTTAAGAATGAAAGGTTTTATTAGTACTTATTCATTAATTCCAAGGCCTTTGCCTTTATAATTATTTATATTACACATGATGTATTTGGATATGGGATATATTTTTGTTAAGGAAGCAAGTAGTTGGTTCATTAAAATAAATCCATGAGGAATTAAAATCTTTTAAATTCTCATCAGAAAGAACAACACCTTTTACAAATGATGTTTTGTCAAAGTTACAAACCACTTGAATGTAATTTTGATAATTAAGCCTACCATTATTATTTGGAGACATGTGAATTTTACCTAAGTAATTAACATCTTGGATTTAATACTTGCCCGTGCCTTTACCAACAATTTTGAATTGGGGTGGAGGAGATTGTGTAGTTTTTGAAGTGAAAGGCTGATTGGATTCTTTACTTGTAGATGGAGTATCTATGGAAGTGGATTTGGATGGCATATTCAACTAACCACCAAATAGAGGTATTTCAAACAATGTATCAAGATGGATGTAGTTGTTAATATTTGGTGATTACTCAAAAAGAAATATGTGTCTTCAATAAAAGGGAGATAATTTTATTTTTGATAAAATCCTTCTAATTATTCATATAATTGAAAGTATGGAGGACCACTAGTTATGGTTACTTCCATTCTATCATGAGAAAATTTCAAACACTTGTGTAAGGTAGAGGGTATATCATTCATAGAATATATCCTTGGATGCCCAAAAAGAAAATTTTAAGGTAAATCTAAGTGAACCACATAAACTAATGTTCCTAAATAATATGCCCCAATATCAAAGGAATATATATGGTACCCATTGAATCATGCTCATTATTGTCATATTCCTTAATTTTAATAATATTTGAATCTAGTGCTATTGTAGGACACCCTAAATGTTTTATTAATCTTAATGTACACAAGTTTAAAGTCTAGCCATTGTATATAAAAACTCCTTTTACTGTGTATCTAGAGATTATGAATTTTGTATAAAAAGCTAAATTGTGTACACATCCATAGGAAAGACATCAGAGTGATCAAATGTAACTTGATTTTTAGTGGATAAGTTTCCAAATAACACTTGAAAATTTGATGGTCTTTTGTCTTGAGGGACTTTTTCCTCTTAAAGGACTTTATACAAGATATATTTATATACAAAGGATGTTTTGAGACATTCTAAAATGGATATGTGAACTGTTATTTCCTCAAGATGCTCTATGATATTTTACTTACTCTCAACATTTGATGAAGAACCATTAGAGATGGTAATATTGACATTCTTTGTGGCAATTGCATAATCTTGGGCTTTTAAAGTAATGATAGAAACATGATGGTTGTTATAATCAACATAATTAACTATAGAGTCAAAAGGGTGGTCGAATTCATTGACATTATTTTCTTGAGTTTGCTCTTATTTTTTATTTACATGTCCTTTCTCATGTTTAAGAAATGAATCTTTATATATTACCAACTTTTAATTATTGGATGAGGTGGAAAGTTGACTTTCAATGGCTATGTCCCCATGATCTATAAGATCTTGGACATAATTTTTAGCCTCATATACAGATTGGTTGAATGTTATTTAATCTTATAGTATTCATAATATTTATCTTCATGATGAAATTTGGGTTTAGGAACATTTTCTTTAAAGGGTTTATTTTTGGGCCAAATCATCATGTTTTCTTGGGCCAACTTTTGAAAATACGATTCATAAGAGTTTCCCAATTGGGTGAACTTACACTTACAAATTTATTATATTTTGTTGACCATCAGGTATTTTGATGTTTATGGGTTGTAGGTTAATTTAATTTTATTTTGGTGGGTTTATAACTTGATTGACATCGATCACACCATCACCCATAACATTTTTATTTTTGGTGAAAAACTTAGGCTTGTCAGTTTGGTCTAATCTCAATGTACCCAATAAAACCATAAGATTTTAATCTATTAACATTAAAAAAACTAAAGTTCAAGTCATGATTTTTAAGGCCTAGTTATTGGAGTGTGTAATTCCTTCACTTCACAATGTGCTTAAAACACAACACTGCTTAGCCAATAACAATAGTTATAACTCAATTTCTATACCCCACTAGTACATAGGGTTTTGCCTATTATGTGGTAGTGAAATCTATGGTCAATAGAGACCCTAATAAAATAAAAATAAAAAAGACTAACACTTTCCTCTAATTCTTAGGTATCACAACCAATGTGATACCAAGAGAATAACATACATGCAAGTGGGTCTTGGGTAACAAAATTTGTAGATGTCATTTTTTATTTTTGGAGTATTATCACCAATATAACACCACAAAAAAGAGTATATGAAACAAGAGAAAAATGGATAAATTGATTGAAAATTAAATATTAATTAACTCTAAAAGGTAAAATGTTAGCTAATTACTACCAAAAATGAAAATGTTGAAATAGAAAATTGTTAGAAAACTTAGAAAAAAGTAAGAATGTTAAAAATAAGTTAAAATTTGATCTAGCTATATTTTATTGGTTTGTCTTTGACTAGTGGCTTGGAAATAAAATATTATAAATATTTTATATGGCTAGAAGATCAAGATAACTTGTAAATAGTTAGTATAGAAGACAAAAAATAGAAAATCAAGATTCTAGAACTATTTAATTTTTTTAGAGTTAGATAAAATGGTGAATTTATTAACAATTAGGAAAACTAAAAACTAAAAAAAAATACTCACTAAATGATTTCATTGTTTTATATAAATTTGCTAAAGTTTTAGATGATTTTTGTGTACTTTGAAATGATTTTCTAGACTTTAAAATGATTTAGCTACACTTTGAAATTATTTCACTTAAGTTTGAAATGATTTCATTGAAGTTTAAATCAATAGGACTATTCTATAAAAAGAGGTTAAACATAAAATAGAAGACAAAATAGAAAGTAGGAATAAAAATGAAGAGTGTTAAACAATCCAAAAACACACATCAACTATTGGAAAAATAAAAAAATGTTAAATAAATAAATAAAAATAATACACAAATTAATTCATTATTTGTTACAATGAATTCATTATTTTGCAAGATGAATTCACTATTTTGTATGATTAAATTATTGGTTTTTAGGTTCATAGATAATAATATAAAAAACTTAAAAAATAACTTAAAACAATAAACAACAAACTCCAAAACTATTATTAAACATATATGCAAAAAAAATATCAATCAACAATTGAAATGAATTCCTAGATGCACCTATGATGTAAAATATAAGGGACAAGATTCCAACAAGAATGCCATAATGTGTAATCATAAAATATATATTTTAATCTAACTTAATAAAACATCTACAAATTAATTATAATCTAAACAACACTAAACTTAACTTTAAAGATAGAACAACAATAAATAAGATAAAAACTACAAAAAAATTAAAAAAATATGATGCAAGTTCATCACCTTCTCCTTTGTGTGATCAATGGTGGATTTAATCTTGGATGTTAATTTGGTTACTCAACTCATTTCAAAATAAAAGATAATTGGGAAGTGTTTTGGTATTTAAGAGGATTCTGATGGATTTGATTCACTTAGATTCTCTTGACAATTCAATAACACTTCATTAGCTTGAAGGTGGATGATTAAAGGTTATGGATTTCACATAAATTTAGAGGCTTATAGGAGGTTAATAAAATGGTTAAGAAGTATTTTAATTTTTATTATTAAATAATCAATTTTTATTAATTATTCCTCATCCATGATAATTATGACCAATTCAATTGGTGAAAAGAAAGGGGAGTTGGATGAGTGAGTCAGAAAGAATGGGTCAAGCTAATTTTTTGAGTCAGCTTGGAAGTTGAAATGTTTTAAGATGACTCACAAGGTAGTTGATAAAGATGGGGAAGATGGTTGGATGTTTCAACACATGATTCATAAAAATATGGAAGATGTCAAGGTCAGCAAGAAAGTAGGTGTGCATGATTATAATTAATTAATTATTTAAATTTTGGAGGGAAGCGATGTTAATTTTGAATTCAAATTATGGAATGATAAGGGTTATCATGTAAAATTTAATTTTGACACTAATTGGTGAAATTTTGGTGTCTACAAATCAAATGAAATCTTAAAAAATATAACACAAATGTTTATCTATGTAGCATTATCAACATTAAACAATAACTCTCATCTACAAAAGTTATTATCAACATGTGGTTTGGCATAGATCTCTAAATATAATCTTGTAGGGCAATGTGCCTATCTAACCTCTCCTAAAAATAGATCTATGAGGTTCTCCCCAAGGTCTATATATACCAATTCACAACATACTATATAACCCAAATGGTTATTATTCATAGTTCTAATTCAAGAGACCTATTGGTTTGGAATATTATAACTTAGTTTTAGTATTGTTTAGGTATTTTAGTGGATTTAGAGGGAATGTGAGTTTACTTTTTCATTCATGTGGGTTTTATTTGTATTTTAAGAAACATTAAAACCATGCATTTTCATATTTTCCCATGTGATAAAATCAACATTTACAAGTTTTGATTAAATAAAAATATAATTGATCTAAACTTTTGTTCATTTCATTATATGCATACTCAAAAATGTGAAAATGATAGTGAAGAAGAATATTTCATTCAAGATAAGTAATATAAACATATTTCATTCACCTACACTAATCCTATCTAATCGAGAGATAAAAAAGAGCAAAAGAGAAAAGGAAAGAGATAAAAGTATTATTTGAAATACAACCAAGTCCAAGGTCATATGATCAAACATAACCCAATAATTGATCCCACCTCTAGCTAGCATTCACACAACCATAATAGAAACAATGCTAGAGTCTAAGGATCACACCATGAAGAGGAAATAAATCATCATCACCATATTACACATGTAGTTAAATGAAACACAATCACTCTACAACTTGTATTAAATAAAATGTTTTCTTGGATAGCATAAATAGATTTTATAATATTGAGTACAAATTTGGGCATCATAACCCCAGGGAAATAAGAGAGGGAGATAAAAATAAATGAAAAAAGTGACTGGTCCATAATGTCTCCTTGGAAATAGAATAAGTCAGCCCTTGTTATGGTTCTCAAATGGAAATATATAAAAAATATGGGAATGGAGGGAAAATATTTGCCCTCCAAAATGTCCTCTTTGACTTTATTTCTTGTCATTTTCCACCAATCAACACTTTATGCCTACACAAAGATAAAAATAAGTTAAAATACTATAATTAAAAGATCACTAATAAAATATGACACTCTAACATAAGTAGGTTTTAGCACAAACTTCCCATAATTGGTAGTACCATTATGATCGAGTTAGAGAGATATATAACAACACAAACATTTCTAAAAACCAACAATCAAGGTAAAATTTATGCATAAAAACCAAAATGTGACCAAAATAGGCCTAATAGACCTAATTAGACTCCAAACTTGGCTTCCCAAACCTAATTGGGCTTTTGGGAGTCACAAGTCATTAAAAATGCACTTTTTGAATTTATATTTTTTTAGTTCTAATCAGGATTTTAACCCCTGATTAGAAATAAGTACACTCATAACGGTCTTCAAAACCTAACCGAGAATTAATTCTTGGAGAACTAGGTTTCAAATTTTAGGGGCCCTAAGACCTAATTGAGCTTAAGACCCTTGGATAGGTCTGTGAGTATTGGCTTGGTGGTTCATAATTTTAACTAGGAATAAGACCCTAATTATAATTGAGTGTATTACAAGAAGGGCCCCATAGACCTAATCAGGTCTATAGACCAAATCTACAAAGGGAATGGGGGCTTCAAGTCCTAAAAACCTAGTTGAGGTTTGGGCCTCAAATTAAAAAAGAATATCTGGGGGAACAATCTCCAACCTAATCAAGAATTTACAATTGATTAACAAAGTGATATTTTGATAAAGGGGTCCCAATCCTAATCATTAACTAGGGCCTAATTACATATATAGGATTTATAAGACCCATCTTGAGACCTATGTGGGATCATTTCTATGGTTAATAAAGGGATATATGAATAGAAACCCCATAAACCTAATGTGGGGTTAGGAACTTGGTAAGGTTTAGGGACGTAAAAAATCTTTGAGATAGACCAAAACACTATATAAAATCCTAAATACAATTGGGATATGAAAATTGGGGATCGATAGACCTAATAAGGAGTTAAAATCTTGATTATTTATATTGAATTAAACAAATTTTGATCACCTAAAACTAGTTCTAACTAGATAAAATAATAGTTTTTTACTAAATTTGTCTAAGTGTTGATACGAAAACAAGAAGTCATTTTTTGACCAAGTGTAAAATATGAAATATTCTCATGAGCTTGGTTGTTACAAAGGGATAGGTCTCAAAATATGATTCAAAACTCAAATAAAAAATATCCCTTAGACTAACTCTAAATAGCAAGATTTTTAAATGCAAACTAGGAGGTCAAGACTTTGCTTTCACACTAAATGTTTTATATGAATTTTTCTTGCATAAATGTGGTCTTTCCAATAGAGGTGGTTGTGAGGCCCAATTCAACATGTACACCAAGATGGACCATCAAGGAAACTTGGCAGTGTTGAGACCAAATAGCTATGACCATAAGTAAGAGCATAATGAGAGGACAAAAAAGGTGTTCCATGATTTGTGAGGAATTAGGGAATTTTTTGAAAGCAATAAAAAATAGTGATTCTATTGGAAAATACTCCTAATTATTTTAAAACTAGAGAAATGTGTATATGAACCTAGAATATCTAGTTGAGACAATTCATAGAACATGAAAATATTAAAGAGAGGAGAAGATGGGAATGGATAAGAGACCAAATCTGATATCTTTATTAACCAAGTGTGTGAAAATGAGTTATTTACTGCTTCTAAGAACCTATAATGACTAAATAATATAGCTCCAACTATCATGCTAATGAATCCTACATTAAGAATGCTTACTTGGATGTTGTTTGGTACCATCCAGGTGTCCATAGCCTTTATGGGTATGTCTCAAATACCACTTAAGGCCTTGTTCTATTATTGATCAAACATCTATAACACTGGTATAGGTTTTCTAAAACACCTAGAAGTTGAGTGTTTTAGAAATTGATTTTATTTTGCTTTCTTTTTTTCTTTATTTATATATTTTTACCATTTTGATTCTAGATTAGGGACCACCATGGCAAATGAAAGGTAAAACTATAGATTTTTAACCCTATATATTAACCATAATAGGTTCATCAAAGTAAACCTAAAAACCATTAAAATGTAATTATTTTGTATGCAGTTTTGAGAAAATACCTTCAAAGGCCAAATAGTTTACCCAAACTTTCTCAAACATGAACTAATCCAAAATAAATACAATAGCCTAACCTTTTGAAATTGATTAAGAAATAAAATTTTAAGTCATAAATGACTCAGAGTACTTATGTACTAGAATGTCACTTGAGCTACCTATGTACAAACCATCCTTACTCATTATTTGATTAATGAGGAACCCATAAGATAAAAAATTAGGCCATACCAAAAATAGACAAAAAACGAGGCTAGACCAATGGTGAAAGTAATAAAATAAATGAAATTAGGAAAGGAAATCAAGAAATCAAAGAGAAGGTATTCATAAGAGTTTTCTAGCTAATTAAGGCTTGGAAGTATTATTTGAATAAATTCCCATTGGCAAGCAAAAGGACATCCTCACTAGTTAGATAGTTGATATAGAATGTATTGACATTTAGTATTTTGAAGATATTAGTAGGGATCCTACCAAATGAACATTCATATTTATGATGATGTTACCCTTTTTTCTCATGCACACTATCCCAAAGAGTTTTATTTATGATGTATTCATGAAAATTAAGAAATTTTTTGTTATTAAATTTAGTAGTGTACTTACATTTAATTTACAAAAATCACTTAGGATAGGTTTAGAGTAATAACTCTACTCATAAAATGGATTTCAGCAAGGGATAGGGATGATTATCAACATATATGATATAGATTAAAACACCCAACCTGATAAAGGCATGTTGTTCATAAAAACTAATCAATGAGTCAATTTATGGTTGTTATCTTTCTAATAAGAATGTTATGGAAACATATTTATTGTCATTTTCATCATCAAAAAGTCACAGGATATATTCTTCCCAAGTTAAGATATTTTGGATTTTTCATCGGTGGCTGAATTATGCAGAGAGTTATAATGGATCAAATTATTTTTTACTTTGATTCCCACTGATCTTATTTATTCATTGTAGCCACTATTCTCATGATTTTTTATTTGTGCCTTGACCTCCTATACTAATGATAAAAACACCAAACTATTATAATACAACTCTACATGTTGATCTAAATGATTTAAGCTTTTAACCATAGGAGTAGCACCCTAATTTTTAGCCTCTTTCCACTTATTCTCAAGAATGTTCATGTGGTGTTACTTAGTGGTGATAACCCTTATGATTGTACCATTTAGTTTAGTTCTAACCAAATAAAAGGCAAGGTTTTCAATCTTCAATTTTGGACTTAGTCAATTATTTTTCCTCATAGGGACAACCAATTTAAAGGTTATTTTATTGTAGTTTCATCTATCTCCAATGATGAGATAAAAGTTAAAATATTTTAATTGAGTTTTTTTTCTTTTGAAATAATATTTAAAAATTTAGGAATAATATCATATGATATGTTGTTCTTAGATTCATAAAGACATATTCTTCATCTAGCCAGTCTAATTCTTCCATAGGCTAACTATAGGTGGTTTCAAACTTTTCCACTTGTGTATCTAGCTCCTTATTACTCTAAACTTCACTCATGAACTTGCCTAAAATGACTACTACAAATGTCATCAGACTCATCCTCATTATTTTTCTCTTGAATTAGTTTTCACCTACTAAATGGGATGATTTTGGTCAACATGATTGCTTTAGCACTTTTTCATTTCCATATCTGTAGGTCCGAAATTGATAATTTAAAAATGTGGTATTTAAGTCAACACATGAATTAATTATTGGGTATCTCTTAAAAAAAATGATGTTTGATTAGAAATGACATTGAAATACACTTGATTATTAAAATAAATAAAAACAATATGTTGATTATATGTTAAATTAAAATAATTGTGTGTTATATTTACTAATAGGGTTTTCATTAGGCATAATGAGGTTTGTTTTATTATAATATTAATTCAACACTTTATTTTAAGGTGAAAATTATTTCATGGGTTAATTTATAGGTGAGTGAATTGAAGTGTTTTGGGTGTAAACACCCAATTAGCCTAACAAATAAAATGGGTTGGCACCATAACCATATGGTGTTTGTTGATATTCAATGATGAAGGATTTTTTATAAGTCAAGGCCAAATATGTGAGCGTAGATGGATTCCTCTAGATAAGTATGGAAGTTAAGGGATCCAAATTTTTGAGATTTATCTCAATGATGACTACTTCCATTTTAAGGAATGAGTCTTTCAACCTTTTTTATAATTATTGTAAATAAATTTTGAATGTGCTCATAGGTTCATTAGGTTCCCTATGGGCTGTATAAAATTGATAGTAAAGAGTAATAGGGTCAGTTAGCATGCTAAAATGGTTAACATATTTTTAAATATATACCATGAGGCAATATATCCATCTAGTAGATCAAGGTACCAACTATAATCAACCTCATCTAAAGAGTAATTAAATAGATGATAGACTACATCTTCATGTTAGATTTAAGTATAGATACTGATATCTTTAAATTATTGATTGTGGTCCTCTATAGTTTTATTCTAACAATGTGTGTATTTTTTGAAAAAAAAATATTAAGATAATTATTCAAGTCATGAGTAGGCCCTAGATGTTCACAAGGCAACTACCTCCACCAATCTAAGCAAAAGCCATTGGTGGGCTTATAATTTCAATTTTCTATTCTTACAACCTAGAATTGTTTAACCCTAAATTGAGATGGGTTAATACAATATAGGGTTAAGAATATATAAATTAATAAGCACAAGGGTGATAAATAGATCTATAGTAGGACAATTAATTGTAAACTCACATAAAAAATATTTTAAATTTAAATGTTCAAATATGCTAAAAATAGTAAGTACAATTATCAATTGGTATTGAAATAAATGGAAAATAAGAGTACTTAATTGGTTTACTATGGTCATGCATATCTAATATGAAATAAGATAGAAGTAGACTAGATCTAGATTTTAAATCAGTCATCAAATTCTAGAAATTTTCACTTTATGGCCTTAGACACTTGCATTTAATTTTGATGGTTGCATTAACATACCTATCTAGCTTGGACACAGGTATGTAATATATAATATTAACTAAATATGGATGTGACCACATAGAACCTTATGGTTTTTTGTCACTTTTACTTTAGTGTACTCATATCTTGCTCATAGGTTATCAGTCCTTATCAAATGATCAAACCCTAGTTCTTCATCTTTAAAGTGATTGTGGGAAGAATGAGTTAGTGGGTTCACAATGTTGAGATAATGCAAAATACCCTATATTAATGGGTGTTACATATATATCCATTACTTATAATATGGCCTTAGATTGATCTATTTCTCCCCTAATGTATTGGCTTATGTATGCACAAGGGTGAAATATGCGGAAAATAAGTACATACAATTACCTAACTTGTAACTTGGTAGATAGGATGCATGGGTTGATCCTTTATTAATTTGTACCTTTATATGGATTTTACCTATTAATAATATTAAACTAAGAAATAATAAGGAATATTTTCTCAATTGAATGCTTGATTGAATGGGTTTTTAAGTTTCCTTATGAGAGGTATGGATTTTATAGCTTAGTTATGAATGAGGATTGATCATTCATATATACCAATATTTTTTGGAAATATATTTAATTAAATAACTTATTACAACCACAAGGACATGTTACAATTACAAATTTGATGAATTTAGGGCACTGCACACTTATTTTAACACATGACTCTTACATCAACTTAGGCATCTGGTTGCAACACAAGTGTTCAAAAAGCTATAAAATAGGTAAAATTTTAAAACTTGTAGAGGATGATAATAATCATTTTTATAAAATTTTCCATAATATAGAAGTCTTGGTCAACTAAATAACATATTTTCATACTAATATATAAGCAATAAGCATAAGGGATAGTGAATGCAAGCTTTTCAACAACATGAAGGTTTAGGAACTAAAGGGTAAAACCACGAGAATTAATTTCCAAGTATACAATACTAAGGTGATATATAATTTAGAGTTAGTATCTAAATTTTCACCCCCTTTAGTCTAGTAATAAATTTTTTAGTTTAAATGAAAATAAATGTGTAACTGGGTGTGTATAACACACCTTATCTTTGCATGGGTCCAACTTGAGTGTTTCATTAGCGACTGACCTATAACTAAGATACTGTTACCATATATAATCATTTCATATAATCTAAAATTTAAATAATTTTAAATGTTTTAAATTAAATAAATCAAGGTTAGGATTACACTTGTGTATTGATGCAATCATCTTACCTTTTGAAAATTTGATTTGAACATATGTTTCATTATGAATCATTGAAATTGATATTAGGACACATGTAAAACCTAAAAGTACATATATATATATATATTGGAGGAAAATTTTCCCCCAACCTTGGAGAAAAGGTGAGTTTCCACCCAGTAGTTGAGGTTAACTCAACTATACAACCCAATCATACTTATACTATATCAATCATAAATGATCTAGATCAATGCACACTATAAATCTAGTGAGGGTGAATGATTTAATCACTCCATTCTATAAAATTGGTAATATTGAGTGATTTAATCACCTCAACCTTGCCACAAGTGAACCAATTACTATAGTAGATTGACTTAGTAATAGTTTGTAAAATTCAATCTTGGTGTATGCTAAATTCCATAGAAATATTTGAAATCTGAAATAAATTTTGATTTGCTAATTTAAGTTTCCCTTTGCATGGCATATGCACCTCATATATGTCTCAAGATGATATTTGGCTATAATGATGGTATCAATGTATATAATTCTACCATAAATGTGTATTTAAATCATATAACCATGTAATTTGTCCAATTTGAAAATTTTCAAGTGTGGAATATGTGTTCCCATGACATGCGCCTAATGAAATATGAAACTAAGAACTAGTATAAGTGTAGAAAACATGTTTTCATAACATGCCCCAACTAAATATGAAACTATAAACAAAGTATAGTTCATTCCTATATGACATACCCCCAATAATATGCCCCCCTTTTGAGGTAAGGGGAAGTATACATTATTAGTAACCTTATCTCAAAAGGATAAGATAATTGTATAATATGTGAATGTATCATGTAGCATATAGAATAAACATTTCTAGGTAAATATATCATTTAAGCACACATAATGTGATCACATCAAGGCCTAATATGCATGAAATAGATCATGGAAACATCTATATAGTAATAAGATAATATCAACAATAAATCAAACACACACAAGAGAACTCAAAATAAAATCAAAAGATAATGGTTCAAGGAGTCCTCAAATAATGGGCATTTTCCAATACAACACAATCAATGGGACATGACTTACATGACTTAGTAAAATGTTCACAAGGTAAGAAATGACATATTCAAATGTCCATAAAATAAAATAAGACATATTAAAATTTCACAATAGGAAAACATAATCATGAGGGCCATAATAAATTGAGAATGTTCAAATGCTTGAACAAAAAATACAATGCAAGATAATAGAAATCAAGTAACACACTCAAGGAAGTGTATAAAATAAAGCATGTAATCATAAAAAACCAACATAAGCATATCATACTAGTCTATAGATATGTGTTAGGAAAAATGTTAAGTGCATAGCATATCAAGTACATTGTGAAATATGTAAGCATGAATAAATGCATGTGTAAGTATATAAGCTCAAACATGATAATGGAAATGATCATATAATAACGTAATTTGGGTGTATCATAATCAAAGAAGTGAATGCCCCAAATGTCTATACAACATGAGTAGAGGGAAGGCCCAACATTAGAAAATTCATAGTACATGTTCTTAGGTATGGTTGTATCACACTAAATAGATTTTTGAAACATATGTGTATATAAAAAGGAATGATATGCTATTTACATACATGGAACTAATAACATAGATGCCAAGAAGCTAATAAAATATGTAAATGCTAAAAATGTTTTTGGATTTTTAAATTTTTTGAATTTTGTTTTTCATATTTTTGGAGTATTGGAATGTTTTACCCTTAGTTTGGATCATTTTCATTATTTATATCATGGCATGTTTATCCTCATGTTTTACTTGTGAAGTAGAATAATGGTTGCCATCATGCAGAATATGGATAAATTTTATATCATAAGAAAAGGAGATACCTTGTTTATTTTGGTCAATTTTTGCTTCCATTTGGTATAACAAAGGGCTCTTACTATGGATGCATATTGAGATTTTTGTGGCAGAACCCAAAGTCTTGTTTGAATCACTTTAAGACCACAAATAATTGGTATTGTTATGTTTCCCAAGGAGTCTTTCCAACTTCCTTTATGTTGTAATTATTTTAAATCAAAGCCAATTTATTTAAAACATCTTACATTACAATTAATTTTTTATTGTGTAGGATCAACATGGTTATGCTAAAAATCAACATGGTTATGCTAAAATTATAAACCACCCATGAATAATGTTATCACTATATTTTTTTGGCATGAATGCTGTTTTATTTGTGTAACTTAAGAAGGTTTTTTTGGATGTGTATATTATATTGGTCCCATATTTAATAATTATTTTAAAACTCCCATATAAATGTGAGAAACACCACACAATTTCTCATAATATTCATTTAGTACCTTATCTTCATCATTTATATGTGGAATAAAACTTTCATATTTAGAAGGATATATGTTAAGTTTTATGTGTAAGTATGAATGCCACATATCTATGAATATTTGAGAATACGTAGGTGAATACTTAATATTATTTATGTAATTCTTATTCCCTTAATGGGGAAATAATACCTTGACTAAAGATGAACTATAATTCCATATGTAAGAGTCTAAATGCTAAGGCATATGATGTAAATTTAAATCGGATGACATATTATTGAAGGGATTCATCATCATCTTATTTTAAATTTTGAAAATTTTCAAGTCTAGGCATCTTGTGTATGCTGAAATCGAAAAATAAAACATCCTCTAATTTTGAAAAAGTAGTTAATGAACCTTTAAGCTTCAAAACTAATTTTGAGCTTCATCAGTAATAATCATATGAAAGTATTTTAGCAATAGTTTGTCATCTTTATCCCATTGACCAAAATAATGTACATACTTAATCATGTGATCAAAGGGATATTTATGATGATAAAAAAGTGGTAATTGTTGTAGTTTAAAACCTAGTGGTTAAGGATAGTCAAATACACAATGTGAAATTGGTTGATTATGGAATGGGTTGATATTTTAGTTGATATTAAGGTAGGCCATGTTGATAAGTATTCTAATTGATGTCAATATTGATGTCATTGATGCCAAGATGCATTTGGTGAAGATTCATGTGAGTGGTATTTGAGGTATGAGATTGTGCGATTGATGTGACAAAGAATCCATGTGACAATATGTACATTTGAAGGCAATAGAGAATTTGAAGGAAACCCAATGATTCTTATATTGTTTAATATAAAGGTTGATGTCAAGGTCCAGATAAAAGATAATTTGAAGGAAACCTAGATATTATTATATTTTTTGATGTCAAGGTTAATGTCAAGGTTTAGGTCAAATTAAAGCTAACAATTTTGTCACAATAAGGTATGATGGTCAAAGTAAGCATTGAATCATGGCTTGTTTGGTTCTAGTTTGACTATGTGTAGTGAGGTCAAAAGATTAGTCTGCAAGACCAATATTTGACATTAGACCTTGTGATTTTTGTATTTGAGAATGGTATATATATTTAAAAGGATATTTTTAAAGTATAATTGGTCATGTTAATTTTTATTTCAAGTTTTGAAAATCAATTTGTTCATGATTGGGTTTTGGAGTGTTCTGGTAGTTTTGAGTGGGCTATTTACAGAGAAGTGTTTGAGTCCTTTTGCCCTGAGTTGTGAAGTATAAATCATATGATGATTACTTTGAGATAATTTAGTTTTTTTATATTTGATTTATTTACATATTTTTTTATTTAATTTGTGTATAATCTTTATTAGTTCAAGATAGATTTTCTATGTATGAGAAGGCTTGATTGTGGACAGTGCTACAAGGTGTGCTTCAATTGGTGGTTGGAGATAAAAAGTGTCATGGAAATAAGATGAGATTAATAAGGATATATTTTAGTTTAATATGAAATTTTAATTCTATTTATGTATTTTTAAATTTTTCTAAGGAGTTTAAAGGGTAACATGCACTAATGAAGGCCTAATTGATTAGGTCTCATTAAGGCCTAAAGGAGGTTTTGGTATTTTAAGTTGAGAATGACCTATTGAAATGATTGATTAATGTATGAAATGTGTTATAATAATTATTTTAAGGATAATTTAATTGTTCAAGTGTATATTTCAAACTAAGAGGTACATGAACAAGAGACTTATATAAATACAAGGTAGTTTTAGGCCTATTTGAGTATGTAGAGAGAGTATGCAAATGAAATAAAATATTTTTGAGAATAAGGAGGAATTTTATACCATTATAGGATTATATATGATCTATTATTAATATATTAAAGTGTTTTTTCATATGAATATCAAGGTCATATGACTTAAGTAGTATTGAAGAGACCTGATTGAGCAAAGAGGCATATAAGGCAGTTTGAGAGGGATAAGAGTGTGAAGAGATGAAGAAGTGGTCGTCATCATTTGTTGATAAATAATGTGTTTTTAAGGTGATAAAATAAATTATGTGGATTATTTTTTATGATTCATCTAGGGGGTTGGTTCCTCCTTATAAGTTAGTGCATGATAAAGCCTAGTTGGGTTGGTGCTTATCTAATTGGGGTGGGTGTTCCATGTGCAGTTGATGATTCACTAAATTATGATAGTTTAACTTATATAAATGTAGTCCATTTGTATGGATCAGTGTGTTTTATTCCCCTTGAGGTTTTTCCACATATATTATTGGTTATCTTGTGTAATCTTGTTTCATGCTTGTATAGTTGATTTCTTATGCATTGTTTGATCTATATGTTGATGTGATGGTTCATGTATGATAAAGAGGAATTGAAATAAATTTTTTAAGAGAATAATTCACCCCCATATTAGTGATTTTTATTCATAAATTTTTTATTATATAAATTCATTTTAAGTAGGCCTAACATCCTAAAGGAGATCTTATAAGCAAGGACGACTAGTCATCAAGATCAAGGTGGTTTTTCTTATAGTAAGGCTCCATTATTAAACGGGACTAATTATTATTTTTGGAGAATAATAATGAGGACATATATAATGTCAATGGTCCATGACATATGTAATTTATTTGTATATAGATACACTCCACCTCTTATATGACCAATTGATGTAATAGTCAAGAAAAAAAGTGAGAGTCTTTCCAAGGCAATGAATGTCATTCTATGTGGGCTATCAGATGCAAAGTTTGTGAAGGTGATACACTATGAGTCAACCAAGGTGATTTGGGATAAATTGAATACTATCTATGAAGGAGACACCAAGGTGAATATGGCCAAGTTACAGACCCACTAGAGATAATTTGAAAGTCTGAACATGAATGAAGATGAAACCATTGCATCTTACCTATTGAAGGTTGATGAAGTTGTCAATATCATTAGAGGATTATGAGAAGTAAAAAAGACTATATTTATTCAAAAGTTATTGAGATCACTAACTCCTAGGTTTAATTCTAAAGTATCTATAGTAGAAGAGATGTAATATTTATACAAACTAGAAATGGATGGGCTTCATGGCATCTTGACTACCTATGAGATGAAAACAAATGAAGGAAGACCACCCAAGAAGGAAGTAACATTCAAATCTTAGAATAAGTTAAAATATAATAAGGCCAAAGATGAGGTATTTTTATATGTTGATGATGATGAAATAATAGCCATGTTTTCTAGGAAATTGAGGTTTGGTTTTGGTAAGATTGATCACTTTGCATCTAAGTGTCCTAACAAGGATGAGACTGAGCATGATGAAGAACATGATGAACATCATGGAGATGATAATAAGGTTTATAATCCTAACAATACCAAGAAATATTTTAGGAAGTATGAAGGTGGGAAAGGGTCATTCAAGAATAAGAGAATTTTCTATACCAAAGAAGATAACAACTCATCTGATGTAAGTCACATAATTAAATATCATAGTGATGATGACAATAATGAACATGAACATGAACATGACAATAGTGAAAATTTATTCATGGATATATAAATATAAAATGATGTTTTCTCAAAAGGGAAAGGCCTTATGGATGATGAATAATTAGATGAATAAGAGGTTAAATTAAACCTTGAGGTAAAATTGGTGAGTGCTCTAGAGGATTTAAAGTTCCAAATAAGGAATAATCATAAATATAAATCATTGGTTAAGGACTATGAAGATAAGATTTGTTTTTTTGAGGAGAAAATGAGTAACACATCCAATAAGTATAATGATATCATAAATTAGATTAAATCGTAGATGGAGATAGTCACTAATAGTTTAAAAGATAAAGAAGAATAAAGCACCAAGGATGGAACTAAAATGGAATCATTAAAATGTTGGATAAAACATATAACAATTTGAAGACCTTTGTGAAGTTTTAAAAGAGTAGTTATGTTATAGATAAAATTTTTAGTAGTCATAAGTTTGTAAGTGATAAGATAGGTCTTGGTTTCAAAGAAGACCAAAAGGAGGTAGCTCAAGTCAAGAAGAAGGATAATAAAGACAAGAAGGTCAACATGAAAAGACCAATTAGATATCCTAATGCTATGAGGTATTCTAATTAATTCAATGGTTATTGTTTTACATGCCATCAGTTTCTTCATAGAGTAAGAGAGTGTGGAAGACCCTCCAAAAATGAATATTTATGGGATTATGTAAAGAATCATTAGTCAATAGGTTTGAATGAGGTTTTTTTATACATATGTCATAATGTAGGACACATTATAAGAATTTGTCCTAATAGAGTTAGAAGGTCATCAAGTCAAAACAAGAATTTTGAAGCCCCTATAGTGAAAAAAAGAAGGAAAATGAATGTATGGAAATCAAATATAGTAAAGTTGAGTCATGATCAATCTAAACACCCAAGTGTACTGTTTGATATGGTAGATAAAACTTTAGATGTCAAATCAAGTTAAGAATGTTCATTATCAACTCAGATTATTGATCACATAGATTATGAAGAGTTAAATACATAGAATAATAAATCCTAAAATGATCCTAAAGGATATTCAATCTTGTGAGAGCATGGAAATATAGGAATCTCTTGAGTTTGTGTTATTTCAATTACTTATGGAAAGAGGTGACTACATTAGGCTTCATGGAGACTCTCTTCAGTTAGTAAAGGCTTGATAGATGTTTGGTTTGAGGGGGAGCTATTCAATTTGTTCATAAGCTCAAAGTTTATTTTTTTTAAAGCATAAAAGAGGTAAGAAAAGCTGTCCTATGTTTATAGAAGTTGGTTTCAGTCATGTTAGGGACAAGGTGAGTGATCTTAAAGTTCAGAGTTCATTTGAAAATTATGTTTGGTCTAAGGGGGAGATTGGTAGATTTGATTCCTTTTGAAATTTCCTAAGAATAGTTTCCAAATAGGGAGAATGAGGGATTCTAGAAGTTTTAGTATGTATGACCCTTTGTCATTAATGTCATAGGGGGAGAAAGTTTATGAAGGGAGATTGACCAATTTGGGTGAGATGAGAGTGATCAGATTGAAGAATATTTTGCCATCAATGACAAAGGGGGATTTTATTGAGCATTTTTGTTATTGATTTCAATATCGATGTCATTGATGTCAAGTTTCATCTAGTGATGATGAATAGTGAGTGGTCTTTGAAGTATGAGTTTGTGTGCTTAATGTGACAAGATATGCATTTGAAAGCAAGAGAGAATTTGAAGGCAACTTAATGATTATTTTGTTGGTTAATGTCAAAGTTTATATTAGAGATAGAATTTGAATGAAAACTAATGATTCTTATATTGGTTTATGTCAAGGTTTATTTCAAGGTTCAGGTCAACTTAAAGCTATCAATGTTGTCACAAAAAGGTATGATATTCAAAGTAAGCCTTGAAGCATGGTTTTCAGGCTCTAGGTCTGCATGACAACATGAGATACTTTTTATCAAAAAGAGATTTTTGTAGTGGTGTGAGAGTTGTATCAGAAGAGTGTTATTTTTTATATATCATTGAGGTAATCATGTTTAAGTACTAGTTCTTGAGTATAAGGTGTCTTGAGAAGCCTAGTCTAGACCCTATGAGAAGGTGTGCATAGTTAATTTTGGTGAAGTAAAAACAATATTTTGAGAGTTTTTTTTGAATTATGTGATCATATAGGTAAAGTATATATACTTTTATAAGTGTTTCAAAGTCATTTTTTAAGTTTTAAGTGCTTAATAAGCCAAGACATGGCACTAGTCATGACATGTACAATCCTTGTGATAAGGTATGAGTATGGTGACTTGTTAAGATAGATTAATAGAGGAATGAGAGGTTTTATGAGGTTGATTTATTATGTGAGAGTGGTGAATAATTAATGTAAGAGGCATGAAGGTAAATTTTAAGTCCTAATATGGTTTGTAGGTCAAGGTCTAAGCAAGCAGAGAGAGAGAGAGAGAGAGAGAGAGAGAGAGAGAGAGAGAGAGAGAGAGAGAGAGAGAGAGAGAGAGAGAGAGAGGCATAATGAGGGGAAATTATCATATTTTTAGGTGTTTGAGATCATACAATCATTTAAATATGTAAGTTATGTTGTTTCAAGTGTGTTCATGTATTTTTAGGTCATGGTTTCCAAGAAAAGGCATGAAAAGTGGTTTTGAGGTCTCTTGAGTACATAAAATGAAGGCATGAATACCTAATAAAGACTTTAAAGTGTTTATTGGCATGTGTAAACTCTACATGGGAACCTAATATATTAAGTATAGATGGTTAAGTGTCCTAAATAATAACTATAGGTATTGTTTTTGGATTTAAGGGGTAATCCTTTATGAACAATCGTTAACACCAAAACCTATGTTAAACCTCTCTAAAACCTTAACAAAGACCCAATATGAAATATATTATTAAAAACAGCCCAAAATGGTCTAAAATTACTAGGAAATATATTAGAGGTTGTATTAAACTGTCCCAGGCACCTCCAAGTGTGATTGAGTTGTCAGGTGTGTGAGTAGACCCTATAAGAAAGTGCACATTTCTCATAGATTTGTTGTAGTAGTTAGATTTGACCAAGTCAGATTATTAAAATAGATGGAGGATAAATTTGTAGACTCATTTTTAATTTCCATTAATGTTTTTGGATAGGTTCTATCACTAAATTTTGTTAAACTAGTTATCCAAGTTAGTTAGTCGCTAATAGGCCTAATGGTGGAAATAGTGAGAAACCTAGGCAACAGTGAGAAGATAATTAGGAATGGGTTATAATGATAGAGTGATGAAACAAAGTGAATGTAATTTTTTTTTACTGATATGTCCTATTCATTCTTTTTTGAAAGCTTGAAATTAAAGTATAGTTTTAAAAATGATGAAGCCAAAATGGCTTGTCTGGCTTAGTGAGGTCTATGTATAGTGAGGTCATAAGATTGGTATGCAAGACCAATATTTATCATTTTAAAATATGATATATATATATATATATATATATATATATATATATATATATATATGTATGTATGTATGTATGTATGTATGTATGTATGTATGTATTTAATAATATTATAATTATCTCATTTGATCATATAATTTCATACTAAGTCTTTTAAAGTGCTCATACAGGTGTTGAAAGTCAATGTCATCATGATTGTGCTTTAAGGTAAACTGACAATTCTAGGTAAACAAGTTGTAATGATGAGTTTGAGGATCTATGCCCTAATTTAAAGTATAAAATGCACATGGTTTTGTTTTTTTGTAGTTTTATGTCCTATACATTCTTTTCATGAGATTTTATATTTATTGAAAGTGTTTGACATGTTGAAATTAAAATGGCTTGGTTGGTTTTAGTTTGATTATGTGTAGTGAGGTCAAAAGATTGGTATTCAAGACCAATATTTGACATTAGAACTTGTGATTTTTGTATTTTATAATGGTATATATATTTAAAATAATATTTTTAAAGTACCATTTTTCATGGTAAGTGTTATTTCATGTGTTGAAGATCAATTTGTTCATGACTAGGTTTTGGAGTGTTCTATTAGTTTTAAGTGGGCTATTTGTAAAGAAGTGTTTGAGTCATTTTTACCTAAGTTGTGAAGTATAAATCATATGGTTAATAAAATAATGTCATTTAGTTTCTATATATTTTATTTATTTTCATGGTTGTTTAGATAATTTGTGTTTAATCTTTCTTAGTTCAAGATAGTCTTTATGTGTATGAGAAGGCCTAATTGTGAACAGTGCTACAAGGTGTGTTTCAAGTGGTGGTTGGAGCTAAAAAGTGTCACAGACCTAAGATGAGATTATTAGGGATATATTTGAGTTAAATATAAAGTTTTAATACTATTTATTGATTTTTAAATTGTTCCAAATAGTTCAAAGGGTAACACACACTAATGAAGGCCTAATTGAATTAGGTATCCTTAAGGCCTAAAGGAGGTTTTGGTCTTTTAATTCAAGGATGGCCTATTATAATCATTTATTAATGTATGAAATGTGTTAAAATACCTATTTTAATTATAATCTAATTTTTAAATTGTATATGGTCAACCAAGAGGTACATGAGCAAGAGACTTATATAAATACAAGGCAATTTTAGGCCTATTTGAGTATGTAGAGAGAGTATGTGATTGAGATAGGATATTTAATGAATATGTTAAAGTGTGTCTACATATAAATATCAAGGTCATATGACCTAATCAGTCTTAAAGAGACATAATTGAGTGAAGGGGCATAAAAGGTAGTTTGAGAGGGATAAGAGTGTGACGAGATGAAGAGGTGGTCATAATAAGTTGGTTGAGAAAAAAGGTGTTCTAAAGGTGATCAAATCAATTAGGTGGTTAATTTAGTGCTAAGTAATCTAGGGGGTTGATGTCTCATTTAAATATGGTGTTTTCTAAATCCTAACTAGGCTGGTGCTCCATGTAGAGTTGGTGCTTCACTAAATTGTAATATTTTGACTTATAAGACTATAGTCCATTTTTATGGATTAGGGGGTTTTCTTCCCCTTAAGGGTTTCCCACATATGTGACATGTTGTCTTGTGTAATATTATTTCATGCTTGTATTTTTGATGCTTATGCATTTCTTGATCTATATGTTGATGTGATGGTTCATGTATGCTAAGGAGGAATTGAAAGAGAGTTTTTAAGACAATGATTTACCCCCCTATGATTGTGCTTCCAACATGCCATTTTCATTTGAATCATATAAAATTTTATTCGAAGATTTCTAATTAAACTCATCATGGACATGGTATTATCACTAAGAATGGTGTTGTTTTACAAATGTTTTATCATTAGTTATAATCCACCACATATTTTAAATTTATGAATATTGGTATTATCATCCTCATGAATAAAAAGTGAAAACTTGGCATCACTAAGTTTAGGATATGTTGTTAATGGTATTGGATCTTAAAATTTTTGAATTTTTGGCATATTATTTGATAATTCATCCACCTTTTATAATGATAATACAATTAGATTTTTAGGTGCCTTTGGTAAAGTAAATACTTTTGGAACATTGGGGAATTTTACCATATTAATTTTTTAATGCACCCTTCTTCATGGTGGTTTAATGTTACTGGGAAAAAATTCCATGATATATTTATTTAAATTTTTAAAATTATCAATATAAAATGAAGGGAAAATATGATCATCAACCTCAATGAGAGGAATATTGTTTGTAAATTTCGAAATGATAAGATTTTTAATCCAAGTGTTTGCAATAAAATCTCCTTTTTGACTAGTTTGTAATTCAGCCATGATATCCTTATGGATTTGATGAAAGTTAGCATGATCAAATGAAGGGAAATTTTGATCATGTGTAGTTATTTTAGTTGTATAAGGTAATGGAAAAGGTTTTTGATATTTATTAATATTTTTAAACCCATCTCTTAGGATGATGGTCGAATGGACCTAGTTAGAGGGATAATAGAAACAACCATTCAAATATCTAAGATGATGTATTTGGGCATTGGGTAAAAGGTAACGCTAATAAATTTTCACTCTTTACTTGATAGAGAGTTTTAGATTTTAATATTCATAGTCATAAAAATAATTTATATCATCCATGATGAAGGAAATGAAGTAAACAAAAATTAGGGCAAAAAAGTCAAAGATCATAGATTATGGAACACTTATATGACAATCTATATCATAGGTCAACTTCACCAAACGTTTAACCCTAAATTGATATGGACAAATATATTATAGGGTGAAATATATAGTAATTAATAACCATAAGGGTGATAAATATATCTATAGTAGGCCAATTAATTACAAACTTAGATAAACACTATTCTAAATTTAAATGTTGAGATATCCAAAAAATAGTAAGTACAACTTTTGATTGGTATTGAAACAAATGGAATAAAAGAGTACTTATCTAGTTTAATATGCACATGAAAATATGATATAGAATAGGCCAGAAGTAGACTGGGTCTAAATTCTAAATCAATCATAAGATTCTATAAATTTTCACTCTATGGCCCTGAAGGCTTGTGTCAGATCTAGATAGTTACATCGATGTACCGGTCTAACTTGGATGCAAGTGTATAGTATAGAATATTAATTAGATTTATATATGACCACATGGAACCTTATTGGTTTTATGTCACCTTTTCTTTGGTGTACTCAGATCTTGCTCATATATTTTTTCTCCTTGTTAAATGACCAGACCCTAGTTCTTCATCTTCATAGAGACTATGGGAAAAATGGGTTAGTGAGGTCATGGTGTCAAGCTAACCCCAAATACCCCTATGTTAATGGGTATTTCCTACATAACACTACTCTGAAGAGGGACTTATATTAATTTATTTCTCCCCTAATATGTTGGATTATTTCCAAACAAGGGTGTAATATGTAGAGAGTAAGTACATATAGTGACCTAGCTTGTAATTGGTAAGATAAGACTCATGGGTTGATCCTTCAGTACTCAAAACTTATAGATGGTTGTCCCTATGACTGATATTTAAATAGGGAAAAATAGGGAATCTTTGATCACTTTAATTCTTGATTGAATTCTTTTGGTAAGTTGCCTTGTGAGAGGTATGAATTTTCTAGGTTAGTTATGAATGAGGATTGATCATGAATATACACCAATCCTTTAGAGAAATATCTTTCATTAAATAAATTATTCCAACCATAAGGACACATTAATTTGATGACTTTAGGGCATTGGACACTTAGTTTGGCATAAGACAATTACATCAACATAGGCATCTAGATGGGATATAAGTGTCCAAGAAGCCTAAAAACATGTATAGGTATAAAACTTGAAAAAGATGATAATAATTAAGTTTATATCATTTTTCATAGTGTAGAAGGCATGGTCATCAAAATAACATATGGTTGGAATAAGAGATAATTAATAGTCACAAGAGAAAGTGAATGAAAGAATTTTAACAATGAGAAGGTCTAAGTACTAAAGGGTATAATAATGAAAAGTACTTTATAAGTATACAAGAATGAGGTGTTATATAATTCAAACTTATTATCTATAAGAATATCATTTTAGATAATGCCTCTAAAATCCAAAGTTTAATATTTTTGTTAAAAACTAGCTTGATTTTAAAATTTTAGTCAGTTCACCCTCTTTATAGCATAAATCTATTGACATGTCATTTAACACGGCTCAAAAAATCTAGGATCTCAAGGTATCATGCCCATATAACCTCTCTTAAAAGGAGGCTCATGAGGATCTCCCCAAGGTCTATATCTACTCGATCATGCCATACTGGATAACCTAGATGGTCATTGTTCATAGTTCTAATTTAAAGGGATTGTTGGTTTGTAATATTATTTTTGATGTAATTTTTATGCATACCAAATCATAACAAGGTAGTTTATAACATTTTAGGATCATAATGAAGGTAAAATCCACTCCAGTGTATGAGTTATAAGTATGTGGTTGAACAACTGAGTGGTGGAATAGTAGACAAAGGATATATGTTGTTAACTAGGACTATGTATGGATGAATGATATCTAAAATAATGTTAAAACTAAGAAATTTAGTGAATGAGTGGATACTAATTTAAAGTGGGTAGATATAAGAAATAAACTTTAAAAGAGGGAAGGGTAGAGTAGAAAATAGGGATATATGACTTTGATAATTATCTATTAGCTATATTATTTATGGGCAAGTATTTTTAAAACTGATGTTTTCTTCTAGCAACTACTACACACACAAACAAACATAGTCAAGCAATCAGGGAAAAAATGATATAGGAAACTCAAAGATCTCAGTCAAAGGCTAGATTTTTTGGGGTAGCTTTTTCACACCTATACTTAGAAGATTATAACATAGACTAGGGAGGTATCTAATGAAGCTATTGCACATACATAGAAGAATATATCATAGAAAACACTTCTACACACTCAAAAAAATGAGACCGTCAACCTACTTGCATATAATCAATAATAATTACTAACTCTTCAATAACCATTGCACATCTAAAATCAGCATATCAATTATAACAAAAGGAATTCTTCGTATCTAATTCACAATTAGAATTACTAAATCAAATAACCAAGAAAAGATAAAACTTGATTACATAGAATTTGGAAATAAAAGGTACTAACACATGCATGACAATAAAAATCTGACTTTTTCCTATATTGATTTTTCTAACCATTAAAAATTAGGGTCCTAAATGTATATATAAACTTGTGGAGGGGTCGACTCATCCTCCAAGTGCATGCAAACTTGTAATAACATTACGTAATTAGAACCTTAGTTATAATTCTAGTTTCAAGATTCTATGTATGCATAGTCATTATTATCATACAAATATCAAAATAAAGTTAGCCTATATAATGTGATGCAACATGTGCATTCTTAGGAATAATTCATGCAACTTGCATATTAAATTTATAACATAAACAGACTATGAGTACAAAATTAATGCCTTTGCAATTGACACACAAAATTAACCTATGAACTAATGCTAGATGGGCATTTTCATGGTGCTATTAATTGTAGGAGTCATTGTAGTAGATACTAGTGTTAAACTAGAAGTTGAATTGTCAACCTTATTTGCTTCCAACTCAAGATAACACTTATGTCCTGTGTCATGTTGTTGTTTAGTAATGTCCACATTGATTAATGAGGGTTTGTACACCCTATTTACCTATCTAAGGAGATTAGCATGATCCACCTTTGTACTCTAGAAGTTTATCTTAAAAAATTATACTTATATCACTTTATTTCTATCAAAACTCAACTTGACCTCAATTTTTTCAAGTGTTAATCCCTGAAGGCTCTGTTTAAATTTCTTAAATGCTTACTGAAGGAGTTGATCAAAATTGATCCTACTGATAAGTTTACTTATTGAGTGTCTTGTCTTTGATACCTTTAATTATTAAAGAACTTACAAAATATGAGCTTCATATTCTTGATACTTTGGCATTACTACCCCAACTATTGTGATCCACTCTCTAGCCTCCTAGGTTCTCATTACCACCAAGTTGAGGCATTTGAATCCTCCAATGGTGTCATTAAATCAAGATGGATATAAGCCTTATTGGTATTATAAATAATAAGTAACTATAGTTTATTCTCATCCTATTTTAAATAATTAAACATTTATGAGTCTTAGTTAAATGAGGAGCCAATTCTACCCTCATTATATTAATTGATTCATTAGCATTGTATAACTTTGATTGAACTTGTTGAACCTTAATCTTAATTTCCTAAGGAATATGGACCATTTTCTATTGATCTTTTATTTGTTCTATCTCTTACTCAAGCTCCTTCCTGGACATTTTAGTCCCATCATGTAATGTTATCAAAGGATCCTTATTATTTTTAGTAAGGGACTTAAATTCCTCTATATATGGGGATTGCCCCAACTTCCTAGTCTTCATTTTTGCCAAGGTAAAGAATTCTTGTCTTTCTTCAAAAATAATTTCCCTTCCAGCTTCATCCTCCACTTTCTTCTTTCTAACCCTTTGGATTCTTATTTAGGGTTTATCAAAAATGGATATTATTGATGGAAAATATATGATTTTAAAATTTGGATTTTGAGAAGCCTTTGATTTGAGTTCAACTGCCCATGGAGGGATGACTAGTTGTGCTAGATTTACTGGCTATGTGTCCTCAACTATAGTCTTAACCAATTGTTCTTATGATGTTTGCTCTAAAGCTCCTTTAAGTATTAAGTTAGGAAGGAAGAGCCATGTGATTTTATACCAATCCAAATCCCCATATTGGGGTAGTGGGTGGAATATATACACCTTTTTCCCCCTTTTAGCCTTCCTCAAGGATGTTACAGTAGTATCTTAAGAACTCTAAACCTCTCAAATCCCAAGCTATCCCAAGATGATTTAAAGAATCAAGGAAAATTTATAAACTCTCTTTAAATTCACATGAATTCAATAATTTTTATCTTTCTTTTATCCTTCTTTTACTCATAACCTTCTTGATTGTTATAAATTTGTCTTTGATCTTGTCAAGGATATCTCATTCCCATTATCTGACCACAAAATGATTTTTCACCTTATTCAATGGATGCTAGTTTTATATATGTATTTTTATCTAAAATTAGGTTATTATTTCCTGATTATACTTTTACACACTTTTATAATGATTTTTAATTTACATATGTATATCTTCACCCTTATTGCTCTATTATTCTCTTTGCAAAAATACAAAATTCTACCATTTTAGGCCTTGAACCAAATTTTCAAACTGATCAATTGATTGTAATTTAAGGTAAAAGGGTTATAAATTATTTAAAACATATTTATAACTTCACACATACCAGATATAAATATTCCAAATTCTCTCCATAAATGAATTCTTGAGGAAATTGGACATACTATCTTTTTTAATCTTGTTTTTGGAAATTTACAAGTCTATAAGAAAAATAGTCATTTATATCTTTTCATGGATGTAATTTTAATACATAAAATAATTTGGGTCATGTAAATAATCTTATTTTTCAAATACCTATTAAATTTCAAGTCATTACGAGCATTCTTTTTAAAGTTATGTGCTCTTTAGTACCTGAGACCATGTTTTTCTGAGTTGTCTCAGAACTATAGGTCTCTATTTTGATCATATATTTTTCCAAATTTATCTAATTTATATAAAAAACACTTTAATTATATTATTAACTCCAAGGTTCATCTACACACAAAATTTAATAATTTTTCATTGGTTCAATCTCGAGATATAATCATTCTTCCAATCGTGCCCTAGTTTTTTTTCCACACAGGCCAAGAGCTTACAAAAGTCCATAATTCAACTTATAATGACTATTTTTGACTTATTTAAATTGTAAAAATATTTAAATTACATAATAATATGTTTCCAATTATTCATTATGATTAACCAATCACAAAATGAACCAAATATATAAGTCTTCTTCAAACTGTGTTGTGCAAACACCCTATTTTCTTGCAGGCCAAGGGTTAAATTCTTGAATATTCAAGAATTGAGAGTTTATAAGGTTTTATTTATTATTAATTATATTATAATTAAAACCATAGACCTATTAACATTCATATATATACCTAATTCAACTACTTCCACGTGAATCTAATCTTGACAAAGGACAGTGTTTATGTATTTAGAAACCCTATCAAACTCCATTCATGACTCTTTGCACATTCCAACCACTTTAATCTTATTTGAAATATGATTTAAGTCTTAAATTGTTTCTAATTCAATGCTTATAGAATTATTATATGATTTTTATGACAATATGTGTTTGTTACTACCCTGAACTCTTCAAAAAACACTCACACAAGCCTATTTACTTTCTCAACCAGAATGCCACCAATGAACTCATTATTTGCATAACATAAACATGTGAATAAAAATATTTATTATTTATTAGATCATTAAATATACTTCCAATTCAGTTATTCTATGATTCATAGCTTCTAATCCATATTTTTCCTTCACACCTTCTTGTTTTTATAAGCAATCTCCTCCATCCTCTTCACTCTTACATTATTGAGTGAGGTCCTCCCTCACCATTTATCATATCCTTCCCCTTAAATTATCTCTCATTTAATTAGAGGCCCACCCTTTATTCTACTTACATTACTCTTGAATGATCTCTATTCTTTTTACATTATTTCTTTGAATGAGCTCCTCTCTCTTGAATGATTTTTACAAAATACATATAATACACTTAATGAAGAGTCTCCTTCTCTCTCCCTACACCCAAATTGGACTCAAGACAAAAAATAATAATATTTTATAAAACTAATATGCTAAGTTGAGAAGATATTCTAAAAAATTTTATATGGTTGAAATATTTCAACCATTTCCCCTTTATTTTCTCAACAAGCTTCCAACATAGGGATTCCTCTTAACAAAATTTTACTCTTTTTCACTCTTTCAAATTTTTATTTTTTTAAATTTACATTTACATTTAATCCTCCTCACAAGACAACATTTGGAGGGAAAATACAATAGTTTGAATTAAAACCCATACTAAGACATGACTTAAATTTTGCATACTTGATGGTTTCCATCTTTGACCATGTCCTCATGGAGATGTTTTGAGATGTTCATGCATCATACTCTCCCTCTAGAAAGAATTTGAACCTTAGTTCAAATGAGATGATCCTCCATGTTTTACTCTTTACTAATGCCTAGATCCCAAGGTCTTGTTACCAATGCCAATTCTTATCCTTCTTTGAGGTAGTCTTTGCCTTTCATCTTGCTTCTCTTCCTCTTTTGATATGTTCTTCTCCTCATCTCTTTCTTAGCTGCCATGTCCCATATCCATGTTTCTTCATATTCACACATGTCTTCAAGATCTTATTTTTCTTCTTATTTCATGGGCTTGTCCATTGAGATATGGACTTCATACATCTTCATCTCTTCAAAACCTACATATAAAACATCAAAATCCACCTTAAAATTAAAAACTTGAGGCCATGAAGCCTATTGATGATCTTCATATTTTTTTTTCTTGTTAAAAACTACCTTTGCCTCTTTGATTTTCTCTTCTTTTGCTTCACTATCACCAATGGTGTTCTCATCATGGTTTGTTTAAAAAAAACCCCTCTAACATTCTCAATTCCTCCTTTAGTGAGGTCTCATCTACCTCATTATTCTCTTCGTCAAACTTGGGCTCATCCTTCTCAAGGATTTCTTGTCCTTTACTTGTCTTGTCCTTCATCTCATCCTATCTTGAGCTATCTTCTTCTTCATTGCATAATAAGTCTTCATCCTTTTCACTTCTACTATGATTACTTGCATAAGAGCTTTCACATGACTAGTCATTAGCACTCAAAAATAATTCTTAGCATACTCTATGCTCATTTACAGTGACAACATTCCATGACTTAGACAATTTATCATCATATTCATCATAAATAACCTATTTACCTTTCAACTTACTTGATCTATTCTCTTCAACTCAACTTTTTAGTTTATCACTTGGTTGCATCATCATCACTTTATCTTCTTTTGACTCCATTAGTTTCTTGAACTTCCAACTTTTATCTTTTCGTATGTTTTCTTGAGGCATGTTTGTATCTCAAGCCTTATGCTCTTCATGTTTACTCTTCTTGACACCTACTTTGTTTTGTATTGGCTGCTTCTCACTTGTTCTCTTTGCTTGATTGACCTCTTGCTTGAGGTTCACCTTACTCTCTTTAACAATTGATTGCTTACACCACTTACGCATCACATAACCATGTCCTTGATCCTTTTCTAATGACTATACTTTTATTTTATCTCTATACACCTTCACATCAATAACCTTCTTCTCATAATAGTAATCATAATCAAGTACTGAACACTTATTTACCTCATTTTAGGACTCATACATAGAGAAATATTTATTTTTATCTGTGCTTGTTTGTTCTCTTACCTCTTATTAGCTTTCAATGACATCATAGAAGTCATCTTCATATTCCATCTATTCTCTTGCTTGTATGGGTTCCTCAACACCTTCTTTATTCATTACCCAATGCATCTCTCCTTTATCAATAGTAGAAAACTTACTTCTCTCTCTTGCACATTTACTTGTGCACGTGGTGTCTTATTTTGCACCAATATTATCATTATCTAAGGCCCTCCTCTTGACCTTCACAAGCTACTCATACCTGTAATAACCCATTCAAAGACAACATTAGATATAAAAGTAGGAGACCACAAGGTCCCTATGAGTGTTCTCTTTTCCAACACTCTCATCTTCTCAAGTGATCCTCCTATAACTTCATCTTATCTTTATTCTTTCTTCTTGTTCTCTATAATGAGAACCTTCTTCACAATCTCTTCCTCTTCTTGTTGCTCACTTGACAACTTTCTTATCTTCTTCAAGCCTCTATGGGCTTCACTCTTCTTGGAAATATCATTTTTCCTTCTTCTCCTCTTCATTAAGAGATATATTGGCCACTTAAACCTCTTCCTCATTGGCCATACCCATGCTTGCCTATTCATCTATATCAAAGACTCATATTTATCTACAAACTTAGCTAAATCTTTCTTCAAACTAGTAATCTCTTTATCAATTTCATTACTAGTCATACCTCTCTTATTTTGGATGTTTGCTTTCTTCTTAGTACTCTCCTATACTCTATTTCTCTAAAATTTACTCAACACTATCTCCATCTCTGATATCTTCACCCAAGTATTTTCCACCTTGGTCTCTTAGTCTCTTCAAGTCCTCACCTAGGTCTTTTTCACCCTAGTCTTTTGGTGTACTTGTCTCACCCAAACCTTTCTCATTGTCTAGTTTTTTGACAATTTATTGGATCTCACCTAGGCATTTTTCATCCTTGTCTTTTGATCGCTCTTAAAAATATTTTATAAACTTATTATTAATCACCATCAATAAATTATCAAATCCCAAGAGCTTCAAGCTCTAATACCAAACTAATGCCTGTAAACCTCCCAAATCCCAAGATCTTCCAAGATGATTTAAAGAATCAAGGAAAATTTATAAATTATATTTAAATTCACATGAATTCAAGAGATTTTATACTTATTGTACTCATAACCTTATTTATTGTTACAAATTAGTCTTTTACCTTGTCAAGGATATCCCATACCCATTCTTTGACCACAAAATGATTTGTCACCTTCTTCAATGGATGCTATTTTTCCACATGGATTTTGATATCAAATTAGGTGCTTATGGACCAATTATAATTTTAAACACTTTTATAATGATTTTTAATTTACATATGTATATCGTCACCCTTCTTGCACTATTATTCTTCTTTGTAAGAATACATAATTCTACCATTTTAGGCCTTGAACCAGATTTTCAAACTGATCAATTAATTGTAATTTGAGGTAAAAAGGTTATAAATTATTTTTAAAATATTTATAAATTCACACATAATAGATATAAATATTCCAAATTCTCTCCATAAATGAATTCTTGAGGAAATTGGACATATTACCTTTTTTTTAATCTTGTTTTTGGAACTTTACAAGTCTATACGAAAAATAGTCCTTTATATATTTTCATGAATGGAATTTCAAGACCTAAAAATATTTTTGTCATGTAAAAAAACTTGTTATTCAACTAAATATTAAATTTCAAGTCATTTTGAGCATTATTTTTAAAGTTATGTGCTCTTTAGTACCTAAGAACATGTTTTTCTGAGTTGTCTCATAATTATAGGTCTATATTTTGACCATATCTTTCTAAATATTGATCCAATAAATATAAAAACACTTTAATTATATTATTAAATCCAAGGCACATCTACACACAAATTTTCATAAGTTTTCATTGACTCAATCTCGAGATATAATCATTTTTCCAACCGTGCCCTAGTTTTTTTCCACACAGGCTAAGAGCTTACAAAAGTCCATAATTCAACTTCTAATGACTATTTTTTTCTTATTTAAATTGTAAAAAGATTTAAATTACCTATTAATATGTTTTTAATTATTAATTATGCTTAACCAATCACAAAATGAACCAAATATATAAGTCTTCTTCAAACTATGTTGTGCAAACACCCTATTTTCCTACAAGCTGAGGGTTAAATTCATGAATATTCAAGAACTGAGATTTTATAAGGTTTTATTTATTCTGAATTATATTATAATTCACACCATAGACCTATTACCATTCATATTTGTACCTCATGCAACTAATTCCATGTGAATCTAATCTTGACAAAGGACTATGTGTATGTATTTGGAAACCCTATCAAACTCCATTCACGACTCTTTTCACATTCCAACCAAATTAATCTTATTTGAAATAGGATTTAAGTCTTAAATTTTTTCCAATTTAATTATTATAAAATTATTATGACAATATATGTTTGTTACTATCCTGAACTCTTAAGAAAACACTCACACAGGCCTATTTACTGTCTAGGCCAGAATTCCACCAATGAACTCATTCTTTGCATAACATAAAAATGTGAATAAAAATATTCATTATTTATTATATAAATAAAGAGACTTAAAATTCAGTTCTTTTATGCTTCATTGCTTCCAAGCCATTTAGCCTTCACACCTTCATCTTTATATGCAATTTCCTCCTTCTTTACTCTTACATTATTGAGTGAGGTCCTCCCTCACTGTTTATCCTCTCCTTCCCCTTAAATTCTCTCTCCTTTAATGATAGGTCCTCACTCTCTTACACTTAAATTACTCTTGAATGATCTCTTTTTTTTTTTACATTCTTTCTTTGAATGAGATCCTTTTTCTTGAATGATTTTTACAAAATACATATACTTCTCTTAATGAAGAGTCTCCTTCTCTCTCCCTACGCCTAACTTGGGCTCAAGAAAAAACAAAGAAGATTTTATAAAACTAATATGATAAGTTGAGAATATATTCTAAAAAAATTTCTATGGTTGAAATATTTCAACCATCTCCCCCTTATTTTCTCAACAAGCCTCCAATATGGGGATTCCTCTTAACAAACTTTTACCCTTTTTCACTCTTTCACTTTTTATATTTTTACATTTACATATACATTTACTCCTCTTCACAAGACAACATTTGGATGGAAATAAAATATTTTTAATTCAAATCCATACTAAGACATGACTTAAACTTTATATACTTGATGATTTCCATCTTTGACCATGTCCTCATGGAGATGTTTTGAGATGATCTTACATCAGGAAGGCATTATAAAGTTTAATTGAGTGGATGATACATGAAGTTGGGAGATTTTAAATGCCCCTTCAATCTTATTATAAACCCTCCTTTTGGTTTTAGGATCGATAAAGGTAGTCTTAGACATAATTTCCACTAAGGTGGAAATAATATATATGGTTGGCATTATTGGGGAATTAGAAACAATAGGAGTAAAGGAAACATCCTCTATTTTGGGAGTGACCAGAGGTATTTATGCCATAGTACTAAAAGGAACTGAATTAAATGAACCTACTAAAAAAATGGGGATGAAATAAGAAAATGTGGAAGATAGGATTAAAGGTTGAGCCTCCTTACCTATTTGGTAGTATTTCATTTGTGATCTCCATTTGTCATTTATGAGGCTTAATGCCTTTACTCTTTCTAATTCCTCTTCTTTGTCCATTTCTTATTCTACTAGAGTTTTTTTCTTAAATGAACATGTGCCTTGTGGTGGTTCATCATCAATTGGGTTCTCAATGAGGGGAAGAACCCTTGGATTTCACTTGTATTAGATTGTTGTTTTCTTAGCTAAGGAAGAGGCTCTCTAAATTGGGGTTTTAGAAACATATTTACTTGTAGATTTATACACATACAATGCAACTGGGTGACCTTAGCTTTATGAATTAGAGGATTCCAAGAAAATTGGATCCTCTTGAGTTCCTTGATGCTCAATTTCAATCATACCATGCTCTATCTTAATAACCTTCAATACTTGGGGAGCTTCTTGAGAAGGCTCTCCTTGTATCTCTATTGGTTGTAGGGGTTTGTTGACTCATAAGTCTTAATTAGTCCATTATTTAGGGGGTGGAAGCCTTGTGTTCATCTCTTGAACAAAAATTAAAGATTATCTTTGAATTATATTTATATGTTCCTCCCAAAGCCTAGCATTTTGTTCCCTTTCCATGAATTGGGCATCATATTTTACATTCAGGAACAAGAAATCATGGTCATAAGAAATGTGATGATATGGAATGTTGAAGCCTTGAATATGTTTCTAAATTTGACCATGAAGGTCCCAATCTATATAAGGTAGGGTAGCCAATAAATAATGCTTCCTTTTATTTCCAACTTCCCTAAAATGTTTTTGCATTGTGTAGCACATTTGGCCTATTGCCATATGGGATCCATAGAATGTGATTTTCTTCTTCTTTATTAGATTTTATTCTACACTATACCTAAGATGGAATGTAATCTCTTTTTTTATGATCTTATCAGGTGCATACTTTTGGAGGAATAAGGGTTGAACTTATTGCTAGCAACCATAATCACTATATAATATGGGTATAGCCAATAGTCATCCTAAGGTTCCAATGTATCTATTATACTCTTAGATATCTTGGGTAGTGGGGCCTCATGGATAGCTTACCATACATGAAGATATGTGTCTTTTGTAATATAGATGATATGCTTGGTTTATGTATATATGTGTATGAATGAAAAATAATCGTAGATGTGATTATTTATGAAATCTAAAGATGGGATCCAAATTTACCCATAGTCCCTGTATATAGTTCCCATTTCTATGTCGAGGAGGTATGCTATCATATATAAATGGCCTGCTAAATTGGACTATTTTTCTTTATGTAGAATTTTCTCCTTTATCCTAATGCTAATAATCTCTACCAGGGCAAAAGTCATGTCGAGGTCATCAACATGTCTATAAGTGGCACCCAATCTAGGTGGAGAAAATGGATACTTGGCATGCCATATAGCATATTCAAAAGGGCCATCTTGACACGGACCTCTATTCTAAATTTAGTGATAGGCACTAGCTATTTTCCATTTAGGACAATAGACTCCAAAAGAAGAAGCCATCCACTCAGAATTCTATTAATTGAATTATTCTTATTCTACACTACCACCTTATGCATGTTAAATATGTCATCCAGAATTGGAAAATATGAATAACTTTTAAAATCATCACCTAAGATATAATCCATAACCATCTTTTTATCCACATGATGTAAGAAGACATCATATATCACCTTTATGGTAAAAAACAAGTCTTGAAGTAGTTTGATACATGGCATAACCTCAGGTTTAGCTACCATGAAGTGAAATAATTTAATTTTGAGAGAGAGTAGGTATGTCACCAATTGGCTCTATGTTGATGATAGATCTTCTTCATGGAAAAAAGTATCAAAAACATTAATGGTGTCCCATAAGTATGAATACTTGGTATACACATCATTGAAGACTGTAGAGTTGAATATAATGTCTATATACTTAGTAGAATATTTAATGGAAAATATAGATGGTGGTAGTACTCCTCTAAACACTAAAGATGATGAATATATTATTTCCCATATGGTTTTTTCAAATTTATTTTCCTATATTTAAAAAATTATTTTTGTTGGTAGTGTCTTTGTAATTGATGCACATGTAGCTAGTGTTTATTCTTAGAGGAACAAATAAGCTCAAAATTTTCTTGTGATCAATGAACATGTCAATAGTCACAAGTTGTTGATATAGATTTTACATTCAATTCTAGTTCATGAACTATTAATTCCAAACATTCATAAACTTTCATTACCTACACAATTCAAAACTTATTAGTTTATTTGGAGAGGAAGCCACAACTTTTATTTTTTTGATAAGTGTCATGAATTAGTTTCACTTTACTGGATAATCCTAGTGGGATTTTGACAATTAGGATCATGTTTAGTGTTGGGACCAAGACAACTAACTCTTTTGAATCAAAGGCTTCAAATCTAAACCCTAAACAAAATATCTAATGAATAAAATCTTGAATAGATTCTTTGACCGTAAAATCTAACAAAGGAGTTCTAAACAAAACCAACTACAAATAAGGGAAACCCTGAACATAAGTTTTAAACAAAATATCTGATGAACAAGTCCTAAGAAAAATATCCAAACACAAAATTCTATGAAGATTATTCTAAAAAAATTGTCTAATAAACAAATTTTGAATAGTTTATCCAATGAACAAATACTGACGAAGAAGTTTTTAGTAAAATGCCTGATGAAAAAAATCCCAAATAGAAGTTTCAAACAAAATGATCTATGAACAATTTCCAAACTTAATAATTTATGAAGCACTAAGTCCTTCAAAGTGTGCATGACTTTCAAAACTTACATAAGTAAAAGAATCCTAGAATATATTGTTAAGTTAGTCCAAAATGTAAAACACCATTGTTTATAATTCTAATTATTGAGATTAAATATCAATCCATAAAACTTCAGAAAATGAAAAAGTAAACTTAAAACATAGGCCAAATCAAAAAACAAAGTGGGTCACCATTATTTTTTTAATAATATGGGGAAGGTTAGGTACAAAAAATGGTGACTTATAGGGGGAATACTTTCAATTATTCAATAACTTAGAACTTTGGTTATCAATTTCAAATCAAACATGAACCATACCATAGAAAAAAATACTTGAATCAAAAATATGAAAAAGACTCTCAACTACATCATACAACATACTTACCTTCACACCCTTAGATCTGTGTGTGCTAAAGTGATGTCATTTGATCCTTATTCTGAGGATATTTAAAAATATTTGGAATAGTTTTAGGTTTCAGTCTGGTTCTTTGTAAAATCATTAAATCAAGGGAATTCAAGCATTACTCTATTTCTAGCTAGGTGTCTATAGCCCTGATAGAAATACCTATGGGTTCCTTCTCTTCTCTTCCTTCATTTTTAAGCATGACATGTGGTACATTGACCTTATTTCATCATGTGAGCCTTTGATCCCCTTTTGATTTTCTTTGGGCTTTAATGATCACTCTTTTTGAATGCATTATTCTTTTTATGAATGAAATAAGGAGAGACAAAACCACCATGATTTGGTGTAGTTGTAAAAACATTATTTACTAGAACATCCCTACCATCTACATCTATAGCAGTGATTATCACCTCTAAACAAGTATTAGTATGAATAGTGTGCTTGGTCTAATAGAGTGAGTAAACTTTCTAAATTTATTTGGAGTATTCAAGAGCAACTTTCACACACCTAGTAAAAATATTCAATTGAAACACAACCTTGAATAACTATCATTACATACCCAAATACTAAAGACCTTAGACATAAAAGTGTACTAGGCTTGTGAACAGACCCCAAATTATGAGTCCCTATGTAGTTTCCCTTTCCCATATATCATTTTAAGCATGAATAAGAGCCCAGTGGGTAGGATGTGCATTTTGTCATGTCAAGATGAACCAATTAGATAATCATAGGAAATAATAAAACATCTAACCTAGAAATCAAAACACCTAAACTAAAAAGCAAGAAAAATAAACTAGAAAGTAGGGAAACTAAACTTGAAAGCAGGAAACCTAAACTAGAAATAAGGAAAATTAAAATAGAAAGCATGAAACCTAAACTAGAAAGTATGAAAACTAAACTAGAAATAAGGAAACCTAAACTACTACCTCTACCATGCCTTCTTCATCACTCGAGGGAAACTTTAGATAGTACAGCCATAAAGTAATGCTTCAAAACTACGCATTGACTGGATATGTAAGTTTAGCACCTTGAAGGTCCCTTAAATAAAATGCATTATTGCCTAGGATATCTCAAATTTGGTATGGTACAATCCATAATGGGGTGAGTTTATCATGCTTCCCTTTATTTTCATGGGATTTATCCCATAAAAGAGCTAGATTGAAGATCCTAAGTGCTTTGAATTTTGCCTTTTTGTCAAAAAACCTTTTATATACATTTTGATGTTTGCTAAAAGTTTGTAGATCCTTAGTCCTTAACTCTTTCATTTCTATTATATCTATTAAATTTAAATTCAAATTTGTCATTTGGTTCCATTTATTCTTATATTAATTGATAGGTCAGAAACTTTAGCATGATTAGTAATACTAGATAATGTCCATACACTAGTAGATAGGGTGAGGCCTTAAGGACATTCTTATATCTTATTTAATATGCCCATAGGGATTATTTAAGTATATTATGCCAATCTAGAGGCTTATCCCAAGAAAATTTATTAATCACATCTATTAGGTTCTTATTCATTGATTTGGCCAATCCATTTCCCTAAGGATAGTGGTTAGAAGATGACCTGATAGTGTTCTAATTGTCATGAGCCCATTTAATGAATTTAATTGATTGTAATGTTAGCCTATTATCATAAACTAGAGAGATGGGAGTATCAAGTCTAGTTGTGACGTGTTCTTCCAAGAAGGATTCACATATTATTATCTGGAATTCTTGGTTTCCACTACCTCAATCCATCTGCTACAGTAATATGTGGTAGTGAGTATAAAGTTATGACCTACTAAAGAGTTTAGGTTAATGATGCCAATGAATTCTAAACCTCACTGGGTAAATGAACTTCCCTCAATAATAAGTTTCAAGGGCATTGATGCATTCACTTATCTTTTTGAAAAAATATGGCATTCATGACATGTCCTTATAGAGACATGGGCATCATTGAAGACTATTGGCCAGTAATAGTCTGTTCTTAGGATTTTGTGAGTTGTGGTGTTCCTAGATGGATGACCACTATCTATAATTTTGGTGTAGGTTTTCTATAATTTCTTGAGCCTCTTCTATTGATACAATTCTAAGGTAAATGCCTTCATAATTTCTCCTATAAATAATTCCTTTTCTAGTCATGTAGTGAGTGGATTTAAGCCTCAAAGTTTTCTTTCATTCTCAATTGAGTTCTGGGGGACAAGTACATATAAGAAAATATTGAATTATGTCAGTATACCATTCTCCTCTGGACACCTGAGCCTCACAAACCTCTTCAATTGTAAGCCATGAGATAGGCTCAATCATGAGTTGGATAATACCCTAACCTTGAATGATTTTAGTAGGATTGATTTTTATATCAAATTCTTGCAAATTCTTCATCCATTTTCCTCTGTGTTCTCCTAGTTCATTTTATGTCAAGGTAAGCTTGACAAAAGGGTTGGGCATGATGGTGATAGTCTTATTTATCAGGATGTAGTGATGGAATTTATTTATTGCTTTTAAGAGAGAGAATATTTTCTTATCAATCATGGAATACTTAAGTTTTACATCCTTCAAATTTGTGCTCATGAATGTAATGGGGTTCTCAGTATCATCTCCCTTTTGAATTAGGATACCACTAATTGTATATTATAAAGAAAATGAATATAAATATAATTACTTTTTAAAATCTAAAATAATTAGTATTGGGGCCTAAGATATAACATCTTTGATGTCTTGAAAAGACTTTCAGGCCTCAGGTGTCCATTCCACTTTAGCATCTTGTTTGAGCATTGCATTCAAGGATCTCAAAATTTTTACAAATCTTGAGATGAACTTTCTTACAAAATTTATTTTCCCAAGGAAAAATGTGAGATTATTCTTGTTATTTAGTAGTGCAATCTTTGTAATACTCTAGATTCTATCTAGATCGATGATGATCCCTTATTTTCTAATGCTATGTCCCAAAAGGTTACCCTCAGTAACTCTAAATATGATCTTTTTTAGGTTCAGCAAGATGCCAACCCTTCAAAATCTTTTGAATATTGACTATAGATGCCCTATATGATCATTCTTATTCTTGAAGAAAATAGTAAAGTCATCCATATATATGATTATACATATACCTATCAATATTTGAAATGTGTGATTCATTACTTTATAAAATATGGAAACTATGTTAATTAGGCTAAAAGTCATCCTCTTGTATACATAGGTACCCCACTTTATGGTAATTGTAATTTTCATTCTATCTTTTGACTCTACCAGCACCTAGTTATAACCTTAAAATCCATCCAAGAAGGACATCATTTTAGAGCCACTAACTATCTAAATAACCTCATCCAAAAAAGGAAATGGATAGTTTTCCTTATCAAAAGATTTATTAAAGTTTTTGAAGTTAGCACATAATATAATTTATCCATTCTTATTTCTAATTGGGACTAAATTGGCCACCTAGGTAGAATGCCTGATTGGGAAGACTATCCTTACATTCAATAGTTTTTCTACTTCTCTTTGATTGATAGGTTCTAGTATTGGGTTCACTGGTCTCCATCTTTGTCTGAATGGCATGTGGTTTGGTTTTAGTGGATTTTTATGGGTGATGACCTTTGGGTCATAAACCTTGAATTCCTCATACATCTATGTAATCACATCCTTATACTGGGTGAGTAAATCTTTCACCCATTACCTTTGTTTTAGAATGTAGCTAAGGCCAATGTTGATGTAGTGTGGGCTACTCCTCCCAAATTCTCCCTTTTAAAGTTAGACTCTCTAATGTTAGGATGCCTTTGTTGTTTTTCTTAAAGATATATATCAAATTTTCTTTCTAATAAAACCATTCCAAGTGGGAAATAATTTTCTTTGAGTTGGGTGATACCTTCCTCATCTGACTCCTCTTGGAAAAGATAATTGAATTCTTAGTCATCATTGATTTGGGACTCAAATTGACTTGAGTTGGTTAGAAAATAGATGATCTCTTGGTAATCATCAAAGAATTTAGAATTCTCTACATTTTCAAGAATATAAGGACAAGATACTAGCTCAATGGAGTATCTATGTAATTGGGATTCTTGGAGAGGCTCCAAATTGGCATCCTAGGTAGCCAGTGAATCCATGACTTGGTTTTATTCTCTAGGAATAACCACTATATTGAAATCCTCAAAGGATTCAATTAAATCCCATGATCTATGTTTATATCTTTTTAGATATGATAACTTGCATTGTTATTTGTTTTTAACCTAATTGATTACTAGCTCTAAATCCCCCTATACCAATAAATTCTTGACATTATTTTTAATGGAAAAGTGAAATCCCAAAATCAAAGCTTCATATTCATATGTATTTTTATTGTAAGGAAATATAATCTATATGCTACCTTATGGATTAATTAATTTGAATCTTATGCCTAATCCTTGCTTGGATCTAGTACCATCAAAGTGGAGAGTCCATAGTTGGGCAGTGCCTTGGGATTTCAATTCTTGTATTTCATTTTGTCTGGTGAAACTATAAATTCCAAGACTATGGGATTCATAACTCATCTCTTCATTATTGACATTGTACTCTATGATAGGATACTTAATTATTAGTTCATGATCAATCTAGATTTGGTTTGGAAGGCCTCTCCATGGTGGCCAAATCTGAGATAAGTCTATTTAGAGGCATTCATTGAGTGTCTTAAACTAGTCCCTACTCAAAAAGAGTCCATACCCTTTAGGAATGTCTACTAAAAGGATATTGATAGTCATCTTTACTTATGGATCTAATGCTACCTAAGTCATTTATTCAATCATCAATACCATTGTTTTATCTAACTATGAGTCTATTCTCTTTAATGGGCTTAGAGTTAGGCCAAGATTTTGACAAATAGAATTAGGAATCATAGTGGCTAAAGCTCCAAAATTGACTAAGTAATTTTGAATATTTTTTTTAAATGCCTTAATAGATAGAAAAAAAGGTGGAACCTTTGACTTGATTTTATATATGACATTGGTGTTAGAGGCCTTTGTTTTCTCTATAGGAACTTTTGTCTTTTCTATAGGGACCTTCCTTGTGATAGAATTCTATAGTTCTTTCTATTTAGTAATCTAGGATAATTCATGAAGGGTGATGTTTACCTTTATTTTCTTCATGTCCTCGATAATTTTATACCCCCCTCTAATCTATTCCTCTCTATTTTGAGGATGATCAGTCCCTTTTGGGAGAGGTGGATTATTATCACCTTTCAAATTCAATGGAATAGTTATACTATCTAGAGGATTAGACATGAAGGGATACATGTTCCTTAGATTTTAACCACATTAATGATATTTTTTATAGGCATGGATCTCATTAGTTTTGTCCTCTAGTATGTTATCATATTCACTCAAAAAAGGAAACTCATGGGTCTCAAAATACATAGTGGTGCTTGAAGAGCAAGAATTATGGTGGAATTCTGGTGGGTTATGCATCAAATCTTGCCTCACCACCTCTCTTTGAAAGATCTCAAAAATTGCACAAAATTCAACACAGTCAAGTTCACCATGTTGAGACATGTTATGAATTTTGCACTAATTGAGCAAGGCTGTCTCTACTATATTGATTTCCAAAGGCTTGTTAGACTAGTCTATATTATTTATATACCTATTAAAGGGTCTATTATACCTTTAAAACCTATCATTTTGATTATAATTCATGCCATTAGTATTTATTATCTTTATTTTCATGCTAAGAAAATCATTTCTTAATTTATGTACCATTTTTTGTATGGCATCCAACTTTACTTTAATAGAATCTATGCCCTAAAAAACTATAGTAGGGGCTATAACTTGATGTTGGTTTTGTTATTAATTATTTCCATGTGCATGGTTGTTTAATAAACTATAATTAGACTGAATTCTACATTAGAGAAGGTAGTGTGCATAATTAATTCTAATTAAATATAGGGATATGCTATTTCACATGTGGAACTGGATTTAAATTTAGGAGACCAACATTGATACTAGGTGTGTCAGGCACCTAAAGATTAAGTTGTCTATCAATGTTTATGTCCTCTTCATAGGCTAATACCAAAGGGTTGATAGTAACATCCTTTTGTAAGAAAAATATAGTAATTAGATCCAAAGTATTCTTGTACATTTCTAATGCCAATAGTTCTATTGGTTTATACACCAAGTTTAACTAGGTATACATATTATGAAATATTGTATTGAAGGCCTGGATTGGTTTATTGTGCTCCCTCTTCATGGTAGTAAAGTGTTGGTTTATCAAACTAGGGATGGTGACCTGCCTAAACTATGCAAGAAAATAATTTTGACACTCATTCTAGGAAGTAATGGAATTCTCTTATAGATTAAGGTAACGATCATAAGCAACATCCTTTAATGTGAAAGGAAAAAGTTTGCATGTAACATATTCATTAGTAACATTCATAAATATCAACATAGTTTTGAAAGATTTGATGTTTTCTTCTACCATTCTTCTTCCTGAAGGAGAGAAGGTTGGTAGATACATTTTTGGATTCCTCGATAGATCATGTACATCCCTTAGGAAGGCAAAAATAGATCTGAATAATTGAGGTGGTTGAACTATAGGATGATTAATAGTGGGAGTGTTCCTTATTGGGGAAGGTGTTCTAGATTGGGGTATGCTAGGGGTAATTGGCAAAAATCTAGGCCTTTTGTGATTTGACAAAGGTGAGACTAGAAGACTAGCATGAGCTCTGGATCTAGTCAATCTACCAGGTGTCTCTAGTGTAACTCAATGTAGGGATTAACCTCTTTTATTTGAAAGGTTATGTCCCTCATTCTAGCACTAAAAAAAAATTTGATGCAATTTTTATGCACTAAAAATTATAATAAAGTATCCTCTAATGTTTTAGGATCATAATGGAGGTAAACTCCACTCCAGGGCATAAGATATAAGTATGTAGTTAAACAACCAGGTGGTGGAATAATAGATAGAGCATGTTGGTTATTAACCAGGACTATGTATGGATGAATGATATCTAAAATAAAGTTAAAACTAAGTGAGTTGGTGGATGGGTGGATACTAATTTAAAGGTAGATCTTATAAATAAACTTAAAAAGAGGGAAGGGTAGAGAAAAAAAGAGGGCTCTATGACTTCAAGAATTAATTATTAGCTAGATTCTTCATGGACAAGTGTTTTGAAAACTAATGTTTACTTCTAGCAGCTACTGCACACACACATATAAACATAGTCAAGTAGGCTAGGAAAAATTGATATAGGGAACTCAAAGATATCAATCAAAGGTTTCTCCTTTTGGTGTAGCTTTTGCACACCCATACTTAGAATATTATAAAAATATCTAGGGAGGTATCTAAGGTAGCTATTGCACACACATAGAAGACTATATCATAGAAAACACTTCTATACACTCAAAAATATGAGATAGTCAACATAATTGCATATAATCAATAATAATTAATAATTCTTAAATATCCATTGCATATCTAAAATCAGCATATCAATTATAACAAAAGGAATTCTTCATAGCTATTGCACACCTAGAATTACTAAATCAAACAACCAAGAAAAGATAAAAGTTGATTACCTAGAATTTGGAAAGGAAAGGTACCAACACATGCATGACAATCAAAATTTAACTTCTTCATATATTGATTTTTTTGACCCTTGAAAATGAGGGTTCTAGATGTGTATATAGACTTGGGGAGGGGTTACCTCATCCTCCAAGTGCATGCAAACTTGTAATTACATTGTGTAGTTAGAACCTTAATTCTAATTCTATTTTCAAAATTGTATGTATGCATACTCATAGTTATCTTACAACTATCAAAATAAATTTAGCCTGTATAATGTGATATAACATGTGTATGATTATGAATAATTTAGGCAACTTACATATTCAAGTTCTAATATAAGCAGATTATGAGTACAAAATTAATGCCTTTGTAGTTAATGCATACAAAATTAGCCTTTGAATTAAGGTTGGATGGGGATTTTCATGGTGTTATTGATTTTTAGATTTGTTGTAGTAGATATTAGTGTTGAAATGAAAGTTGTATCATTAGCCTTCTTCTTTACTTCCAACTCAAGATAACACTTATGTCCTATATCATGATATTATTTGATAATGCCCATATTGATTAATGATGGTATATACACCCTATTTACCTATTTGAGGAGCATATCATGCTCCACCTTTGTGTTCTATAAGTTTATCTTGAATATTTCTACTTATGTCACCTTCTTTCTAGCAAAACTTAGCTTGGCCTCCATTTTTTCAAGTGATAATCCCTAAAGGTTCTATTTAAAGTTCTCAAATGCTTGCTGAAGGAGTTGAACAAAATTGATCCTACTAATAAGTTTACCTATTAATTATCTTTCCTTTGATAGTTTTAATTTTTCAAGGACTTGAAAAATGAGAGCTTCATATTCTTAATACTTTGGCATTATTACCCTAGCTATTGTGATCCACTCTCTAACCTCCTATGTTTTACTTACCACCAAGTTGAGGGTGTCTGAAGATTCCAATGGTGTCATTTAATTAAGATGGTTATAATCCTTATTTTTAATATAAATAATAAATTTATTTTATTCTCATCCTACTTCAAAGAATTTAATAACTGATGAGTCTTATTTATATAAGGAGCCAATTCTGCCCTTATTGCATCAATTGCTTCAAGAGCATTATATATCTTTGATGTGGCCTACTAAACCTCAGTCTCAATTTCCTTAGGAATATTGACCATTTTTTTATGCTCTTTTATTTGTTCTAGCTCTTGCTCAAGCTTCTTCCTGGCCATTTTATTCCCATCATATAATGCTATCAAAGTATCCGTTTTAATCTTAGTAAGGGACTTAAATTCCTCAACATATGTAAACTTCCCCAACTTCATATTATTCCTTTTAGCCAAGGTAAAGACTTCTTGTTTTTCTTCAAAAATAATTTCCCTTCCATTTTCGTCCTCCACTTTCCTCTTTCTAACCCTTTGGTTTCTTCCTGTGGGTTTATCAAAAATGGATATTATTGATGGAAACTATATGATTTTAAAATTTGGCTTTCAAGAAGCCTTTCATATGAGCTTAACTACCCATGGAAGGATGACCAATTATTCCAAACTTACTGGCTATGTGTCCTCAGCTATAGTCTCAACTAACTATTATTTTGATGTCTACTCTAAAGCTCCTTTAAGTATTTAGTTAGGAAGGGAGGGATATGTGATTTTAGATAAATCCACACCCCCATATTGGGATAATGGGTGGATTGTAAACATCTATTTTCCCATTTTATCCTTCCCTGAGGATGTTATAGTAGTATCTTGGGAAGAACTAGTGAAAGGCATTGGCAAGTTTATTTGAGTGGATGATACATGAAGTTGGGATCTTGAAAATCCCCCTTTAACCTTCTTAGAATCCTTCTTTTTGGTTTTAGGTTGGATGGAGGTAGTCTTAAAGGGAATTTCCATAGTGTTGGAAAAATAGATATGGTTAGAATTATTGAGGAAATAGAAACAAGAGGGGTAATGGAAACATCCTCTATTTTGGGAGTGACTAGAGGCATTTGTGGCACAATACTAAGAGGAACTAAATCAAATGAACCTAATTAAGAAAAGGGGATGAAAGATGAAACTAGGGAAGATGAGACTGAAGGCTAAGCCTCCTTAATTGATTAGTTTTCTTTCATCAGTGATTTACCTTAATCATTTGGGTGGATTAATGCCTTTGCTCTTTCTAATTCCTCCTCTTCATCCATATCTTGTTCTACTAGATTTTTTTTTTTGAATTGAACATGTGCCCTATGGTGGTTCATCATCAATTGGGTTCTCCATGAGGGGAAGAGAAATTGGCTTCCTCTTCTAGCATATTGTAGTTTTATTAGCTAGGGAGGAGGCTCTATGAATTAGGTTCATATCAACCTATTTACCTATATATTTATACATAGGCAATGCATTTAGGTAACCTTGGATTTTAAATAAGAGGATTTAAATAAAATGGGATCCTCTTAAGCACTTATATGTTCAATTTCAGTCACACTAGGCTCTATCCTAATATCCTTCAATACTTGGGGAGATTCTTGAGAAGGCTCTCCTTGTTCCTCTATTGGTTTTAGGGGTTTATTGACCTAGAAGTATAAATTAGTCCATCCTTCAGGGGTAGAAGCCTTGTGGCATCTTTTGAACAAAAATTGAATGTTCTCCTTGAATTATCTTAAAATGTTCCTCCCCAAGCATAGTAATTTGTGCCCTTTCCATGACTTGGGCATCATATTTTACATTTAGGAATAAAAATAATGGTCATAAAGAATGTGTTGGTATGAAATATTTAATCCTTAAATATGTTTCTAAATTTGACCATGAGGGTCCCAATCTCTATGAGCTAGGGTGGCCAATAAATAATGCTTCCTTTTATTGCTGACTTCCCCAAAATGTTTTATCATTATGTATCACATTCATCCTATTACCATAAAGGATACATAGAATGTGATTTTATTCTTATTTATCAGATCTTCTTCTACACTTCACCAAAGTTGGAATGAAATCTCTTACTCTTCAATCTTATCAATCATTTACTTGGGGAGGTATAAGGGGTTGACCTTATTGCCAACAACCATAACTATATAATCTAGGTATAGATAATAGTCACCCTAAGGTGCCAATGTATCTACTATACTCTTATATATCTTAGGTAGTGGGGCCTCATGGATATCTTGCCACACTTGAGGATATACATCTTCTACAATACAGGTGATATCCTTGGTGTATGCATATATGTACATGAATGAAAAATAATTTTAGATGAGATTATTTATGCAGTCTAAAGCTACACTCCAAATCAACCCATAGTCTCTATATAAAATTCTTATTACAACATTAAGGAGGTACAACATCATATAGAAATGGCATGCTAAATTAGACCATTTGCCTTTATGTATAATTTTCTCCCTTAGCCTAATGATGATAATCTCCCCCAAGGAAAACATCATGTTGGAGGTCATCAACATGTCTATAAGTGGAACCCAATTTGGGTGGAAAAAATGGATACTTGGCATGCCATATAGCCTTTTAAAAAGGACCATCCTGATATAGATCCCTATTCTGAATTTAGTGATAGGAACTAAGTCTTTTCCCTTCAAAAAATAGACTCCCTAGGAAGAATCCATCCACTTAGATTTTTACAAATTGAATTATTCTTATTCTACACTACCACCCTATGCATGTCAACTATGGCATCTAGAATTGGTAAGGATAAATACCTTTGAAAATCATCACCTAAGATACAATCCATGACCATCTTGTGATCCATGTCATCTATCACCTTGCTGGTAAAAAATAAGTCTCACAAAAGGTCAATACATGAAATAACCTTGGGTTTAACTGTTGTGAATGGAAATCCTTATCTTTTGAGAGAGAGAGTTGGTCTATCACAAATTGGATTTGTACTAGTGATATATCTTTTTCATGGTAAAAAGGATCAATAACATCAATAACATCCCATAGGTATGAATACTTGGCATATAGGTCATTGAATACTATAGAGTTGAGCACAATGTTTGTATATTTAGTAGAATATTTAATGGAAAATCGATATGGTGTCAGTACTCCTATAAACACTCTAGATGATGAAGCCATTATCTCCCATCTAGTTTTCTAAAATTTAGTTTCTTAGATTTGAATTTATTTTTCTATTAGTCAAGTCTTTCTATTTGATGCATAGGTGGCTAGATCTTGTGCGTAGAGTAATAATTGAGTTCATAATTTACTTATGATCAATGGATACATCAATAGCCACAAGTCATTTATATAACTTTTAAATTTAATTCTATTTCATATGCTTTTAATTTTAAACATTCACAAATTTTCTTTCCATACATAATTTAAACCTTTTTAGTTTATTTGGTAGGGAAAGCCATGTATTTTCATTCTTTGACAAGTGTCATGAAGTATTTCCACTTTATTGGCTAAGCCTAGTGGGCTTTTAGTAGTCAGGGGTCATTTTTTGTGTTGTAACCAAGCCAACTAACTCTCATGAATAGAAGGCTCCAAATGAAAAACCTAAACAAAATATCCAATGAATAAAATCCTAAATAGATTCTTCAACCACAAAAACTAATGAATGAGTTCTAAACAAAACTAGTTGTGAACAAGGGAAACCTCAAACATAAGTTCTAAATAAAATGCCTGACGAACAAGTCTCAAGTAAAATATTTGAACACAAAATCCTATAAATATTGTTCCAAACAAGTTGTACGATGAATAAATTACAAATAGTTTCTTAGATGAATAAATCTTGGTGAAGAAGTTCCAAGCAAAATATTTGATGAAGAACATCCTAAATAGAAGTTATGAACAAAATGTCTGATGAACAAATTTTGAACTTAATAATTTCCAAAGTGCTAATTCCTTAAAAGTGTGCATGACTTCCAAAACCTACATAATTATAAAACTCCTAAAAGATATTAATAAGTTAGTTTAAAATGTAAAACACCATGGTTTGTACTTCTGAGTGTTGAGATTAAGGATCAATCTACAAAACTTCCATAGAATGAAAAATAAAACTTAAAAACATGGGCCAAATCAAAAAACAAAGTGGGTCCCCATTCTTTTTTTAAGAATAGGGGGAAGGTTGGGTACAATAATTTTAACTTAGTTTCACCATTGTTTTGGTCTTTTAGTGGATTTAGAGGGAATGTGGGTTTAGTTGTTTCATTCATGTGGGTTTCATTATATTTTAGAAAATAATAAAGCCATGCATTTTTTGATTTTACCATATGATAAAATTAAAATTTATGGGTTTTGATTAAATGAAAGTATAGTTGATTTAAACTTTCATTCATTCCATTATATGTGTATTCAATAATGTGATAATTATGATGGATAATAATATTGTAATTGAGATGATAAATATAAACATATTGTATTCACCTACATTAACCCTAGATAACAAAGAGATTAAAAAAGAGAAAGGGAAAAGAGAAAAAGCCTATTGAAAATGTATCCAAGTCTAAGGTCATAAAATCTAATGCAACCCAATAATTGATCCCATTTATAGATAGAATTCACATAACCATAATGAGAACTAGTGATAGAGTCTGAGGACTACATCATGAAGAGAAAAGAAAACATCACCACCATATTGCATACATAAGTAAATGAAAAAAAAATTACTTCATAACTTGTATTAATTTTTTTTTTACTTGGATAGAACAAATAGAGTTTACAAGTGATTGTTTGAGTATAAATTTAGGTAACATAACCCAAGGTAAAAAATAGAGGAAGAGAAAAATAAATTTAAAAAGTGATGGGTCCATAATGTCTTCTCATAGCAAGAATGAGCCATCCCTTGTTATGGCTCTCAACTAGAGATATATAATAAATATAGAAATGGATGGAAAAGAGTTTCCCTCTAAAATGACTTATTTGAATCTAATTCTTACCACTTTCTAATAATCAACACTTCATGCTTGCAAAAATATAAAAATAAGTTAAAATACTATAGTTAAAAACTCATCAATAAAATACAACACTCAAACACAAACAAGTTTTAACATGCTCAAAATTTCCCAAAATTGGTATTACCATTATGATCAAGATGGATAAATATTTTTTAAAATGTAAATAATTAAAAAATATAACTATTGAAACAAAAATTATCCACAAAAAAACCAAATATTTCAAAAAATAGGCGTAGTAGAACTAATTAGGCTCCAAAACTGGCCTCCAAACTTAATCAAGTTTCTAAGAGGTATAGGTCATTAAAAATGCACTTTTTAAAATTTCAAATTTTTAGTTCTAGTCAGTATTTAAACCCCTGATTATAATTAAATGCACTTATAAATTTATTAATGACCTAATTATAACTCAATTACCTAGATAAAACTAGGTTTCCAAATTTTACAGCCCCAATATTGAATCAGGTTTGGGACCCTTGAATAGGTCTGTCAATATTGAGTTGGAATTTTTTAGTTGTAACTAGAAATAAAACCATGATTATCATTAAGTATATCACATGAGGGGCCCCATAGAAATAATTAGGTATAAGGGGATAATTTTCAAAGGGACTAGGTTCTCTAAGTCTTGATGACCTAATTGGGGATTGGGCCTCTGATTAACAAAGTGATATTTTGATAGAGATGCCCTAGACTTAATCAGGATTTGGAGCCTAAATACAACTATGGCCTTTTTAAGACTCAACCTAAGATGTATGTAGGATTATTCCCTCAATTAAAAAATGACTATATAAATGGATCCCCCATATACCTAATTAGATGTTAGGAACTTGATTAGGTCTAGGGACTTACAACTTTTTGAGATAGAAAAATTGTTATATAAAATATCAAATATAATTGGGATGTGTAAATCAAGATTTAGTAGAACTTATTAGGAGTTTAAAACCTAATTAGGTTTACTAAAATAAATTTTGATCACCTACAACTAGTGTATAGAGGGAAATAAGAATTCATTTTTTGACCAAATGTAAAATATGAAATTTTATTATACGAGCTTGGTCATCACAATGGGATAGGTCTTAGAAGATTATTTTGCATGAAAATCAAAAATAACCCTTAGACCATCTCTAGATAGCTAAGATCAATATTTTTAATGGTAAATTGGGAGGTCAAGATTCCACTTTCACGCTAAGTTTCTTATAAGAAGTTTTCTCACATGGACATGGTCTTTCTAACAAATTTGGTTTCAAGGCCCAGTTCTACATGAAAATTGAGATGGTCACTGGTTTAACTTGGGCATGTTGAGACCAAATAGTTACGAGCATAAGTAAGAGCATAGTGAGAGGCTAAAAAATGGAGTTCCATGATTTGCAAGTAATTAGGGTGTGTTGTGAAAGCAATAATAGTTACCTTACCCACTATTCCTCTATGCTCTTATATATAATAAGGAATCTAGGTTCAATTTTGGAGATTAAATTACTTTTATAATAATACTTCTTTATATAAGTGTGTTTTTAATTAATATCTTAAGTCAATTAAATCAATTAATTAGTTAATACTCTTCCCTATTAATATGATATGGACAAGTGTGCACCAATTAGTACCTATCCTTATTTATAAACATAATTATGAGTTCATCTTAAACCATACTAAATTATATGAGTACTCAAATATATTAATAAATTTCTTGAGGTATTTTTTTCCTCTATAACAAATTATCTTTCTAGGTCAAATTCTGATTTTGCATTTGTATAGTAGTTTTAGTCTTCCTTGGGAATTGTGAAAAAATAAAATAGATTTATTTGGCCTAAAATTTTACCAAAATTTAAACCTTGGACTCTAAAAAAATATCCTTAAATGTCAACTATTAATTCATCATTTGTATGACATTTTTAATGACCTCAAGATTTTTTCCATGATAAAAAGAATGTGGGTTGGTCTAATTTTTTGTAAGGAAATATTTAATGTATTTTTAAGCATTTTTCTCTTTTATTAATATTTATAATTCACTACCTATTGTGAGATATTCCAAGTTCTTAGTAGAAAATTTCTAGGTTAAAATCTCTACTCTGGGAGTTTTGAAACTCACATAAAATTATCTTTATTGGCAAAGCATGAAGTTATTGATGTGTGAAGAGAAGGGAGTACCCCCAATACCTAGGTCTCAGACAATTTTTTAATACAGACTTTACCTTCCATGTACTTCATGGTATATTAGAAGCACCTTGGGTTTTTGTTTGCCAATAGGCAACCATCAATTGTTTGAGACTGTAGTGCACTGATAAGTGGAGAGCCCCATAAAGTTACTCTCTATGTACCTCAAATATGAGATAATATGGATTAGACTATGGTGGAATACTTTTTAGTCATTTTCCTTTGATTTTTATTACTATTTACAACTAAAATTAGTATATCAAAGAGCTTATAGATCAAACACACCCAACCTAGTAATTTTAGAGAAATTTTGGGTAAACTTGGAAAATTTGCACACTATTGTAATATTCTTATTCATTTTAAATTTTAGTATTCCTATTTAGGGTCTAGTTTTAGAATAGTACAATGAAATGGTAGTGTAGAGGGTATATTTGGAAAAAAATGGTTATTTCAAGATAACTCAAAAATTATGCTAGTATTAGAAGAAAAAAGATCATCCTCAATAGTTCAAACTACTTTAGCTAGAAAGGGTACATATTAGATGTTTTTATTAGTAAGGAATGTAAATGAGTGATAAAATTTCTCATTTTAACATTTTTAATGAATCAAATGGAAAAATCATTATGATAACGCAAGAGAACTCATATGTCAATCAGTGCCCCCTAATTTAAATTTTCATTTTCAAGGCATCATGGAACCTTGGGTAGTTTTGACTATCTTGGAAGATATTTTTAGGAAACATAGAAATATTAAATCATGTCAACTAGAAAATGAGCTTAGAAATCTTAGTCTAAACAATTTTCCTTAGATTGAGGATTTCATCACTCAAATCAGGCACTTGAGACTTTTGTTTATTGAGATAGGGGTAACCAAGACTAATGACCAACTCATTATGAGTGTTTTTTAAGAATTGGATCTTATTTGATTATTATTTATCTCAAATAACTAAAAATAACAATATTATTTGTCTAGTGCATATGGGGTATCAACTTTTAATAAGTTTTATGAGTAACTTTAGAGAATAGGAAAAACTAATTTTCATTTATGATATCTGACCTATAATTACTAAGTAACATGCATTTATTTTCAATGATAGTAATGTAAAATTAAAACCCAAATATGATAAAATAGATGTCATTTCCAAATAAAAATATAAATCAAATCCTAAGCCTAAGGATAATCAATTGACTCAGCTAAACTATTCCCCTCATCATGACAAAGGCAAAGGGAAAATGAATGCAAAAGTTGATAAAGAGTGTTGAAATTTTATGGTAAACCATGCTATGTTGAACATAATTATCTAAATAAAATGGAATACTTATAAAAAGAGATAAAAAAATCAACTTCTTCCCTCCAAAACATGATCAACACTTTCTACAATAATAAATCTATCACTTTTTTAAAGGATTTTGGATTCAAGATCATCTTAACATATGGCACATGAAGTCTCCTATTTCACACTCTTAAAAAAATCCACATAACTAAAATTTTTATGGGAAAATGTATTCCTCTCATTTTTAAGAGGAATTTTCCATTGATATGGAGAATTCAATTCTCAACAAGGTTATTCATACTTTAGACTTGTTTATGATCCTCCCATCCATCTATTATATCACATAATCAAGTGAAATAAAAACTATTGAGTTTACACCTAATGATGTTCTAATCAGAAATTCAAAATAAAAAACTACTATTATATCCATTATAAAGGTTGATCACCATGATATATTGTATAAATTTTACAATATTATGTTCACTTAACCTTCACTAGTCATGTTTTTTCATGAAAATGACTTGAGTAAACTTTGGTATGATACTTTTGGTCACTTGAACTATCAATATTTATGGGACCTTAGTAATCATAACATGTTTCTTGGTTTGAGAAAATTTTCCTTCAAATATGGAGTTTTTCTAGGTTGTGCACTTGTAAAACAACACAGGGATTCTTTTCCTAAAGGTAATTCTTAGAGATCAAGTGATAAATTATTGTTGGTTCACAATGATTTTATGTCATTCCAACACGTTTCATTTCTGAAATATAAATATTTGCTTATGTTCATTGATGATTTATATCTTAGAACATGGGTCTACTATTTTAAAAACAAAAGTGAAGTATTCAAGCACTTGAAATTTTCAAATCCCTTGTTGAAAACCTATCATAGATTAAAAAAAATAGACAATGTCTCAAAATAAAAAATGGAGAGTTTTTACATAATCAAATGGTAAATTTTTTTTGAACAAGCAAACATTCAAATTTAACATTTTGTGCCCTAAACTCCCCATAAAAATGGTGTAGTTGAAGGTAAAAATTACACACTTAATAAAATGGCCAATTACATTATTCATTCCAAAGACATGCCTCAGTTTTTGGAAGAGAAAATCTAGTGTGAAAAATACATTTAAAATCACATTCCCCACTTAGTAGTAAAATACTCATATGAGTCTTCAATAAAATGGTCTAGTGTCAAACCCAATATTTTTTAATTCATTTTTTTATATGTAATGCATAGGTGCATATCCTAGATGATAAGTGAAAATAAATGGAAAAGAAGGCTCTTTATTATATTTTTAGGTTATTTTAAAGAAGTGAAGGAACATAATCTTTTTGTTCTTGTCACCACTAAAGTCTTTTATCGACAAGATGTATTTTTTGATAAACAATTCCAAACTTACAATCCAACATCTCCTCCTCCTCCTTTATTAGTTTCTATTTAGAACACAACTTTTGATGTTTATTATGAATAAAAAGGCAATCTAGATGAATTTCATTATGAGAGTCACTACAAATTAGATGAAATTTTTTTTTCATGGGGGACTTGCTCCTCCACCACTAGTGCCTCAAGTCATTCTAAATATACTTACACAACTAGAGAAACCTTGACTGATATGGGTTTACATAGTTCACAATGATTATGGTGCATTGGTATGGGATCTAAGTGATCTATACATAATTATATTATAACATCAATTTGGTGTTACACACTTAACATAGTTGGTAGTGAGTTAGGATCTAGAGACTTATCATGAGGCTTATAATAATTCTATATGGAAGGTATTTATATCAAACAAATTTATTTATTTGAATAATAATAAAATTTATGACTTAGTTCCACATCCAAAAATAATAAAATAGTGAGGTGCAATTGGGTGTATCACACTAAACATACAGAAGGTGGGTTTACTAACAAGTACAAGTCTAGGCTTGTGGTAAAAAAAAATTTTACAAGGTGAAGGTGTTAATTACCAAAAAACATTTGCTCTAGTTTCCAAGATGAATCCCATCAATCTATAAATCTATTTGGCTTCAATATATCAATGGGATATTAATAAAAAAGATGCCAAAAATACTTTCTTGTATGGGAATTTGTAGGAATAAATCTACATTTCCCAACCTTTAAGGTCTATCAGTTATGAAACTACAACCATGTGCATATATTGAAAATTTACTTGTATGGATCAACACAAGATCATTGACATTGTTATGAATATATTGACATGTTTTTAATCAACTTTGGTTTTACACATAGTCCCTCTGACCCCACAAATTTACAACAAAAATGTAGATGGGAAACTCAAGATTTTGATCATGTATGTAGATGAATTAATCATTATAGGAACTTCCACTAAGCATAATCATGATGTAAAAGCTTGGTTAATAAATTAATTTTATATGAATGACTTAGAATTGTTACACTTTTTTATTTGGCCTTCATATTTCATAATCTAAGAAAGGATTTTTTTAATCAATTTGATCATGTTCAAGACATATTGTGTCACTTCAACATGGAAAACTTCAAGTCTGATTTAACTTATTTTCAATCTAGAGTCAATCTTTCTACCAAGTTTTCTTCCTCTTTGGTTGATGGTACAATCTATAATAAATTGGTGGGAATTTTTATATTCCTGAATCATTATTTTTTTTATCTCTATTTTTATTTGAATCTCGAGTCACACTTATGTTAGGACCCCAATGATATCCATTAGAAGGATACAAATCATATTATATGTTATCTTCATGGTAATACTACTTGTGGGATTAATAATAAGTAACAATAAAAAACTCCATTTTTTTAACACTTCTAGAGGAAATGTAATAGTTTTAGGTTACACAAAAAATTATTACAAAAGAGATATAGATAATCACAAGGCAAACATAATAGAAATCTATCATCAAGGATAGGTCATATGACTTAGTATGGTAACAAAAATGCTATTATTGCTTTGTCTAATATAGAAGGTGAGTATACTAGAGATGTCACTACTGGTCATGAGTTATTATTGATTTGACACATACTTTCTAAGTTTATATTTATATAGACCCAACCCAAAATGCTTTGGTGCAATAATTAGAGTTTTATCCACATCTCTCATTCCCATATAGAACACTAACACATAAATCAAATTTAGATTAATATGTATTAAATTTGGAAACTAATATAGGATAAGCATGTTGATCTTAAGTATTTATAGATATATTATTAGGATGTAGACATCGCCACAAATCCCTTACTTGAGGCTCAATTTATTTAGCTAAAAAAAATTGAGAGTAAAGGAAGGTGTTGTCAAAGGGGGATAGTTCAATGATTCCTCCATCCATACCTTTATCAAATTAAATCTTAAACCATACAAAAGTGAATGAGTATTCAAATAAACTTACATGTTTTGTGTGTGGTGACATTAGGTATAGATAATTTTAATTCCCTTATAAATTTTATAACATAATTAGAAGAAATTAAGCCAATAATAACCATGCACATGTAGATGAAGATAATGTTACATCCCCAAATCACACAGAGTGGCTAGATCATGGATAGGTTTTATTGATGAAGAGAATGTTGTTGAAACTATCCAAGGAGAAGAAAAAATCATGTATACAAAGAATATTTTTTGGACCATGTGAAAATTTGGAGGTAAGTGTTTTAATTTCATTTTTATGGTTATTTCATGAATAACTTAATTTAAAATGAAATAGTAAAAAATATTGGGTTGGAAATCATAGTGCATCTCAATCCATATAACGTGTCTTAATTACAAAAAAGACATTATAATTTAGTAAATCATCAAAGTATGGTTAGTTTTCAAATTAGGTCTTACAAATATGAAGTTTTGCATGACATAATACCCATGGATTTATGTCATGTGTGGTTGTAAATATCGTGGTATTTTGATATGAAGTTCATGCATGATGATAGATAAAATAGCTAAAAATTTATGGAGGATGGTAAGAGATTCATGTATTTAAGGGACAAGATGACATATAACTATCATATTTATCTCAATAGACTATGACTTAAATAAGGTCATAATAATAGAGCATATGCATACTTAGAATGTGGGTAGGGACCTAGAGTAATCATAGACCTGAAAGAGAGTAATCTACACTCAAATGTCAAGAGGAAAGGGTTTCAAATCCTAATCCTATGACATGGGATATGTATCTCACTAAAGGCTCAATGTACATAAGTGATTGTATCAAAGATAAAACAAATATGTGTAGTAAGGATATAATAAGAGTACTGCATGCAATGAACTGATGAAAAAGGTTAGCCTAATCTATGATACCTATAAACATAATAAAAAAGCGAGTGGTGCAATGGTCAACCAATGGGTGGTCTATGAAACCTAAGGTGATAATGACAAGCATAAATAACCATGTATTTATACCAACTTATTCAATACAAGGAGGATCATTAAAAAGGATGAAAAACACATCTACTATAATAATAATAAGTAATAAATATCTAATATACTAGTAAATAAATTAAAGAGAGTATGTATATATAGTTACCTTTAAGTTGACCCATTGAGCCCCTATGTACCCATTTATCTCAAGTGGAAATTTACAATAAATGTTTTAGGTTGAAGACCTCAAATGGTAAGAAGACCTAGATATCCTTAGCTGGGGACTCCAAATACCAACTATAGATCTTTGGTTTGACTTCTACTATTGATCTTCAAATACCATAAGCAAGACTAGAGCTCAAAGATAATATTATAACCTATAACTCCTATAAATACTACTTAGGATCAAAAATATTAGTGTAATTAGATCATATGAATTTTTTATATCTATTTGGGAATGAAATATGACCCCTAAATATACAATTTCAATACCTAAAACTAACCCTAAACTCTGAGCTGATGGTATTGGATATGTCAATATAGTAAAAAAGATGTCAACTAACATAGTACTATATCAACCAAGCCAATAATTTATATAATATAAACTTATAATTTAATCATCTAGGTCAATACAATACAGGGAAGGTAAGTACGAAATAAATTGTATTAGCCTAGCCAATACTATAGGATATATGAAAGCTAGAAAATATGAAGGGAAAGTAAACAGATAGATAATACAAAAGAAGAATAAAAGGAGTTCACACTAGTAGTAATAAATGTATGAATGAATAATATGCAAACATCTCTCACAAAGTACCATGATCCGATCCCACCCCATTCTTGGTGCACCCTTTAAGGTGTGAACTTAGGGAGATTGATGCATCAACAAGTCTCTATAATAGAAAGTGTCAGTAAAGTGATAAATTGAAAATATCAAATGTATACAAATTTCCCACCTAAATATTCTCATGTGTCACAATAGTGTAATGTGGGATGGAGCTTTGAGATAGATATAAAACAAAATAGTGTAACTAAAAATAAATGTGAAAGAGATTTTTAAAAATGAATAATTAAAATTTACATATACATACATTGATTTACCTTTCCATTAGATGACTACATGAAAGTATTTTACTCATGATTTTTGAGGGTGTGGTAACTAAATTTGAGAAACCTAAAGGATCAAGGCAAAAAATGGATAAAATCAATGTGTGTGTCTGCACAATGGTTAATAAATGGATGTAAAATGAAAAACTCTAAAAAATGAGTAAAAACCTTAGAAAATTTGGCAAGTTCAGATTGATAAGGCTAGGTTATAACCAAAATATTCAAGTAATTAGATGAAATGAATTAAAAGTGACAAGATAAAATGCCAAGGCTACTTACAACCAAAAACTCAAAAATGCATCTAAAGTAAGATAAGTGATGTGCCAATTCAACCAGAGTAAACAAAGAGTTGGTTCATGGTAATTAAAACATATATGAAAGAGAAGTAAAAAACCAAACTCAAACAAAGATGTGAAAAGGTAGAAATGGGGTAAATGGCATGCAAAAAAGCAAATATACAATTCAAGGTCCTAAAACATAACTAATATAAATCCTATAAAGATAAGGCAATGAATAAGAGATAATAAAAAAACAAATCAAAGATGCAAATTCTATTCTAAATAAGGAAAATGTAGAACTACCATAATGCTACTATGTCTGAAAGATATTGATAATATGAAATAAATATTATGGGAGAGATTTATTTTTTTTAAAAAACCTACCTATGAAGGGGTAGAAATGAAGGAGGGAAAATAATGTGTCACCAAGGAAAAAATAGATTCCTTATAAGAAACAAGACACTAAAATCATGTTGGAAAGACTAAAAAAATTCAACATCAATGACCTTAAATAACCCTAACTAACAAACATAAGCTTAGGATAATTGGTGAAGTATAAAGATCATCCCATGAAGGCTAGCATAAATTAAAAATAAACAATCCTACCTTTCCATAACTTGTTCTCCACTCCTATGAGAAAGTAGGTGGAACTATAATGTAAGTAAATATAGATAAATAATGAGGTAATGAGACTCCTATCCAAGACTATTAGCTTATCATGCCCCAATAGACCTCGATTCTATCATGAGGCCAAATAATGAGTTTGAGCTTCAACTAGAATAAGATACATGTCAAAAATATCATATATTTTGGTGTCATATGACTTTTAAGATATAAGTTGAATTTTAACATTTCCTTTTATTATGATTTGGATTTTTATATTTTCCTCTATACAGATTTGGAAAACCTAATAATGGATGTTAAAGATGATTATCATAATAAATATTACACCTAGCCACTAAAGGGGATAACCTTAAGACCATGGTTCCTAAAGACTCCTAGACTTTCACCTTATAATATGATTCAATCTTGGAACCAACCTTGGTGATCCAAATGGAAATGAAAAGTAGGAAATCATGAAAATGATCGTGGAATGATTAAGTTTGCCCAAAGCAAAAAATGTGTAAGGGAAGATGACATAATGATACGTAGTCTGAGAAATCATCATAATAAAAGGTAAAATATGGATGAGGACATGTAGATAAACTATTATAGTTTTACCACAAGATAATATGAATAACTCTAAGTGAGTAAAACACTATCTTGACCATTTTTTTATCTTTCTAAGAATACATTTAGCTAAATTTGGTAGATAAGTCAATGTATGTAAAAAAAAATTAACAATGATAGATGTTTGTGAGGAGGGTCTAGTTTATTCCTTAAGTCTTACCATGCAAATCATAAACTAAAAATAAAAAAATCATAAGTAATATCAATCTATGAATCATAGAAATGATAAAGCTATGAACTGTATAAAAGATAGAAACCTCGAAAAGGGTGTACATAATGAAAAAAGAGACCAAAGAATCAAATGAATGTAGAAATAAAAATAAAGGAGATGGGTATTTTTTGTGAGGGCCTAGTTGATCACCAAACTCTTACTATGGAGCTCATAAACTAAAAATCTAGGAAGTGTGAAAATAGACCAAATACCTAAGGACCAAGCATAGGTACTCAGGGTAATTTGAAATAAACTTGGAAGTGTTTAGATAAATAAAGGTTAGGCTACAATATAAGAGAATCAAATTATAACCTGCAATAAATGTTAGTTGCAAATAAAATAAACTAATTATAACCATGCAAGTAATATGAACAAGAAATGGGAAGTAATTAATACTATTACATATATCTTAAATACATTTATCTAAAAAATAGAGATATATCAATATCAAGGCCATTATATTTAGATTTTTATATACCACAATTATGTATAACTTTATTACCTTATTCACAAATTTACCATTGGTTGGTGATAAATCATGTCAATAAAACTACACCAATGTGTCAAGCCCAAAATAGTATTTCTAAAAAAAATGGCACTCCAAACTCCACTATATGATCAAGATATTAAAAAAAAATTATTAAGTTTTATAATAAAAAGGAAAAAAAAGTAATGGTGAATTGGACATCAAATTTAAGGTTGTAATTAAAAGTGAACACACTTACTTATTACAGCTCACCACCACCACCTAGATGCCATTATAGAATTCCTCTCAACATAAAAAGGAAACTAAAAAGAACATAGGTCAAGTGAAATAATTCTTCAAGAATTAAACATCGGTCAGTTCCTTGAAAATATTTCCTTCATTTGTCTAAAATATATAGTCCTAGGTCTAAGGATGTCCTTGACTAGGTAAGGACCCACCACTTTTTGGCATACTTTCCCTCTTTGTCATGGTTATAATCAAATTTGAACACTAGTTCTCTAGCATCAAAAGTAGGAACTTTGAATTTTTTATTATGTTGTTTAGTAATACAAATTTTGTATTGAAAATTATGTTTTCAAGCATTTGTACATCACTCCTCAAGTATATCTAAACTTATTAAGTGGGATTCAAAAATCTCTTCATCAAGGATGATGTCATGAAGAGAAATGTGCAAAGAGGGTAAATATATTTCTAGTGGTAAGATGGCCTCAAAGCCATGAACTAGAGAGAATGGACTTGCTCCAGTGGTAGTGAGAATACTAGTATGATAAGCCCAAAGTATGGGGTAAAGCTGAGGGTGAAAATCCAAACAAGAATCCATACTATTAGTTTGAAATATCTTTGTAAGAATATTTTTAGTGGCTTATGCTTAGCTATTGCACTAAGGGTGATAAGTTGTGGAAAATTTGTACATGGTTTTGAATTTCACACAAAAATAATTCATATCTTTGTTTTCTAAATTCCCACCATTATTAGATATGATGATGTAAAATGACATGTGATCTAATTAAGAATGAATTTAGAGATAGTGATGATAGTAAAATTAACAAGGGGTATAGTTTATAGCCTCTTGGTAAAGTATGTGGTGGTGGAAATAATGAATACATGGACATCTTGTCATCAAGGTAACTTATCGATGAGATCTAATCCCCACACAAATAATGGTCAAAGAGATTCAAGGGTCTAAATATTAGCTAGAGAAGAATGAATAAGATTGTGATGGCATATTTTTCAAGATTAGGCCAATAGTATTCCAATACATAGGCATTTTTTGGATATAATGTGTCTGCTATAATGGCCACCATAAATTCCTCCATGCACTTTCTTAGTAAGAGAAGTAAATTATTATTCAGTAACACAACAGAGTAAGGTGCCTTTGGCATGCTGATGTAAAAGGTTATTATGTCTAAAGATAAATTATATGCTTAATTTTGGAGTCTATTTTTTCATAGGAATCATCTTATAGAGGATAATTATGATGTTAGATAAATTGGATGATATATTTATACTACAAGCTTTATGACTTAGTGACAACTTTGATGTGTCAAATAATTGTATCATCCTTAAGTGTTAAGGTACATGGAGGATTCCTCATGTATATTAGGAACTATTAGTCATGTAATGTATGATGAGGATGAAAAATAATAATTTATAGAATTATATTCCCATGGAATTGCCTTAATAGAGATATACATAAACTCTTTAGTAAGAGTAGAAAAAAGCTAATGATATGAAATAAGGTTTTCAATTTTTCATTGATAAGTGTTAATAAATTGGTGACATACAAGTTGTGAATAACTTAAATCATGTAAGTATGAAATTTATAAATTGGTGGCTACTTGTATCTCAAGGATGAGAACTTCATATTAATCCATGTTATTAGTAACATTGAAGTATTCAATTAAAAATATAAAGGAATTATTTTTTGATAAGGATTTAAGAGGACACATCCTGGTCTGTCTCCTTGAAAGTTCTAGAGTGTCCAAGTGTCCTTATTCAAATTGATGATGACCTTGGGTAGTTCTTATAAGGTAGATTTCTTAGAATGTTTTTGACTTAGACACAATAATTTTAGGTTATTTAAGGTATTGAGCTTTGATGTAATTCATGAAATCATGGAAGTATTTTTTAGGACAATAACATAATTGATTCCTTTGATCAAGAATACATCTTCATCTTGAAGGTGTCACCAAGTTAATATAGGTATGGCATAAATTTAATTAGTGAGCACTTACCTTTTGACCAATTTTTGAGTATTAATCCTAAGATTAAATTAATTCAAGAATACCATGCACTTTATGATTCGATCTCCAATCAAGAAGGCCTTGGAGAAAAATTTGTGAAGGGGAATATAATGTATTGTGACATAGATAGTCTAATCAATCTTGTAGTATTAAATATTTTTAGTTTAAAAGTATATTGTAAGGTAGTCACACTCCACTTTCATGTATCAAATCACAACTAATGTATTAAATAACATATTCCTGTCTATACTCATCATGTTGTGCAAGCATTTTTCTAACTAAGATGGGGGTAGATGATGTATACAAGATGAGAGGGAACACTATAAGGTGTTCACAAAGTATGATGGTAAATCAAGTATTTATTCATGTTATCAAAGGATTTTTGAAAATAATTAGTCCATTCTACCTTAATGCCTTTATTGAGAAGGGAATTTACTAAAAATGTATGATAAGATAACTTGGGAACAAATCTAAATATTTACCTGAGTTTTCCAAGATAAGTGAAAATATCAAAAATAGATTGAGTTATATGAATGTTAAGAATAGTGTTGATCTTAGAAGGATCCATAACAATCCCTTATAGTGAAACCAAAAATCCTAAAAGTCTTAGGGAGGTAACATCGAAAACACACTTATTAGGATTAAGTTTAAGTATATATTTAATAATATGGTCAAATATGATAGCTTATTCATGAAGATGATTTTTAAAATGCTTGGATTTAGATATAAAGTCATACACATAGGTTTTGACTATTTTTTGTATGAGATCATGAAAATTTTGGGTCATTTCATGTTTTAAAGTTCCCCCAACATTTTTAGGTCAAAAGGCATCTTAATGTATCAATATGTGCCCCACTCAATAGTAGAGGTAGTTTTAAATTGATTCTTGGGGGTGATGTGAATCTGATTGTACCCTAAAAAACCACCCATGAGGGAAAGCATCTCATAGCTAGTTGTGGCATCAAAAGTGGCATATATGGAAGGTAGAGTAATATTTTCCTTAGGGTTTTCCAAGTTTATATTTTAAAAATAAATAAATATGAATAACCATAGTGGCTTTTGTGCTGACTAATATTCCCTGTTTTCAAAAATTCGAATAGGGACCCATTTGTCCTAAAGAATTCTATGTTAAATCCCCATTAATACATGAAATTAATTTATTACCCAAACTTAACAAAGCCTAATTTCTATTATTCACTTTGTATTTCATGAATTTTGGCTTAAAATTGAGGCAATAATTAATGGAAAGGTTGGCTTTTGTTTTAATTTGATCTATTTGACTAACTGAGCCAACTAATTTTATCGTCCAAGTTATTAGATATGCTTTATAGGTTATGTTTACTTTATAGCACAAATTTGAATAAAAATTTGTCACTCTATTGTTAAAATATCATGGACTATGGATGTTTATTCAATATATCAAACTTCAAATACTTTTGGCCTCCTGACTGAATGTAATTATTGTAAGTATCACCATCTCATTTTTTTCTAAGTGTTTGGTAGAAAATCTTAATCATGGAAACAAGTTACCAAGTGATATTGTCCAACACATATTCATCTCACCTTATCAATTTATTTTTTGATAATTCCAAGTCATGAAAACCAGTGACTAGCTAATTGAGTGAGATTGCTCCACATGTCATCACCTCATTGCATAAAATCTTGTAACTGATATGAAAAAATATAAATACATTAACCAAGTGACATAATGATATATTTGCACATTTCATCCTTTGCATAGTCATGTTCATGTGTCAATCATCTATTACTCCACATGTTCTTCTGATACATAGTCAACCACCATGTGTCATGCCACATAGCATCACCTGGCCACTTTATACACTAAAAAAATTGAATGTTAATTTAAAAATCATATTTAAGTGACAAATTTAAATGCCACCATGTGTCCCATTATGAAATAGTTAAGAGGCCATATTAATATGAACACATTTGATTGAAAATGAGAAATAAAAGTAAAATGACAACTTTTAAAGAAGATGAACACATTAAAACTTTAAATGATGACTAAGTAATCAAAATAGTGACAAAATACCACATGTCAAAAAAATTTCTATAAAATCCTATGGTATAAAATAAAATTTAGATCAAAAAGACTATTATTCTATAATTAATTCTCATGAATGGAGGATTCAAGCAATGACATCATTGCTAGCAACTGGGTTATATACTCTATTTCCAAAATAAATAAAATTATATTTGCTAATATGATAACTTTTGAATTGCCATATTTATCTCTATAGTGAAAAATCCCTAATTTTTAAGACAAGCATAGATCTTAGTAAGAACAATAATGGAAATAAATAACTAAGAAATAACTCCCTTAATGTTATGTTTCAAGACTAAATGAGATTTTAAGTAAATAGAGTTAAACCCAATTACTCTACATAATGTATTCCATCATTAGTCAGATATTGTGTAGAGGTTTCAGTTGTTCAGACATAGACAGACAAATATGATATGACTCTAAATGATAAGGAATTCATAGATTAATTATTCTCCATCGAAGTTGTTGGACTCCACAAATCATCACTAAGCCCAAGGTATTTCTCTGCATAAACTTATTATTTAATTTATATATAGTAGGAGCATGCCTTAAGTAAATCTTTCACAATAATAATAGCACAAAACCAATAGCTTATGTAACTGGTGTAGCATTTGAAAAATATTACCTACTTTCGAAACCAGACTTTCCCTAAAATAAGCAAACAATCAAGAAATTCCTCAAGGAGAATAAGGTTAGGGAAACTTAGAAAGGATGGGCTGAAAATACCAATAAATTTTCCATGAGGAAGAATTCCAAATTTTCCAATCCAACCCTAGTGTTATAATGTCCATGGAAATGTTAAATAAGATACATGGATCGACATTCATAACTTATATGGATGGAATTTGGGTTCCCTTATTATTCATTATTCTAGACAAAAATGCATTCTTACATTAGGGGAAATCATAAGTTACAACTTGAAAATCCAAAGAGTCACCCATAATAGGTTAGACAATAATTTATATATGATTTCATATTTGGTAGATGATATTTATGGTACTTTTAAATCCACTCACACCTCTCACTGGGAACCTAGTGGAAACAAAAACATCTGTGATGATTTTTATTTGTATCACATTCATAAATTTAGAGATCACACATAAAATATAGAAAATAATTGTATCCAATAATATACAAGTAAATTATTGAAAAAACTAATTTAAAGGTTATTTGTAGAGATGAAAAGGTCACTTAAATCACTAGGGGATTAATGGTTCTATCCTAATCACATATTTATAAGATTTAAGGGTACATTGGTAGCACTATTCTATTTACCCAGGCTAATTATAGACAAGCTAGTTGAATAAGAAATTTCTTATCAAATTTCCAATAGTGTTGATGATAATATTAGGAGGAATAAACTACATAAAATATATAAGATGCCCCTCAATATTGGAAGGTATAAATTTCAACATTAAGAATAGTTATTGAAGACCTCTCATTATATAGGATCTTTTTCTTTCAAATTAGTAGAGTTTATATTTTGAGATCTTATAGGGGTGGTAGTGTAACATATAAACAAATTTGATGGCAGGTTCAGGAAAAACTATGTGCACAAGGAATATGTACTTGATTTTTTCTAAATGTTGAAAATGAATTGTTAGTATACACAAAAATGAGAGGTGTAGGTATGTCAATTATAATTTATCAATTGATCCAATATGTTCATTCCATCAAAAAATGATGATGTGCATAGGATAGAGAAAGAATATAAGGGCCAAGTCCCAGAACATGTTGAATGACCTTAGGAAGAGGATGAGACAAAGTAAGATAATGAATATAAATTAAATGAAAGGTTCCTCAAGAACATCCCAAATCTAAAATATACAAAGCAACATGGTATAGATATAGGGGCACCCTTAATTAAAAAATTAACTTTTAAATTTACACCAACATTTACATAGCTCCACCATCTATAGCACTAGTGGCTAGTCATATACCTTATCCTCATCCAATACACACTATGGTTAGTCTTATAATAAATAAATCAAAAAAACTTTTCCTACCACTCAGGTTACACAAGAAGAGAAAAGTCCACCCCAGTATTTAGGTCAATCACTAGGGATCACTTACTCATATACATAAGATGAGTATGTAGAAAAATACTTGTCATAAGAGCATATGGATGAATATGAAGAAGTAAATCTAGAAGATAATTATAAAGAATATATGCAATAATCAACTACATTTGATCATTTCCAAAAGGTCCCTATATAGGTAAACTTTGGAACTCAATTCCCTAATTATCCTCATACTCAAGATGTAGAACAAGCAGTAACTAGAAAAGAAGACTAAGGTCCTATTTTAGACAAAGCCATATACCAACAAGGAACATCACTTAACACTCAAAATTTTATATAAATTTCCTTAGTTGTTACTCTTGAGGTTACTTCAATATATACTAGATAAGACTCATTATAGGTCATTGTTTCCCCTATTTCTATTATTTTCCAAACTTATTCAATTATCAATCACGTTGTTATAATTTCATTAGATTTGGACACTATTTATACCACTAATTTTTTAAATATTTTAATTATTAAATTTTTAGATTCTTTTGTCATATCCACTAACATTATGACTGTCATCCATACACCAATTATATAGTTCTCACAAATTCTAGCATAGGTTATTATTACACAATGAATTCTTTCTATAACTAACATAGTTACTAAAATGCTATCCCAAATTTTAAATATTTATTATATTAGTCCATTTCTTCCACACATCCAAACAAAGTCACCTATGGTCACAATTCATAAGTTTCCTAGCCTCACAAAGTATGTCATCAGGATTCCCCCACAAACCAAGATTTCTAAAGAGAAAATGGTCATTCCACCTTTCCTTATACCTTTACCTTCCAAATCTCCTACTTAATATCCCCCATTTGACCCCTTTTAACTTAGGCCACCTCCAAATATCCCTTCATCTATTTCCATCTCATCCTTTAGCTACATCTCCTCTCAAGACCTACTAGTGACACATCCATAGATTCAACAAATGTAAGATAAATAATTGCTTAAATATTATTTGGTTATCACTAAAGAGAAAAATATAACTATATAATTTGATGAAGTATATAATAATTTGAAAATTTTAATAATAATAATGACTAATATAAAAAACAAATGGAGTTTAAGAGAGAGGAAGAGCTCTTCTCACTGACAAAAAAGAGGCAGAACCTATCTAGAGAGGATGATTAAATATAATAATATCACATTTATATGGTCAATGCCAATAGGGTAGTTTTGAATAAAAAATTAATGGCTTTTAATATAACAATAATATATTAGAGGCACAATATATAATTGAATCCCCATGGGACATATTATATAATGTGCATATCTCAGCCAAGACTCTTTATGACACTGTGTGCTTCATATGAAGATCTAAAGTAGAGTCATAGCCAAAATTGGTAAATATGGTGAATTTTTATGAATATTTGAGAATTTTAGATTCCAAGTTTCATTTAATTATTAAGGTGGTAAGATAGAAATCATATCCAAATATTAATTTATTGCAACTTTTAGACATATATTTGACACAACTATTTGAATAATAAGAGGATTCATCTCATGTAGTGTCATTATCAAATGTAGGAATTGGTTAGGATATTGACTATATAAGAGCATAAATCTAAAAAAATAATTGGAGATATGCATATCCCTAGTATAGATCCTCCAATGGGGAAATTACTTTGATTATCCATTGATAATTTTAAAGAAAGAGTAGATAACATAGTTTTGGGGAGTAGTGATCAAGTTATTCAAATAATTACCTTTTATAAAGATAAATTTTCCCAATTATAAGCATTAGATTCATCCTTCAAGACTTGATTTAGATTTCATGATAAATTTATGTACAAAATCCAAGTTTTGTTCAAACTTCTAATCATCAATTTTGAATCCATAGAGTTAGACTTTATAGCATACATGTATGCATATAATAAAATAAAAGAGGATAAAAAAAGTAAAATAATATAGATACAAAATTATGGGATTCATCATTATAATCCCAACCATATACAATGGTAGCAGGAGTTATGTTATCTCAAGATAGTTATATCTCAACCCCTCTATATATGTCTATAGGTCCTAATTTTGGAACTAATATAGTTACGTGTTCTATTATTCAAAACTTTATAGTGCATATAAGGTTATTAAAACTTTATAATCCCTTATTTTAATTTATTTTAGTCAATCAATTACAAATGGAGTTCATTCTAGTTTAAGTGTAGTCTTTACTAACACTTCCACTCAGGGTTTGTAAAGTGATTATTTGAGTCTAATTTTGGCATAGTTATTTATGTCTTTATACGTATGGACTGATTTAAATTAAAACTTATTTATTTATAAAAATTTTAATCATGAAAATTATACATGTAAATTAAGAGACAATCTTAGTTTAGACCTTTGTAAATATATGACAAGATTTGAAGATTAGGCAGTGCCAAACTAAAGCTTAATATTTTTGAATTCCAATCATTGTAAACTAAGGATTTTTTTTGAAATTAATGCAAATAAATAAATTTTCTTCCATTTTATTCAATTTTATGTGAATTTTATATCTATTCCAAATCACTATGTTTCTTTAAATAATTTCCATTAAGTTGATAAATCTATAAGAGGCTATGCATGTGTTTTATTTACAGTGATTGGATTAAAATTTATGTTAGTATTAATCAAATCTTTATTTATAGATCATATTAAAAATTTGTTAGTGACCTTGGATATACATATCAATATGGTACTAAATGTAGACACTATAAATATGCACCTAGTGCACTTGTGTCAAACTTTACCATGACCTACTTTTGGTCTTTTACTGGCCACCCTTAAAATCAAACACTCACCATAAATATTCCAAATATTTACTATCTACTATCCTAACCACACATAATAAAATAAAACATAATAAAACAACCCTTTAACCACTTACCAATAATAAGAACCAATAAAAAAACTATATATATCTCGTTTATCCAACTTGCATCCTAACCAAAACAAACATCGAATGACTTTTGGCAAAGATAACCAAGTATCCCATAATCAAAGCCAATCTATTTAGATTGAAATTGATTATATATACATATGTTTTATTTATTGAAAATAATAATAATTTGACTCCAAAATGTTGAATAAATTTTCCTAGAGTTTGTTAGTGTCATTTAATACTCTTATGGCAAGCTACGTTATAGTCAAAGATCTTATATATCCCTCAAGAAGCCTAGAATTTGAAACATCCATCTCAATTCTATTGAAAGATGGTAACACAACCAAGGTGAGTTTATTCTATTGTTAATATTAATTTAAAATTCATCTTATTTATTTATTTATATCTATCCTTATTTAATACCTTAGGTTATCCTACATCTACTTAGGAGCATCTTTTGAGTTGTTAGTCTAAAATTCTTATATCCTAGTAGAATAGATATTGATTAAAGATAATCAAAATCGATCTTCCTTGAATCAACCATGATCGCTATCAAAAACCTATCTCTCAAAATCTAAATCAAAATAAGTAGCATATTAGAAATGCAAATCAAATATCTAATCTAGTCTTATTGTTTGTTTTTAGAATCATGATCCCTTATCTTTGAATAGACATATTTTATCTCTTAAATCTATATCTTTAACATATTTTAATATTTGGCATATATTATATGCTTATTACTTCATAAAGTGATATGATAACCTTATTAGTAAGTTTACCACTTTCAGGACTAGTCTAGTACTAGTAAGTCCAATAACATATTCTATTAATCAAACCTTTTCAAGTTTTCTCATGTATGTAGGTAGTCCTTCCAAGATAAAAATGAAATCCCACATTCATTGGATTAATTATGCATAGTTTTCTAAATCAAAATTAAGCCTTAAAAACCTATATTTTAATTTAAGTTTTTACTTTTTTTTTTACAAAGGAGCTACTAAAAACTACTTAAACATTCTAGCACACCTGGTTGGACCCTTTTTGGGCCTAATTGTTCTTTATTATTTATTCTTTTTTTTTTTTTTCATTTATAAAAAAAAATATTCATTTTCAATAAAGCAACAAAAATAAAAAAATAAAAAAACTAATACACACATGCACACACACACACATGCGCGTGTGCGCATGCGCACGCACACACACACACACACACATGCGCGTGTGCGCATGCGCACGCACACACACACACACACACATTACTTTTTTGAAAGAATTTTTTTTAGTTTTCCTATTTAAGAATCACATATAGTGTAAATAGGAGGATTAATTCACCTTTTTTAGTCACACTCATTTTTTCACAAACTACCAAATCAGGATAATCTTAAAATTGGCAATCAAATAAATTCTACCTAGATAAACCCACTTGAAATTGATAACCAAGGTGAAAACTGACTCGATGTTATGTCTTAGTATAAAAAATTGGTTGGTAGTATAAATACTAAGATCCCAACACCTTATTACTATAGGGTCATGAAGTGAGGGGGTAGGCCTCGATACCAAGCTGCATACTAACAACAACATAGATTTTGGCCTCATTATACCTTCACATATATCAAGGATTCAAACTTTAAACAAACATAAAACCAAAATTAGATTACCTTTTCTTAGTATCTTTGTAAAGACAAATCCCCCATCACATTCTAAGTTCTTAATTCAAGAAAAATATATATTTATTAGGAACACTTGTTTATGTGTGCATTCATTTTCACTAAAGTGAGATAAATAAATAAAACATATTCTATTTTGTGTTGTATTTTGTTTTTTATCACTACATGGTTGTAATATGACAATATTCATAGAGAAAAATAGAGTCACCACATTCATCTTCCTCAATGGAACATTTTCCAATCCCTCTACCTCTCCTAAATCCATTAGGGATAGTCCTCCATAGTTATATCCAGAAGGAGACCTGAAGTTCGCTAACATTCTAGATAACAACCCAACATACCTTAACCACTATCTTATATCATGATGTTTATCCCCTTCCTAAATATAATAAATTTATAAATATCCCACCCCCAAAAGGGTTTGATGGACACTCGATAGCTATGGTTTCAACCATGGGCCCCCAAACACCACCACCAACAACTAGTCCTCATGCAACATATGTCCTAGAATATATCACCAACATAACACCACCACCTTAAATCCATCAATTAACACCATGAATATTGGTTATCACCCAACCCAATCACTTCCCATCTCATTACCTCCTCAACAACATCTTCAATAGAATTACATCCCACCTAACATCCTAAGTGTCCTTCCCCCAAATAATACCCAATTGGACATCCTTCACATACTCATGGATAATATGTCCATCTATAATAATCCACCTCAGGGCATAAAGTTATACCCTTTTGTGAACAAATATATAATGAGCCTATTAACCTGACAATCCCCATCTGACCCTATCTGATGCAATGGGAAATTACCCAATTTAACAAATTTCAAAATAAAGAAGACCCACAACATCACATTAGGGCATTCAATCATGCATGTTAGTTCTATTAATAACTTTTCTAATATCATTAGTTGGACCAACTTTGGATTGGCATAGTTCCATTCCCTAACACACTCTATTTTCCTTTGGTCAATTATCTCATATTTTCTTAGATCACTTTTTGATAAACATCACAAGGAAAATAACCATCATTGACTTATATGTTATCAAACAATTTAAAGATGAATCTATTATTGACTTTTTTGCATATGGTGCAACATTATCAATCAATTGTCTTTTTCTCTTCCCCAACTAGAACTTATTGAATTATTTTCTAGGTGCTATGCCAAGCATATCTCATCTACACTCAAAATATAATCCTTTATAAATTTTGATGAAGCCTTCATTATGGCCCAAAAATAATAAATTCAATCCCTTGATCAAGGTAAATTTAGATTGAAAAATGAAAATGTCAAACTGAAACCTTTTAATGGATTCAACAACCCTAAGCCAAAGGGAACCACCAATGTTTTGGCTCTAAACTTTGCCCCTCCATTGACACCCAACTACTCTAGTCTTTCATCTTCTCAAACACAACCTCAAATATCACCAACACAATTTCCCCCTAGAAAATACACACCTTTAGGGGAATCTTAAGCTTCCATCTTGAATAATATTTTGAAGGCATTTCTCATTAAGCTTTCTCTAATTAGGCCTATTGATGACTCTTGTCCTAAACCAAATTCATATAATGAAAATTAATTTTATGGCTATCATCATGTAATAGGTCATGACATTAATAGATGTTGCTTATTCAAAAGCTTATTCCAAAATCTTATTGATTGAGGGGAGATTCAACTAGACAACCCCAATGTTCACCTAAATCAATGCTTACATATATTTATAGCCATTTAGAAATCATCCCTCCTTATCAAAATATGTACAAACATACACTAAATATCTCCAACAACAAGGAACTCACATGATCAATATTATCCATAACCAACCTCTACCATAAGAAGTTAATGTGTCTCTAGACTTATCATCTAAAATGCAATACCTCCTTACAAGAGATGCCTTGGAAATAAAAAAATAAAAGTCAATCAAAACCATCTCCATCACCCATTCTGATCTCCCTAGTCTCATTACATGGTATCTACCAAAGGAGGAATCTTATAAACATACTCGTAACTCCACTACAAAAATAGAAGATAAAAGGGAAAATCCAAATAAATGCCTTGGTATCCCAAAAGAAAAAGCTCTCCAACATACACCAATAAGATTACAGCTCCCCTTACCATCCAAAGGAAAAAACATTAAATTGAGTTACATCAATATCCCTATCACATCTACTAGTAATAAAAAGGGAAAATCTACAACACCCCTCATCCAAAACAAGCCATCCATCTTAGGACCCCACCCTTCATCCAAACTATTTATCATAATCATTGAATAATCCTCTAAATATCCCATCCAAAAATATCCTTCTCTCCTTCTGACACCAAAATATTCAACCAAATCTTCCACCTCTAAACACCTAAAGACTCCACTTAAAGACACAAAGGAAACACCCCCTACTAATCCTATCCATATGACAAATTCCAATTCCAAATTAGCTCAAAAGTCTATACCCCAAAAGGAAGAGAAGCCATAACAAGACCCATTAAAAGGATCATACACTACCATTCTCAACCAAAGTTTTCAAAAATATCTTATTTCATTACCACTTATCACACCTTTCAGCCCACACACACAAAGACCTTCTTGGTATAGGTAATATAAGGTGTGCACCTAATATAGGACTCCTAAACAAGATATTGAAAATTATAACACGTTTAAATTCATAGTCTAGGATTTTTTAATATATGATGACATTGTAAATGAATAATTTTACCTTGATCCCATCTTTGACCAGGAAACACAACTTAGTACTTCCAACTCTTCATAAGAGTTACTTAATCGGACCTAAAATCATTTTCCAACCTCAATAGGTAAAATATTATTATAAATAAAAACCATCAATATAGCTACATTATCATGGGTACAATCTCCTAAAATTAAAAATCTAACTAAGGCTAAAGCATCCACCATGGGGGTTCCTCCCTTTAAATTACACCAAGGCCTCAAATACACATATGAAGGCCAAACCCATACTATCCTAATAGACCCACATCGATTTAAAACATGTAATATTGCCTCATATCCCAATTATGTTCCCACCACATTAAAAAACATGGCCTCTTTATCAATGCTAGTATAATCTTACCATAGTTTGATAATCCCTTTATCTTGCATCCCTAACAACAAGTTCTTTGATTCTAAATTTCAGCAACTCTCACTAGGGGAGTATTACTTATCTACACTTGATACCCCTATAAATCCCTAATTATATAGACATCCTACCTAACAACATGCTTCTCATCCCATCCTTGAAGTGGCTACCTCCCTTTAGTTCTTCTCATCTCCATACATATTTAATCTATGGGGAATAAATCATTCCTCCTCATAAATCAACATGTCACAAGTATGGAAAAGAGTAATCAAGGAAAATTTTATCATAATTAAACTAGATAATATGTATTTTAGGAATACTTCTTGGTTTCCCTTGAATGTAAACTAAAAAATAATCGCTCAATACTTTATAATTGTGCTCTATTTATTTTCAATAGTTTTGGTTATCTACAAATCAACACATGTTTCCCATTTTTATACCCATAAAACTCCCCCCATATAGCCTATAATGATATATAATTATGCATTCATCTGATATATTTGTCTTCATGACCTTAAATGTGATCACCTTGGCTTTTCTCATAACATTTTTTCTACTAGACATGCTCTACTTATATGTAGGATGGTGCTCTAAATCATTATTGCCCATAACAAGGATCACAATATCACCTTGTGTCATAGCTTTGTCTTTGAAAATGTGACATAGGCTAGCTCAACCCATGGTTACCTTCATCCAAATTAGTAATCTAAGATAAAATCAAGTAATGGGAAAAATTATAGACTAATCCCTTGAAGGACAGTTGTTTATAAAAAGGTATAAATCATAGACCGCTCCCTTAAAGGATAGTTGTTCATAAAATGTATATAGACCAATCCCTTTAAACATGGATATCCAAAATTATAAATCAATAAAGATTCCTACATTGATCATATTTCTTATCTTATCTAAAAGTTAACATGACCATAAAACTATAAAATTAAAATTTGAATAATATCACAAGAAATCTTCTCTCATCAATCAGCTTTCCAACATCTAATAGACTTCCCGTATTGATTAGTATGCATAAAAATCAAATATGGGTTAGCTTGAGTTGATTTTGTCATCATCAGTACACCCAAAATTATCCTTCAACCTAACGGGATGGCATAATCCTAATTTCAAGTCCATATCTACCCATATTAATATCATTTCACATTTTCAAGAAGCCTAGGCTTGGTTGATTGATGACCACTAAATAGTTCATTAGCATTAGACAAAGCTTTTAGAGTGCATAAATCACAAAGAAATTCATGCCTCACCATAATACCAACAAACTAAAGAGTTGAGTCAACCTTGGTTACTATTTTCTCATATGTCATGCAACAATCAAACTCACTTTCCATGCACATTATACCTATAATAAATATTTACATCTATCAAATCCATAAGCACCATCCATAAATCAAAATCAACTATTTTAATAAACATCATAAGCATAAAATCATAGGAGTATTAGTACATCTAAAAACACTCACATCAATAATATTCAATTAACCAACCATCCACTATACATATAAAAACATGAGGTAACCTGGTAATTCATCCATCTAGTACAAACCATCCAAATTCATAAGATCTAATTGATATGTAACCAATAAGAAAGTGATGTTTTGACTGCACTATTTCTAGCCACATCAAAAAATTATGTTGATCCCCTACAATCGACCTTAATCCCTTATTTTTCATTGCTTTCATGCTTCACAATAGATAGTCTTGTACCAAATCCAAGAAAATTACACCCATTACAATTACAACACTTTGCACAAGACACCTAAGGTTAGTGGAAGATGATCCCCTATTGGTCCCACAACCTATGTTAGCTCACTCTTTATTGGGATAAAATCCCTAGTAGATCCTAAAATAGTATGTTTCACCTTGAGATAATAGTCTATATGCGGTTCCATAACTCTTAGCACAATAGAGGATTTGATTAGATCTCCCTATCATTTGTTTTCTTAGTATCCCAATTATTTTTCCACTTGTTCATAATGGTGGTAATCTCCTTTTTGCCTTGGGTAATTTTTTAATGTAATATCCATATCCTTTTAAAAGTTACTCAATAAAAAATCCATGTCATTTACACTCACTTTTATCACTTAGATCCTCATCCTATTCCACCATCCATCTTATTTTTAAACCCATCACCCACTCCTATCATGTCAACTCTTAGTTTAAGGGGGAATACATCTTTACACACACTTGGGGAATCATAACCCTCCTAGTTTTTATGTCATATCTTGTTGATACACACCACTCAACAAAAAGAGAGAAATGTAGACACTAGAACTCTGGACCTAGTGCACTTGTGTCAAACTTCACCATGACCCCCTTTTGGTCTTTTACTAGCCACCCTTAAAATTAACCATTCATCATAAATATTCCAAATATTTATTATTTATCATCCTAACCACACATAATAAAATAAATAAACCTAAAAAACTATCCAACCACTTACCAATAATATGAACCTATAAATAACTATATATCTCTTTTATCCAACTCACATCTTGACCAAAACAAACCTAGAATGACTTTTGGAAAAGATATCCAAGTATATCATGATTTGAATTGATCCATTGGGATCGATGTTGACTATATATACTTACATTTTTATTATTATAGAGGATGGTAATTTGACTCTAGAATGTTGAATAAATTTCCCCAGAGGTTATTAGCATCGGTCGATACTCTTTTGGCAAGCTATGTTGTAGTTAAATATCTTGTATATCCCTTAAGAATCCTAAAATTCACAACATCTATCTCAATTCCATTGAAATATGGTGATGGATCCAAGGTGAGTTTATTCTACTATTAACTTAAATTTAAATTCATCTTATTTTTTTATCTATTTATATCTATCCTCATTTAAACCCTTAGTTTATCCTACGTCTACCCAAGAGCATCCTTTGAGTTGTCAGTCTAAAATCCTCATATCCCCGCATAATCGATATTTATTGAAGAGAATTATCATTTATACTTCTTGAATTGGCCACAATCCCTATCAAAAACTTATTTATCAAAATCCAAATCAGTTTTAGTAATATTAGATAGGTAAATAAAATATCTAATCTAGTCTTATTGTTTATTTAAAGAAGCATGATCTCATATCTTTGAATATACATATTTTATCTCTTAAATTTATATATTTAGCATTTTTTAATATTTATAATTTATTATCCACTTAATTTATTCATAAAGTGGGTTGACATCCTTATTCGTAAGTGTACCACTTCTTGGGACTAGTCTAGTAGTAGGCAACCCACTAACATATTCTATTAATCAAACCTTTTCAAGTTTTCTCATGTATGCAGGTAGTCCTTCTTAGCCAAAAAGGACCTTCCACTTTATTGGATCAATGGTGCACAATCTTCCAAATCATAGGTAAGCCTTAAAACCTTGTATTTTAATTTAAGTTTTTAGTAGTCTATTTTATAAAGGAATGAATAAAAACTACTTAGACACTAACATCTTTTATTATAATTAGTGGGTTATATCATAATTTTTTCCTTGGAATTTTCATGATGTTTGATTGAGTTTTTTCTTATAGCTAATCCACATTAGACATTGGTTCATGACATATGCTTAGCTTAGTATATTAAGTCAACTTAGAAGATTTTAATATTTGATTGGGCTATAGAATCCCTTTTTTCTGCCTTACCTTTCCCTCTTTTTTACCTTTTTTGATTATATCAACCTTAATTTATATCCACCCATACACTTTAGGTTATATATTATAATATTTATGTTAATTTTTATGTACCCACCATATCCAAACCATTTGAGGTAGACAACCACTTCACTCAATGTTATTCCACTACATGGTTATTTACAAAACTGAGACCCATAACTCATGTCATGGAGTTAATTCTCATTTATCCTTAAATGAGAGGGACTTTACCATAATAATATTTGGTCTACATAAAACCCACAAAAATAATTTTTATCTAGTGCTATAAGGAGGGCATACATCATTGAGCCATTAAGATCACTTTAGCTTGCATACACTAGATCCACTAGTAAGGTTGACAAGGTTTAATTTTGATTCTAGTATGATATTATTATTATCACGTTTACAAGTTCATCAAAGACCAAGATCAAATAGAGGTATTCTTAGGATATTTTTTACCCAATAAAATTCACTATCCTAAGGGAACCAACCTCAACATTTCACTATGGCTTGAATAGCTAGTTTTGACATTGTTTTAGATGGTGATATTCATGTTTTACCTAGGAATGTTAAAAAATTCATTCCTCATTCTCTCCTTCTTTATTAAAATCTATAAAATAACAATGAAAGAATTTAAAACTCCTTTGGTATTTTTTAATGTGGTTCATGAAGATGTTTCATTTAGATTATTCCCCTTTGTTTTACAAGATGCTACCTATGAATGGTTCCTTAACCTTACATAGAATTCAATAACATCATGGGATCATTATCATAATAGATTTATTACATAATTTGGTTAGTTTAGTAACCCTAGTGTAATATAATAACATTTTTTTATTATGAAAAGAGAACCTAATGAGCCAATTAGAGTATTTAATGTAATGTTCCAAAAGATATATATTTATATAAACACTATATATATATATATATATATACACACATATTGATGCATTAATTCTTTAAATGTATAAAAACACCTTAGATTCAATGATTATAGTGTTCTTGCTCAAGGCCCAAAATATCAATACGTTGTCTGAGGCCTATATTGAAGCCATCAATATTGACCATCGATTGAATCCTCAATTACAAACTTTAACCATATGAAAATTCAATCCAAATTTCTTGGCCTTGAATCCCATTCTAAATGTCCAATTATAATGTCATGGCCAACAATCAAAATCATATCTTTACTCAGTTACCTTTAGCTCATGTTGTACCAAACTAGAATCTAAACTTTATAATCAATGATGTATCCATGTCTAATCAATATAATATAACCAATCCTTAGTCCCAATTAACTCTTCTACCATATAAGGTATATATTATAATTCCACCAATATAGAGTTGTATTCTATTCAACACATGGAGCAAAAACTTAATAATGAGTTTATTGGCATGCAAAAATGCATAGGGAACACAATGGTGGAAACAAACAATAGGAATTCACATTTTAAATTTATATAAAACCATTTTATAGGCCAAACAATAATAAAGAGTAATTTCCCAATAAGTTCATTAAGATAGATATTTGTGAGGTAGCCTTGCCCAACTAATATGGAGTTCACAACAATGCATAACATGGTGAATTAGATTATATATAAGTATATAATAGTTATGAAATATTATAAAAGGAGATAGAGGGGTATCATATTGTCCCTAATCAGTCTAATCCATCCACATCTATTTCATCTAGTTCTTCTAGTACTGTAATTGTGTTTGAAACATATAATTTTCCTTTCCCAATTGAGAATGAAAATAAACCAGAGGATAATAAAAATGAGATTCATGATTTTAATTAGTTTCAAAGAAATAAAAATAATCTTAGAAAAAATAATCAATAACCTGTCATGACCTCGCCACCCCCAAGTAATATTGCATTCATTACTCCTAATCTAAAGGCTAATAATAATCTACCCACACCAAAAATAAATGATCAACACAAAAAAATTGATCCATACAGCAAGAGTGGATAAAATATAGTTGAGGATATGAATAATAGTAAATAAAATATCACCCTATATGTGTTGGCTCAAATTATAGAACAAATAGAATTATTGTTAAAATCTTCGACTGGTAAAATATCTTCTAAAAATTCAAAAGTTGCACATACTAACATGGTAATAAATAAAGATTAAATTGAGGTCCCACATTTATTTATAAATATTAGAATCTTTATGAAAATGTGCATAATTATTTATTCAATTTAGGATATTTAACCAATGTGATGCCCACATGTATATGCAAGAAGCTAGGTTTGACCCTAGATAAATAAGTACAAAAGAGTAGTCTTCCAACTAGACAAATATTCTATCCCAATTGTTGGAGAATTTTTAAATATAAATATCTATGTTTATTCTAAGACACATGTCCAATAATACATTTCATTATTTTATTTGGCATCCTTAAGTCTTATGGTCTACTCTTGAGTCGTGATTGGTAAAAAATATTAAATGGCTACATGGAAAAAAATCTCACACATGTGGCTATCTTGGAAAGGAGTATAAAAATAGATTTGAGTTGATATGGAACCAAGGATGAAATATTAAATCACAAAATATAATACCAAAAATTAGAGAGTGAATTTTTCTTCATCACATTTAGGATTTTACACTTTCACAACCAAGCTTGAGAAGAATGAATGAGAATTTGAATGTCCTTCATAATTTTTAATCTTATATTTCGATGATGTTAGGTCCAAATAAGGTTATAGTGTAGGCATAAACCTATTGAATATGATATAAAATAGTACCTTTTTACTTCCATATTAATATTTCCATGCACCAACAATTATTCATAATATGAGGCTTTGATCGTAGGACTACAATTTTCACTTAGATAAAATTTCAAACAATCATTGATGTTTGGGGACTCAAAGATAGTTTTTAACCAAGTTAGGAGTTGATAACAATTAAAATTTTAATATATAAATAAATATAAGTACAAGGATTTGTATCTAATTGAATCATTTGAAGCTTTCAATATAAAATCAATCCTAAGAGAATAAAACTAGATTGCAGATTTTTTAGTTATTTCTGCTTTAAATTTGGCCCCACTCCATGAGTCAAAATTATACAAATTATTGATAAAATTGGTTCCATGTCCTTAAGTTCTTGATAATATTGAAAATTTCCAAGTATTTGATGATGATCAATAAATTATATAGTTCATGAATAATTTAAGTGATTTTGAGTCTAAAATTATTAATCAAAAATATTTTGATCCAGTGAACAAAGAAGATGTTGGTGATAAAACTTAAAGAAAATAGAATACCTAAAGGAATGGTATCATTATAGTGAATTTTTGATATAGATCACTAGGCTAAAAATTAAAAAAATCCAAAACAAATGAATATGTCACATATTGATTTCTCTCTAAGTTGAATAACCTATTTGATCTATGGATTATTATGGTTGATTAGTTGATTTAACTTTTTTAGAAATAATGGATTTTTATTCTTATTTTATTTAAGAGTTTGGATTAATAAATCAGTAAAGAATAATATAATAAATACAATCGTGGTTTGTGTAATTTATTTATCTTTTTTACCATTCTAAAAATATTAATAATGAGATATATAACTTAGCTTGAAATTAAACTAAGTTGGATTATATAGAAGTTGTAACTAGTTGTGTAGGACAAGGATAGTGTCATTAATCTATTTATGTATTTCATTCAATAAAAGGATAGGAGCACCAAAAATAATACACTTTGGGATCTGACATTGTTTTTTACTCCTACCGTTTTTATCCAAACTAATCACAGAGACCTAAAAAATTATAGGTTTGTGTGTTGTTCCCATGTGAACCTACTTATGAAATCTTGAGTGATGATTGTCGATGAAACTCAATGTAGAGATTATTTAATATTCAAACCCTAACCCTCCATCATGATTGTTAATTTTTTTAATCACTTGAGAAAAAGGGGGGTTAGTGTGTAAGATGCATTGAATGTGTAATCCACACCCCTTGTGTGGGAATGCTGCCTACATACCAATACTCTGAAGAGGGATCAAGCCATATATAGTTCTCATACCTAATGTGTTTTGTGTAATAGTGTAATGTAGATAAAAAATTCTAAATTGAGAGTGCTTTAGGTGGTTGGGGATTGGTGTGAGGGTTTGAGTGTGTTTACAGCTATGTTGGGTGACTATATGTAGAGAATAGGAAAGTTTTCCTTAGTGCTTTGTTTGTATTCTTGTTGGCTTTATAATATTTGTCACCTCCCTTGTAAATGAGATTTGGATAGGATTTTATAGGGAACAATTTGTTATGGGTTAGATGTATTTGTGCTAGGTTGACATAATGAAGGATAGGGATTAGCTAAAAATTATCATTTGGGCTCAAAATGTAAATGGATAGGAGCACAAAATATGGGACACCCTAGGGTCTGACACTATAGTCTAAGTATGGTGCTCCTATCCTATAGGCTCAAGACCTAGGGGAATAGGATTAGCCTAGGAAAAGTAGCATGGTTTAGGTGGAATGACCATTCTAAAGGTTTTAGATGATTGGTAATGAGTGAAAAGGTGTCTAGAAGGGTCACAAGAGCATGAAAAAAGGAGATATGGATAGGGTGTCACAAGCCAAACTTAAACTACCAATTTGGACATTTTATATGACTACATTTCCCCCCCCTTTATTTTAGGGATGCATCAAAGTGAAATACTAGGATAAAGGAAAGCAAAAAGTGTACCTAAACTTTCCTGCAAGGGTAAATCCCATGAAGATGTGTGATGTTGAGTGTGCATAGAGATAACACATCATAAAGCATAAATCTACAAAAGAAAATAAGGAGTAGATCAATTCCTACTATATACACTATGTCTAAAATAATAATGTATAAAATTTGGGTAAAGGAGATAGGAAGAGAAAGGAATTAATACACCTCATTGGGTACACAAACTAATATAAAACCTTTTGTGATGTTGGGTATGTGTTGTATCAAAATTAATATCACAAATGGAGATGAGTGCTCAATTCCTTAAGAGTGGCTCAAGAATACAAAGGCTGGCCCTTTAGCTTTATCATCACCAACTAAGTGAAGCTATGTGATCATGTATATGTTAATCAATGTTTGTACTATGTGTCCAATCCCTCTATGTAGGTGGCTTAAGAATACAAAGGCTAGTTAGTCCTTTGGCTCCATCGTTGCCCTCTAAGTGAAGATATGAACTGATACTAGTATGAATGTGTGTCATATGAGATAGCTCCTAAAGCCCATGAATGCTCTATAATATGATAATGTGGTGTCGATAGCTAAATGTGTACTAAGAACTAGGCTAATTTTGGCCACTCTGAAAGGTAGAGATTAGGCTTGTATGAAAGCCACTATGAACTGAGAACTAGGCTTATATGAAAGCCACTCTAAAATGATGCCAACCACCTATAGATGGAATAAAGCATGTAAATATTGAGAATACCTAGGTAATACACTAAACTAAAAATACAATAAGGTAAATGTGCCACACATATTTCCCCTAATCAATAGTGTGTGTAACATGGATTCTAATCTAGAAGTTGTATAAACTGTCCAATCTGAAACTAGAGGTGAGAGCCATCATGACACACATAATGCCCCCTGTATTTAGATACTTTAAGTAAAACTATACTAAAACTACCTAATTTAAATTGAACTGTAGCTGAAAAAATTGTAACTAATCTTACCTTTCTATCTATTTCTAAAAAAAATTGGATTTTGGATTGTTTAGATAGGAGCATCAAAAATAGGACACTTTATTGTTTAGTGTTGTACTCTAAATATGGTGCTCTTGTCCTTTGTTATTTTTGATGACTATTTTATATTCATCACTATATTTTTAGTTTGCTCTACATGTTTTAGGTTTTATATGCTATTCTAGGTATTCTAAAAACTAATTTTTGACCGATATAAGGCTTTGATCACTATTAAAAAATCCCTGTTTGTTTTCCCCTCTTTTGAGGGTAAGAATGAATACCCTACAATTACTACCCTCAAAATAAAGATCTTTTCAAGTGTGTTATGTTGTGAAATACATGATATATCAATGAAAATCAAAATGATGTCTCAAGGTATAAAATAGTTTGTATTGGAGATGGTTAGATCAACAGGTGTATACCTAGATAGGTGTAACAATGTAACAGCATGTGCAGTATACTAAACTAAAACTAGAAAATGTTAGTTGTTAGTTTTCAAAGAGGGATGGAACATGATGTCCATCATGGAATTTAAGAAATCAAGATAATTCATGATGTGTATCATGTCATTACAAACAATTAAGAAGCAAAAAAAATAAACAAGCATGCAAGGCAAGAATCAAAAAGCACACAAAAGTGGCCAAGAGGCCAAGCAAACAAGGGACATGTGCAAATGTCACTCAAACTATAAAATCAGGCATATAAGTCATGTTCAAATGACCACATACACATATAATTGCAAACAAAGAATATTGGCATGATGCCCACAAGCACATTTAAGAGTACAAGCAAAAGACATTGGAAAATGTCCTAAGGCACACACAAGAGACAAAATAGGAACTGAGAAATGCAATCACATCTAGCTACTCAAAGAAATAAAGTAAGGAATGTAAATTCTATGAATACTATCACATCTAACTAATCAAATCAAAAAGTGAAAGTATGCAAAACATGTAGTACAATACTAGGTAGATGCTAAAAAATACACAAGTGCTATATATTAGTGAGTTTCAATAGAATAATCTATGTAAGATAGTAAGTAATGTATATCAACATGATAACTAGAGTGTGTGGTGTAGGAATGACATAACCTAGATGGTGTAGTCATGTATAAGATTCCCCTGGTGGGTAGATATATTGATGTATATCTTGAATATAAATGTAGGATACCCCCTTGATGGGTAGACTGAAGCAATCAAGGATCTAGATGTTACTGCACACACTCAAAGAATATCAAGTGAAGCATGGTAATGTATATAAATTGACAAACAATATCATAGAATAGAAAAATGTAATTCTATCATGGGAGTAGAAATATAAAGTATGGATAATGCATACAGGTGAATTTTTTTTTGGATATTTTGAGTTAGTTGAATGTTTTTGTATTTTGACATGTTATATTTTTTTTAGTATTTTTGAAATAATTTGTGTACAAGTAAGCTAAGAAATTATGTACAAGTAAGATAAGAAAAAATGATACTAACCATGAGTCTCGGAAGAGACTCCCTATCATGGTGTCCTGTATCAAACAAAATAATTGTGTGTGTTTGTGAAGCATGAGGGAATGACTATGAATATGAATCTAAATATTTTGATTCATTATCAGTATCTTGGAAATCATAATAACCTGTATTGTTTCACTCATCATTATCATCTTAATTTTGAATCAATGGAATGATAGTGTTGAATTTTGTTGTATCTAGATCTTTTCCTTTGATAAATTATGTCTATGAATGATTTGCCTTGGGATGTTCAACAAATCCCAAACCCTGGTAACAAACATTATCAACCACTAAAATAGGAATGGTCATACCTTGAGCATGCTTGCCTAACCATTGAACTTGATAATCAAACTATTGTAGATATTTTTGACCAAACCCATACTGGTTTGAAAGTTGAGCCTCATTTTAGAGAGGTAGATTTGCATCTTTTTTGTGTTTTACCTATGTTTTTGATATTTTTTCTTGCTCTAATTTTAATTTTTGATCCTTTTATTATTTTGAGTTATGTTTTGGTAACCAATTTTATACTATTTCTAAATTTGAACCTTTGTGAATGTGTTACTATGTCATTATCGATTGATTGACTTATTTACCTTATGTAGAGTCCTTATTATTAATTATCTATTGTATATGTTTTTTCAATACCAAACATGAATCTATGTGGTGCCCATTCATTTTATGATATGCACAATAATATATGGATCTTCTCACTAGATGTAGAGGAGGTAATTTGATCAACTTAGATAATCATTTCCCTTAGTACCTCACTTAAAATCTTATTTGATCTTTGAATTCTTTTTGAATCACTAGTTATAGAGTTACTTTGTTATGATTTCTTATTTTGATATGTAACATTGCTTACAACCAATTGACTAGGTGAAGGTGCATATATATGATTGACACTAGGGTGCATTTGAGGCTTTTGTATTATAATCTGGTTTTCCAATGTTGTGATCTTTTCATGTAATATCTTATTCTACATTAGTAAATTTGAAATTAACTTACTCATATTGGTGATTTGATCCCTTAGAGTCTCACAAATGCAAACCCTATTTGCTTCTGATTGAACATGTAAGCACATATGCTAAAGAGAGTTTGAAGAAGTTATAGGCTAAATGTATGCATTAGGTACAATAATATAGGTTAGGTTACCTCACCTTTTAGAGGGGTGATATCATGGACCTAGTTAGAAGGAAAGTAGCTATCACCTTCTTGGGGGAGAGGAAGAGAAGTAAATTCTTTCTTGTGCATGGGATATGACATTAAAACTTGATAGGTGGTTATTAGCTTATGTAATGGATCCTCTAAGTATGTAAGTATTTTATTATTAATTGAATTACTACACATAATAGAGAGATTACATGTTAAATAAGTAATGAACTATGACATATATTTGAATTGGTCTTTAAATAGCATGTATATATGTATTTATGTCATTTTTAAATTCATACCAAATGAAAGGATATAAGCATACAAGAGAAACTAGAAAACTTTGCATAAGTAAATCATGATTAATAAATATTGGAATATTCAACCCAATGTGCAAAAGTTAGAATTTTAATTTTGAAACCTTAGGCTAGGGTTTGAAAATACCAAGACCTAGTATAGGTAACTAGGGTTTGAAAGAAATAATTTTTAAAGTTATTGTGGTAAATTTTAAAAATTAAATGTGAAATTCTTATTTAAATATGTAAAAAAAATGAAAAAATATTTCTAAAATCAATAAGGAATTTTCCCTAGGATTTTTGTGTATAAATGAAGTAAGTTAGGTTCACCAAATGATTTAACTTTTTTAGGAATAATGGAGTTTTATTCATATTTTAGTTAAGGATCTAGATCAATAAATCAATGCAAAATATAGAAATAATTATAGGCCTGATTTTTTTAATTTATTTGTCTTTTTTTACTTTTCTAAAAATAGCAATAAATGAGGAGAAATATAACTTAGCTTGAAATTAGACTGAGATAAATGATACAAAGGTTGGAACTAGCTATGTAGGACTGAGATAGTGTCATGAATATGAATCTAGATTTCTATGAATGAAAGAATAGGAGTGCAAAAAAAAGGCACTTTGGGGTTGGGCACTATTGTCCACTCCTATCACTATTATCCAAACTCATCATAGAGACCTAAAACTTTTTGGGTTTTTGCATTATTCTTATGTGAGCCTGCTTGTGAAATCTTGAGTGTTAATTGTCAACAAAATTAATTATAGAGATGATTTAATCTTCAAACCCTAACCTTCCATCATGCTTGATAAAATAATATTTGAATCAGTTGAGAAAGGGGGGATAAGTGTGTAAGATGCACTAAATTTGTAATCCACACCCCTTGTGTGGGCACACTGCCTATATACCAATACTTCAAATAGGGATCAAGCCATATGTAGTTCTTCCAACTAATGTGATTTTTGAAATAGTGTAATATAGATGCAAAAATTCTAAATTAAGAGTGCTTAAGGTGGCTGGGGACTGGTATGAGGGTTTGAGTGTGTTTGGAGCTATTTTGGGTGACTGTATGTAGAGAATAAGGAAGTTTGCCTTAATACTTTATTTATATTCTTGTTGGCTTTGTAAGATTTATCACATGCCTTGTAATGATCTTTGGATATGATTTTATAGGGAACCATTGGTCATGGGTTAGATGTATTCACACTAGGTTGACATAATGAAGGATAGGGATTGGATGAAAATGACCGTTTGGGCTCAAAATGCAAATGGATAGGATTAGTGAAAATAGGACACCCTAGGGTTTGGCACTATAGTCTAAGTATGGTACTCTTCTCTTATAGGATCAAGACCAAGGGGAATAAAATTGGTCTGGGAAAAGTAGCTTGGCTGAGGTGGAATGACCATTCAAAAGGTTTTGGATGATAGGTAATGAGCGAAAAGGTGTCTAGAAGGGTCACAAGAGCATGCAAAAAGGAGCTATGGATAGTGTGTCACAAACCACACTCAAACTACCAATTTAGACATTTTATATGACTACATTAATTATTTAGCTAATATTTGATTAAGATTGATGAAATATGTTGATTATGGGACAATTTATGTTTCTCAATTTACATGATTAGTTTGTTATGAGTTATCAATATGTTTATATTTTGTACATTAGGATCATGTTTATATAACATTATTTTATGGATATAATGATGCTTTAGGCTAACTACCTTCATTTTTGTGAGGTGGATGAAGGAATGATTCTTCCCTTAGAGTGTGATAGAGGGAGAGTATCATCAGAGAGGGTGGTTTAGATAGATACGTTAGGGGATAACAGAGAATGAATCTGAAAAACCTTGCACACACCACATTTGTACTTTATGATTGTGTTGTTTGATAGATAGTTGTAGTATGATTTATTTTATGATTGTTGTTTTATTTTATGTTTTCATTAAATTAAATTTATATTAATGATCATGTTGATTTGTTTAGTGATTTCATTAAAAATAGTGATCATATGTAACTTATCTCGTTTAACAAAGTGTTTGGTTGAATAAGTGAGATTGTTTATGTTGTGCTTACTTTACAACTTTATTGAGTATGTATAGTGTTATGATATGATGACATATTCCACTATTGTTTTCATATATAAGATTTGGATAATAATAATTAAATATTATTATTATTATGATATTATATAGGTTTGATTTAAATGTCGAAAGATAAATAGATTTGTTTTAAATGATATTGTATTTGATTAAATGATTTGTCAAAGGTTTCATCTTCAAAGTACATTGACATTAGTTATTATTATTAGATGATTTGATAAAATCATTATGTTACAAAGTGTTTTATGGTTGACATAGTAACACAAACTATGGTCCTTGAATACATTGTCATACTATTTAGTTTATAAGTTAGTCAAATGGTTGACTTTGCATGGAAGGTTGAATCGACTAAGTCGATGGACGATGCATGATATAACATGAAGGTTATATTGTTTTTTATTTTATTTTTTTTAGTTTTTGAATTCGATAAGGAATAAACTTAAGTCAAAAAGCATGAAAATATATTTGGGATTATAAAATTATATTTTAATCAATGGGGAAGAATTTTCAAGTGATTAGGGTTACTAACTACTTATTGACTTCCAGATAAGCATTATTTAGAGAAAATAATGGAGGTGACTGTGTATTGCATGATGATATATTATGGAAATTGGTTGAGTTATTTTCTACATGTATTTATATAATCAGTTGAAGTAACCATTAATGGTAGAGAGTAAGACAATGAAAAGGAATAAAAAGAATATAATAGGGGTTGTGGATGAGGATAGTACACAAAAGAGAGGATAAAGTTGAAGAAAGAGAAGAAGTTGATATTGAATAAAGGTAAAAGGATAATAACATAGCTTCTTGGCATTCATACATTTACCAATTTGGTTTTGTAATTAAAATTCTTGTGTGAAATAATGAATAGTTTTTTTAAATATGTTTTGGTTACTGGTTTCTTAGTTTGAATCTTAAAAAGAAAAAAAATGGGCTGTATGTGGAACCCTTTGGAATTCTTAGCCTCCATAGAACTCCACATTTGACTTAGGGCAACCTAAGGGTTTTTGGGTAAAGCCATAGAATTGCCATGACTTTATAGGCTTTTATGAAATATTGTCTTAAACTCCTCTCTAAGTTTGAAAAACCTTGTTCATATTAGGAACCTATAATTACTGGATATATACATTCTGGATCAAGCTTATATATTTGAATCAATTTGTATATATTCATTTTGGATATTTATAGTATGGATTGAAAATTTGGACAAATTATGGGTTTGATTGTATATACACCTATTTTTGACTTTAGATATTAAATATACATTTCATGATACAAAAGTGGGTTTGTGAAATATATATATATATATATATATATATATATATATATATATATATATATATATATGTAGGTATAAATTTATACCTATAACTTGATTTAAAGGGTTTTAAAGGGTGATTATGTACATATACATTTATATATAACCCTATATTTTGAAACAATCATGCTTTAATAAATGACAATATGCAATACATTTTGAAGTTATCTGTATAGGCAAATTAGAGGTTTTGGTTTCATTTGGGTTATGTTGGTTTTAATATTGAATGAATATATATAAGAAGGAAGTATAAATTTATACTCTCATCTATATAATAAATCCATGTATTATGCATACGTGTTTAAATTAGGGAACTTTTGGTTTAGTCTTATTATGTACTAGGGACAGGTTGATGATAAAATGACTATAGATATACACTTGGCCTTATACAAGAATATATATACTCAATTTTTTTAAATTGATATGGCTGAGTTAATTTTTAAACTATGTTTATAATATATATGGATTACACATAAATTTGGTTGTGACTACATATTATGTCATTCGGATTTGACTTGAATTTTAAAATAATTTTGCCCAGTCAATAGAGGGACTGGTACATGGGTTTACATTATATAATTTCATATTTTATTTCATAAATCTATGTTGGTTATTATAAACATGAGTTAGGTCTTGATTGTGTGTTATTATTTTATTAAATAATACTTGAGTTGGGTATAGGTGATTGAGTGTTTATAATTGGTCATATAATCTAAACTTAATTGATAAAACTTAAATCGATAGATTTATTTTATTGATTTGATAGATTTAATGGATAAATGAATAGCCAAGTTTAATAGTATTCTATGTATTTTTATTATAAAGGAAAAGGGAATTATTCAATTAAAAATAAGGGTCATGGGGCCTTTATTTGTTAGCTGACCATATACTTAGCATATACAGTATACTCTAAGAAGAAAGATAGTGGATGTCATCTTAGGGGTATATTGTATAAAAATGAAATATGTGTATTATATTACATTTGTATGTTTTAATATATATATATATATATATATATATATATATATATATATATATATATATATATATATATATATATATATATATGTATGTATGTATGTATGTATGTATGTATACAAATAAAAAGTGTTAGTATCTATTATTCCAATATTTAAAAAAGATACATCCCAATAGATAATGGAAATGAAAAATAGAGGTAAAGGCCTCTAGACATTTTGAATAGGGAGATAAAAGCCTCAACCTAAAGAAATAGATTTCCCACAGTAATGGGAGAAATAACAAATGTGTGGTAAAAACAAAACACAAACCAATGAAAATCATGGATAAGTGCTTTGTAGGGAGGAATAAATGAGATAGTCTTCCATTCTACCCTTTTTACCCTTTTTTATTTAGTTCTTGCCACACTCCTTATGTTGGATCCACCATGACTATCTGAAATCCTGTATTCTAAATCTCTGGAGTTGAGTGAAGAACCAAATGATTTGGGTTTGTACTTGTCACTAATTCCTTTTCTAAGTTTTATTTTTCTTTTTGGTGTGCACATTTTACACCTTGGATTGTAGACCCAATCGGTTCTAATTTCATAATTATGTTCCCCTCTCTGATTCCTTTCTCATTGAGGTCTATGTCTTGTGCTTGAGTGTTTTGCACCTTTGGCTCCTTTGTGTTATGTCCCTCCTCTTGTTCCTATTATACCACCTCTTATCCCTCTTAGGTCAACTTGGCCCACCATTTGAAAGATGGTTTCATCCCTTTTTTCTTTGGTGGGAAGTTCTGAGCCTTGGGGAAAGTGGCATGTAGATGCCTAGTGAGCTTACAAAGGTGACATCAAAAAGTGTTATTTTTGTAGTCTAGGTACTAGGACTATTGGATGTCTCCACATTTGATTATAATTTTTTTGGTAGACCTTTATTAAGGTTCATTTCCATTCATATTCAAGTGTATGTGTATAACATTGACCCTATTCTTTCATAATCTAATTTGATGTACTTCCCTAGGATATCCCCTATCTTTTTGTAGGCCATGATGAAATAGATAAGAAGGTTCGGCATCTGAACATATACTAGCATAATAGTTGTTGAATGGTTGCTCAGATAAAATCCTGAAAACCATGGTGTGAGGTAAAGGCCCATCATTCCCTATAACCATGGACCTTCTATCAAAACTCTTTGGTATATTTCATCATAAAAAAATGAATGATGAAAAATCCCTTGGAGTAGAGGGAGATTTCACATTCATTTGTCCAAGTGGTATGTATCCACTAAAATAAAGATGTTATGGTAGGCCAAAATACATTAAATCTATAGATGATGGCCTCTTTTGATAAATACCCTCTGTAATATAACACTTATTATTCAAAAATATCCACCTATGGCATTTCCTCTACCTATTCCACTATATAGGTGCTAGAAATGAGTGAGGCATTTTGTGTCCCTAGTTTTGCTATAGTATTTTTGACTACATCCTTAATAGATCCCATAGGTTTGGAATATTTATTAGTATCTTGGAAGGATTTCCTATGAAAATTTCCTAAATCTATTACACCTCCATGCATGCATGGGGCATGTGACAAAAGAGATCCTTTTGTGATGCCATACACAACCAGTAATTTGTGGTTTTCCATATCTCTTCCATTGTAGATGGAGTAATGGAGGGTAGATAAAATATTAGTGTCTAGTTTAATTTATTCTTTGAGGGCCTATACTTTAGTGATATAATCAACCTAAAAACATAAAGTGTTTCCCCTAATGGATCGAAACATGATCTAAAAATTTCCCTATTACTCCTATGGAAAAAATATGGTTAGAATTTTATCAAGCATATTGTGAGTATCCTCTTGTATATACCTAAACTCAGTCCCCCATGTCATAGACTTGTCAAAATCATTACCATCCTCTAATATAAACATTGAATCATGGCCTCCCCCCATCAAAAGAACTTAGAATTGATTCATGCCTCCCTATTTGACTGGTCACTACTAGTGCTCCAAAAAACATATTTTCCCTTCATTAGTCATGTCCTTCCCAACATCTAGCAGCATATTAACCTCTAAAATAGGTGAAATTAGATGTGGATGTATTTTTTTTCCATCCCCTAATAACTATGTTAACACCGTTGAGGACCTATTCTAGTCCTACTTTGATCTAAAGCATGTAAACCCTTCTATGTTACTTTTTGATTGTTCCTTCTCTTTGGGTGAAATCCACAGTGATCTCATCTTTATTGCAGTGGACTTTGGTTCCTTCCCCCTAAGATCTGCATGAGATCCATATAGGGTACCATACGTGGTTACCACATGGGTGTTTCCTACAAATGACTTCATCTCTTTATTCATTGCTCTGATCCTTTCCATCCTCATATATATATATATATAGACACACACACACACACACACACACACACACACACACAAACTTGTGTTATTTATATAAGTGTTATTATCATAACAGGGTGTAAATAATACTTGTTTATATTTTAATGTTTAAATATAAAGAATGAAATTAATGTATTTATGAGTTTAAATACAAAACATAATAGTATGTTTGAACTAAAATGACACTATTTTTCAAACATTACTTTGGCCAAAATTTTCAATATAAAATGGTCTCTAAGATCAGTCAAATTCATACACACCACTTGATCAGATTACACCTCATCTTGCATTGATGGCACCAATTAAGCTAATGGAATCCATCTACTACTTAATTAGGATCATGAATGTGAGATTCAATAAAAATAAATAATAATGTTAAAACTACTATATTAATAAAAATATTTCCCTTTAGCAAATCAAAATTATGCTAAGTACATAAATATCACATACATTCATTTAGTCCATCGAATGAAGTGAAATGAATTTATTTATCTAGTTTATTACATATAATAAACATAATCCAAAAATAGTCTCAAACATACCATCTAGGTATGATCACATCAAAACTATCAGTTACTTATAATACTAACTTATAATGTTATTTCTCCACGAATCAAAATTATATCGCAGGTTCATAAATTGTTCATATTACACATATAACAAAAGTCAATTTAAACATACTATTATGTTTTATATTTAAACTCATAAATACATTAATTTAATACTTTATATTTAAACATTAAAATATAAACAAGCATTATTTACACCATGTTATGATAATAACACTTATATAAATAACATAATTGTACATATGTATGTATATATAAGTGTTATTTATATGTATTTATGTATATATAGGTGTTATTTATATAAGTGTTATTATCATAACAGGGTGTAAATAATGATTGTTTATATTTTAATGTTTAAATATAAAGCATGAAATTAATGTATTTATGAGTTTAAATACAAAACATAATAGTATGTTTGAACTGAATTTTGTTATATGTGGAATATGAACAATTTATGAGCCTATGATATAATTTTGATTCATGGAGAAATAACATTATAAGTTACTTAGTATTATAGGTAACTGATAGTTTTGATGTGATCATACCTAGATGGTATGTTTGAGACTATTTTTGGATTATGTTTATTATATGTAATAAACTAGATAAATGGATTCATTTCACTTCATTTGATGGACTGAATGAATGTATGTGATATTTATGTACTTATCATAATTTTGATTTGCTAAAGGGAAATATTTTTATTAATCTATTGGTTTTAATATTATTATTTACTTTTAGCAAATCTCACATTCATGACCCTAATTAAGTAGTATATGGATTCCATTAGCTTAATTAGTGCTATCAATGCAAGATGAGGTGTAATCTAATAACGTGGTGTGTATGAATTTGACTAATCTTAGAGACCATTTTATATTGAAAATTTTGGTCAAAGTAATGTTTGAAAAATAGTGTCATTTCATATGTTGATATAGTTTTCATATTTGTGAGATATCATATTATAATAGATTTATTTATGGTATACATTATGTATTAGATATCTTCAACACATGGATTCTAGTTTGTTTCTCTATATTCCCACACCATCATTATCTATGTATATGTGAAGGGAGGGCCATCCCCTTATTTAGGAGATAGTGCAAGGGATCTATGATCCATGGTTGATGTGAAAAATCACTTGGATGATGCTCTCCCTCCTAACTAGAGTACTTTACTTGAGATTACATATTGATATTTGAGTCATGGAGACTCTTGAGTCATAGAGATTCTTCTTAAAAGAGATTTATATCATGTTTTATCATTTAAGATATTTTTATATATTACTGAAAATTATAACATTTATATATTATACTTATATGATAGTGGTTGTAATTCTATATTAGTCACAGTTGAATTTTTACTATTTCATTTATGAGGATATGTAATATTTATTGTTGTTTTAGTATTATTCAATATTTTTATATATGTTCATGGTGATCCTTAGCTAAGTGGATTAGCTATAACCCTAGTGTTTCACTAAATTAATATAGTTAGTTAAAGATCATTAGTTAAGTTTATCATGGGAAAATCTATATGTTGAATATATGTAAAAAAAATTATATATTTTTTTAATATTCCATTAAAACCCAATGGGGTTGTTACATTGTGGTATCAGATTTGAGGCTCAAAATCTAGAACTTAATGTGTCTACTTACACAAACTTATTCTCTTGATAAATAGGAAGAACAATGGTACATGCTAGACCAAGAGATAAAGGTACTTATAATATTGAACCCCCTATTGATCCAAATTAGTTTATTAATAAGCAAGCTATGAAGTTGGATCAAATCCTCATAGCCATGCAAGAGACTAGGTACCGAATTACAGCCCTAGAATAATAAATGCATGGCCATAAAGAGGAAAATGTTCATTAGGAATCTAAAAATCATCTTGATTACAAGGAACATCTTCAAGAGTAGAGGTATGAGGAGGTACCACATGATGCAAGAGCTTGAGTAATTGTAGAGTTAGCATGTGACATGAAAAAGGTGAATCCACCCAAGTTCAATGGAACTATATTGGGGGATGAAGATGAAGCATGGATGATAGAAATGGAGAAGTATTTCAAGATTAAAAATTATTTTAAATTCATAAAATTAGTATGGGTATCTTATCATCTTATTGGTGAAGTAACAAGTTGGTGGGCAAATAAAAAGCTCAAGATAAACCTTGACCACTACTACTTGGGAATAGTTTGTTACATTGCTTAGGTCATAATGAATTTCAAAACTATATTTTGATGAAAATATTACATATTTTAAAGTATATTAAGAAAGGTGATTTGATGTTGAATGAATACTGGGATCAATTCACCAAGCTTATTATGTACCTCAGTATCAGGCAGATGAAAGGTTTAGAATCAAGAAATTCATCATGGGATTGAAACCACAAATTGGTTGTGAAGTAGATGTACATGATCTATTGATGTATGGGAATCCTCATGTGGTCAATTTGTTTTCATTATTTTTGGTTGAGTCTAGATTGCTTATGTATGCTTAGTTAGTTTTCCCTCCAAAATATGTAATTTAAATTTTTAAATTTGAGAAAATGTATCTCATAAGCTTGAATAAGGCCTAAACGTGTCTAAATGTCAATATTGTGTGTAGATACTTAAACAATATGAATTTGGAGATCATATTATATAATATTTTAATTTAGTTAAATGATTCATTAAGTGTTTAGTATCTTGTTTTGATTAGTAAGTTGTTAACTCCATTTTGGGAGTTGGTTGTGTGAGGTCAAGAATAGGATTTGAGTATCCAAGTTGAGTGAGATACTAGTATGTATATATTTTTCATGTAAAAAAATATGTATTAATACATTTTAAGGATTTAATAACAAATTATATGGATTGGAGACAAAGTTTTAGCTTTTTTTCATACTTTTTATAGGGTTGTGTGACTAAACCAGATAGGGCAATAAGGGAGAGATAGACAGTTGATGTTTAGAGTATTAATTCCTTAAATGTTATTGATCAAACACCTAGAGGTATGATCCTAAAAAAATTTATTTAGGCTTTTGAAACCTTGTAATACATTTTGTAGCTTCATTTGTGCGTTAATTGGGCCCTAACAAGGACATTACTGATCTAATAAATGGTAAAATGGAAATTTCTAAATGTTTGAAATCCTAATGATTTAATAACTTACATAAACTTCCCCAAGTTTCAAATTATAACTCATAAGGTAAGTGTGTTTTCTAGTTCAAACTTGTTTTTAAGCCTTGCATGCACTAGTTTAACTAAGACAGAGGAGTTTAATCATGGTTTAGATTAACAACTGACTCAGTTTTAGTTTGGAGAGTCCTATAATGTCATTTTAAACTTATCAGATGATTTTTGGGCCTTATATCAACTCTATACTCTCTATAACTTCTAAAATAGGGTATTTTAGAGGCTTAATTAGGTTTGTCATAGTGGTTGTTAGTACCATTCTATACAAAATAGTCATAGGTGAAACTTAGGTATATTGTGTAACCCCTTAATGGGTATTAGGATCATGTTTAAGTTTTGTGATATCCAATGTATAAATATAGTTATGGTAAAAATATAGGGTCAACAAGGCTATAAGCCTATGAGCCCATCAACAAAGCAAGTATGGCCTTATGGCCTAGAATGTGTGTTTTGATCAATAAAGACTATAAAATTAGGTGTAAATAGATTAGATAGGTTATATTTAGAGTGCTCAAGTTGGTTCTTATTTTTATATGAGTCATTATATTTTATCCCATGTTGTAAACCAATGTTATCCTATGAATGATCAAGTCAACATCTGGTCATGAGCCTGAATGTAGTGAAGGAGTCTTAAGAGTGTGTAAGTGTGTTGTTAGTATTTAATTAGAGTGAATGTGAGCCACACCATTGTGTTATCAAAGCTAAGGGATTGTGCATAATATAATATCCAAAGTAAAAAGAAGGAGAACGTGATTTATGAGAAAGAAAGAAGATCTTCAAGATGGCCATGAGAGTTAGGAATAGAGGTAAAGATAGAGGAAGGAGACCAAAAATATAGATGGTAATGTTAGAAGAATTTAGGAACTTACAAGTTAGGTTGCAAGACCTAGAGATGTCTCAAAGAAGAGGTGCTAACATGGGTGAAGTTAGTGATAGAGAAGAAGAACCACCAGAGGAAGAATTAGTGTTAGAAGATGAGATAGCTAAAGAGAGGTTGATCAAAGCCATTATGAAAGTGAATGAAAATCCAAATATGGAGGTTCTAATGTATGAAGTAAACCTAAATGTAAAAGAATTTATTGATTGGATCAATTCATTAGACAATTACTTTGAATATGAAGGAATAAAAAAAGATGACAAGAAAGTCAAGTATGCCATGACCAGATTGAAGAGCCATGCATCTTTGTGGTGGTATGGAATGAAAGAGGAAAGGAGGAGGAAAGGAAATCCAAATATTATAATTTATGATATAATGGTATCAATAATTTAAGTTAAATTCATGCCCTTAAATTATCAATCAAATCTTTTCAATCAATTACAATATTTGAAACAAAAGGACATGTCTGTAAAAGAATACATTGAATAGTTATATAGGCTAACCATAAGATTAGGCCATATTGAGGATGACATAGAGAAGGTAGGAAGGTATACTAATGGGTTAAATTTTTCCATCCATGATGAGATTAGCCTTCTGATACCTAGGACAATTGAAGAAGCATACCAATTTTATTTGACATCTGAGGAGAAGATTGTAAGGAAACAAACTTACTTTTCAATAAGAAGAGGTAGATCCATTACAGGAAGAGGATCATAAGGAGGTATAAGGAAAATTAAAACATTCCAAGAAGAGGCCAATAGGTCACAAATCTCAATAGGTAGCTATACACCAAGAGGAAGGAGGCCATACCAAGGATACCAAAGATGAAGATGAAGATTAATGGCAAATGCTTCAAGTGTAACACATATGTAGGCCATAAATCATACAAATGTCTAGAGAACACTTATACTAGTCATGAAAGATGTGTACATGTGACCCAAGGTGAGGAACAAGGTCAAGGACTAGCAGTAATTTATGAAGATGTTCTAAAAGAAGGTGAGTCTCTCTTAATGAAAAGAATCTTGTTAAAGCCTAATAAGGAAATTGTGGAACCACCACAAAGGAAAACTTTGTTTAGGACTAAATTCAAGAGCAAGGGAAAGTGTTTCAAGGTCATCATAGATATTGGGAGTATAGACAATCTTGTTTCAATTGAGATGGTGGAGAAACTAGGCTTGAAAAAGGAGAGACATCATACACCTTATCAAGTCTCTTGGCTACAAAAAGGACATAAATTCTTGGTAAGTAAACAATGTAAAGTGGATTTTCAGATAGGAACATATAGATATAAAATTGTATGTGATTTTATTCCTATGGATGTGTATCATATCTTTCTTGGAAGTTCTTGGAAATTTGACAAGAAGGCCATGCATAATGGAAGGCAAAACGCATACACATTTGAGAAGGATGGGATCAAACATACACTTACACTTTTTAAATAATGGACTAATATTACTATATGATAAAATTCTAAAGTGTTGATAATGAGTGGTAAATAGTTATTACATTAAATAAATAAGGAAGAGGTAAACTTTATTGTGATTGGTAAGCCAAGAAGTGTAGTCACTAGCACTAAGATAACTGATTTGCCTCTAGAAATATAAGATATGCTAAATGAGTATGTTGATATTGTATTAGATTATTTTCTTAATGATTTTCCACCATTGAGAATCATCATCCATCACATATACTTGATTTCAGGATCAAATCTTCCAAACAAGGTTACCTACAGGATGACACCAAGGGAAATGAGGAAATTAAGCACCAAGTACAATAATGTTTGAACAAAGGATTGGTAAGAGAGAGTCTAAGTCCTTGTGTTGTTCCCACAGTGTTGAGTCCAAATAAGGATGGAATTTGGAGGATGTGTATGGATTCTATAGAAATCAACAAGATCACTATCAGGTATAGATTTTCATTGCCTAAAATTGATGATTTACTTGATTGTTTGAGTGGAGCTACATATTTTTCCAAGATAGAATTGAAAAGTGGTTACCATCAGATTAGGATTAGAGAAGGGGATGAATGAAAAACAACCTTCAAAACCAATGATGGACTCTATGAGTGGTTAGTCATGCCATTTGGGCTAACCAATGCACTAAGCACCTTCATAAGGTTGACGAATGAAGTGATTAAGGAGTTCACTGGTAAGTTTGTGATAGTGTATTTGGATGATATTTTGGTGTTTAGTCAAAATAATAAATACCATTTGAGACATTTGAATAAAATTTGCTAATCAATGTGAAAAAGTGTAGTTTATTGAAGACAAAATTGATCTACTTGGGATTTGTGACTTCAAAATAAGGATTGAAAATGGATAAGGAGAAGATCAAATCCATACTTGAGTGGCCTATACCCAGGAACACCTTTGAGGTAAGAATATTTCATGGTTTTGCTAGCTTCTATAGGAAATTCATAAGGAATTTTAGTGGAATTATTGCTCTAATGATATACACCAACAAGGGTGATAAAATAAGTTTTTGTTGGATTGAGGTTGCTGATAAGAGTTTCATATTATTGAAAAATAAGGTAACTAAAGAACCAATCTTAAATTTTCCTATTTTCATAACATACTTTAGTGAGAAACTAAGTGATGCTAAAAATAAGTACTCAACCTATTATTAAGATTTATATGCTCTTACACAATCCTTGAAGAAATAGAGGCATTATCTTTCACCTAAAGAGTTTGTTTTGTTCACTAACAATTATGTTTTGCAGTTCATTAGCAAACAAAACAAGTTGAGTCAAAAGCATGTTAAATGGAATGAGTTTTTATAAAGTTTAAAATTCATTATTAAGCATAAGAAGGTAAAATCTAACAAGGTTGTAGATTCTCTAAGTAGGATGAATCTAATCATGTAGGAATCTCAAGGAAGCATCTTGGGATTTGAAGTTTGAAGGAGATGTATAAGGAAGATTCAGACTTTAAGGAACCATATGAAGCTTGTTTCAATCTATCAAGGGATGATAGGAGTCCTTGTATGTATTTCATGATCCAAGAGGGCATTTTTTTCAAAGGTAGTCCACTTTGCATACCCAAGAGTTCCATGAGAGAGAACATGTTGAAAGAGAAACATAGTGATAGCTTGTTAGGACATTTTGAGTAGAATAAGACATTAGCACAATTGAGTGCTCATTACTATTGGCCAAGTATGGGTGTTGATGTAAAGATTTTTTTTGAAATGTGTAAAACATGACAACATTCCAAGGGAAGTAGTCAAAACGTAGGTTTGTACTAGCCACTACCAATTTTGAACAGGATTTGGGATTCATTAAGTATGGATTTTGTACTTGGTTTGCTAAGAAATCAAAAATTTCATGATTATAAATTTTTAGTGGTTGATAGGTTTTTAAAAATGTCTCACTTCATTCCATGTTCAAAAACAAGTGATGCTAGTAACATATCCAGTCTGTTCTTTCAAGAGATTGTGAGATTGCATGGGCTCCCTAGGAGCATTGTTTTAAATAGGGACACCAAGTTTGTTGGGAACTTTTGGAGGACCTTATGGAATAATTTGGGCACAAATTTGAGCTTCAACTTAGCCTACCATCCAAAAATTTATTTATAGATTGAAGTTGTTAATAGGAGCCTTGGAAATATCTTAAGAAGTTTGGTATGCATGCAACCAAAATAATGGGATTATGTATTTGCACAAGCTAAATTTTCATATAATGGTTCTCCTAATAGGAGTATAGGAATGATTCCATTCTAAATATTGTATGGAATACATATTAGGGGTGTATATGAGTTGAGATATATAGGCAAGATGAAATCAAGAAGTGTTAATGTAGAGGATTTTTCCAATGCCATGTAAAACTTGCATGAACAAGCAAAGAGGAAACTTGAAGAAAACACCAAAAAATACAAACAAAGGGTAGATCAAAAGAGGAGAGAGGTCATTTTTAATGTTGGATACCTTTTTCTTTCCCATCTTAAAAAATAAATATTTTTTTAAAAGAGAATACAACAAGTTGAAAGTGAAGAAAATTGGTCCATGTAAAGTAGTAAGAAAGTTTTCAAATAATGCATATGAGATAAAAATACCAAAAGGGATTGGAATCTCTCCAATATTCAATGTTGTAGACCTGTACCCCTACAAAGGTGAAGATAAATCAGCTGAAGAGTCTAAAATAAGTGTTGATGAAGCTATCCATTGGGAACAATAACTACCAAAGGAAATACCAAAGGAGGTTGAGAGGATTTTAGACAAGAAAGTGGTCAAGAAAACAAGAGGCAAGGAATAATTTCAGTATCTAATCAATTGGAAGAACCTACTAGCTAAAGATGCAACATGGTTGGCTATAAATGATATCCTCAAGCTTGGCATAAGTGTGGAAGAATTGATGGAGAATAATAACAAGTGAAAAAATCTTCTTTTTGCTCCTTGGAATAATGATGCAAGGGCATCCTCATGTGGTAAATGTGTTTTCATTGTTTTTGGTTGAGTCTAGGTTTCTTAGTTATGCTTAGTTAGTTTTCCCTCTAAAATATGCAATTCAAATTTTAAAATTTGAGAAAACATATCTCATAAGATTGAATAAGGCCTAAACATGTCTAAAGGCCAAGATTATGTGTGGATCCTTAACTAAGATGGATTTGGAGATCATATTATATAATATTTCAAGTTAGTTAGATAAGTCATTAAGTGGTTAGTATCTTGTTTTGATTAGTAATATGTTAACTCCATTTTGGGAGTTGGTTGTGTGAGGTAAAGAATAGGATTTGAGTATCTAAGTTGAGTGAGATACTAATATGCATGGATTTTTCATGCAAAAAGATATGTATTAAGACATTTTAATTATTTAATAACAAAAGATATGGATTTGAGACAAAAAATTTAGCTTTTTATTCATACTTTCCATATGGTTGTGTGACTAAACTAGACAGGGTACTAAAGGAGAGATAGATAGTCAATGTTTATAGTATTCCTTCCTTTACCATGATTTCTAAAACACCGAGAGGGGATGAAAATAAGCCTAACAAAATTTATTTGGGATTTTGAAACCTTGTAATATCTTCTGTAACTTCATTTGTGTGTTGATTGGGCCCTAACTAGGGCTTTTCTGATCTGACAAATGGTATGGTGGAAATTTCTAAATATTTTAAATCCTGATGATCTAAGCACTTACATCAATTGACCCAAGTTTCAAAGTATAAATCAGAAGGTAAGTGTGTTTTCTAGTTCAAACTTGTTTTTCAGCCTTGCATGCACTGGTTTGACTGAGAAAGAGGAGTTTAGTCATGGTTTAGATTAAAAACTAACAAGGTTTTAGTTTTAAGATTCTTATAATGTCATTTTACACTTATTAGATGATTTTTGGGCCTTAGATCAACTCTTTAATCTTTTTACCTTCCAAAATAGGGTAGTTTGGAGGCCTAATTAGGTCTGTCATAGTGGTTCTTAGTACTATTCTATACAAAATAATCATAGGTAAAACTTAGGTATATTATGTAATCCATTAATGGGTATCAGGATCATGTTTAATTTTTGTGATATTTAATTTATGAATAGAGTTATGGGAAAAAGATAGGATCAATAGGGCTACAAGCCCATGAGCCTATCAACAAAGCAAGTATGGCTTTATGGCCTAGAATGTGTGTTTTAATCAATAAACACTATCAAATTAGGTGTAAATAGCTTAGATAGGTTGTATTTAGAGTGCTCAATTTGGTTCTTATTTGTATGAGTCATTGTCTTTTATCCCATGTTGTAAACCAATGTTATCCTATGAATGGTCAAGTCAACATCTGGTCATGACCCTGAATGTAGTGAAGGAGTCTTAAGAGTGTGTAAGTGTGTTTTTAGTATTTAAGTAGATTGAAGGTGAGACACACCATCTATCTACCATGGATCAGGTGTTCGTGAATGTGATCAATCAAGAATAGAAATTAAAATCTCTTGCCCAAGTCAGAGATAAGTTCAAAAAGAAATTTGTAAGTTCTAAACCAAATTTTAAGAAGAAGAACTAGAAGCTGAGGAGTGGAGATTTCAAGGGTCATTTAGAGATTCAAAACACTAAGCTCAATAGTGTTTTAGGGAATAGTAAACCTAGTAATGGTTTCAAGGGTGGTTTCAAGGAAAACTAACAAACCAAGAAGAAAGGACCAATTGGAGGTTATTTCATTTGTGAAGGTGACCATTTTGCATGAGAATGTCCTTAAGATAAGTCAAAAAAGAAGGGTTTAGATTATTAATAAGGTACATTTTAGTAGTGTATTTATATAGCTATTGATAATCAAAAGGCTAAGTATCAAGATTCACCCATATAACTGTCAGGTATTTTATTCAACCATCTAGTTTATGTTTTAATTAATACAAGATCTAAAAATTGTTTCATTGCTCCCAGAATGCTTAGAAAATTATATATAAAGGATGGAGTAATTGAAAATGCATGGTTGGTACAATATGGGAATGAATCAAAGGTAAAATTTGATAAGTGTCTAGTTAAAGTAGAGATTAGGTTTCCTGAGTTTACTATAGTAGTATATCTTTATGCAATACTATTGGTATCATATGATGTGATCCTACAAGTCAATTGGATTGCAAAGCATAAAGCCAAGGTTGACTATTTTTTGAAGAAGGTTGAGTGTCAAGATGATTTTAAAAATTAGACATAATTTCAAGGTGAGAGAAGGGAGTTAAAGCTAAGGCAAATTTCTATAATTCAACTCAAGAAATCTCAAAGGAAGGGATGCCAAGTATTTATCATTAAGATAACTGAGATAGAAGAATATTTGAAATCACATATCAAATATTATCCTTTTCTAAGAAACTTCCATGATGTATTTCTAAAAGAATTACTAAGATTTCCACCAAAGTGTGAGTTTGATTTCTTGATTGATATCATACTTAGATCAGAACCATGGTCTAAGGCACTATATAGAATGGCAACCACTAAATTAGTTGAGTTAAAGGCCCAAATTCAGGGTTTGTTGTTAAAAGGGATGATTTGACCAAATGTGTCACCAGGGGGTGCTTCAATTGTCTTTGTCAAGAATAAGGATGACATTTTTCACCTATGTATAGATTACAAGATGTTGAATAAAGAAATGATCAAGAATAGATATTTGTTGCCACATATTTATGACCTATTTGATCAAATGTGAGGGGAAACAATATTTTATAAGATTGATCTTAGATCAAGTTATTACCAATTGAGGATCCATGAAGATGATATTCTAAAAACACCATTCAAGACTCGATATGGGCATTATAAGTTCACAGTGTTACCATTTGGATTAAAAAATACTCTAGCAGTATTTATGAATCTTATGAACTATGTGTTCAAATATTACCTAGATCATTTTGTGTTGGTATTTTTTAATGACATCATCATTTATTTTAAGGATGAGTAAAATCTCTTGAGGTATCTAGAACTAGTTTTTCAATGTTTATAAAATCATATATTGTATGGTAAATTCTCTAAGTGTGCATTTTTTCAAAATAAAGTGTAGTATTTAGGACATATTATCTTAGTGGATGGTATTTCATTAGATCCATCAAATATAAGAGCTAGAATGGAGTGGCCAATATCAAATAATGTATACGAGGTAATAAGTTTCATAAGATTAGTAGAATATTATAGGAAATTCAATCTAATTTTTTCTAAGATAGCTAATCCAATTACATCTCTTCAGTAGAAGAATCAAAGTTTCATCTGGTCAGATAAGTGTGAGGTAGTCTTTCAAGAACTAAAAAGGAGGCTTACTTTAGCACAAGTGCTAAGAGTTTCAGATCCTAATGGTCAATTTTTAGGGAGCATCGATGCATTTGGGGATGGACTTGGAGGAGTTCTTATACAAGATGGTTTAGTGGTAGCCTATTGGTCTAGGAAAATGAAGCAATATGAGGTGAATTATGCTCCTCATGACCTAGAATTTGTGGTAATTTTGCATGCTTTTTAAGTTTGGAGGCATTATATTTTGAGAAAACTATTCGATTTCAAGATTGATAACTTGGGACTCAAGTACATCTTCACCCAAATGAATCTCAATGCTCATCAAAGATGATGGTTAGAGTTCTTGTCTGATTATGATTTTGATATTAACTATATAAAAGGTAAGGAGAATAAAGTAGATGATGTTATAAGCTATAGAAGCTATATAGTAGTCGTGCCTACTATCAAGAGTACTTTTAGAGATCAAGTGATCAAATTCTCACTAAGAGATGAATTTTATGATAAGGTCAAGAAAAAATTATTTGATAATTCTCAAAATCCTAAGAATAAGTGTTTTAGTATAAAAAATGATGGTCTTTTATGGTATAATGGTAGGATGTATGCACCTGATAGAGAGAATCTGAGGAGCACAATGCTAAAAGAACTAAAAATGTCCCATATTTAGGACATCCAAGAGTAACCAAGATTATAGTTGATCTTAGACCACTCTATTTCTATAAAAGATGTCATAACTTGCTATTTGACTCTTTTTGATAGACATAATTAGATGTATTAGCATATTTTTTAGTACTGATAATTTAATTCTTACATATAGATATTGATTGATGTTATAATGTAATGGCATACTTTGATCTTATATAATAATGATAACATCAATATAGTCTTATATTTTGATGATTATTTAGATTAGATTTACATGTATATACATTTTTCATTTAGACCAAATACTGTCGATACCATGTTTTGTGTTTGTAGGGCTCATAGGTGCATAAACTAGGCTAACGGTAGATTTAAGTAGTGGGGGAAATAATGCTGGAGGTAATGAGCAATTGGATAACACTAGTACTAGATAAGAAATATAATAGTAATGAGCCATCTAGTCCTTGAGCAATTTTAGCATGCATGATGTCTCTCTTTTTGACTTATTTTATTTGTTTAATCTTGACTAATATTTTTACCTTTTTATTTCACTTGATTATGTCTATGTACACAATTAGTTTTTATTATTTTCTTTGATTAGTGTCATGTGTGTTGGCTTACTGATAAGCTACCTTTTTGTTTTAACTGTCAATTTTCTTTATTTTGACTGCTCAAGGGCTCAAATACTTTAAATATCATATCATGCTTGTTAATTTGTTTCCCACCATGGATCATATTATGATTAAAATTATTTAATCTAAGTCTTTTTGTCTTAGTTTTATTGCCAAGAGGCCTCAGACAGGTTAATGTTATGCATTATAATAGAGCAAGACTCCATAATGGTCTTGATTTAATAACTTCATGGATAAGAAGTAACCCATGAAAAATGTTATCTATTAAATAAATTATGTTATGTCATGATGACCAAAAAATTAGTTGTGGACTTTTGTACATTCATTATAGTTAAAATAAAAATAAAGTATATCTATTTATAAATAAATAGATAAATAAATAAAAAAGAGGAAAGTAAAAATCAAAAGTTTAATTATTAGGGTGAATACCTACATTAGGGGTTGACTCTTTACCCAAAAATAGTAATCAATTATTTTTCTTGGAAAAAAATACCATTTTGGTGTATTGGGTTTTGGAAAAACCCTAGAGGGAAAATGGCAGCCATGGAGAGTAATGGAGGCTTTAAATTCATCCCATTAGGCTTTAATGGCTTGGGAAAATTCATTCCTAGATAGAAGGGAGAAAAGGAGAGGAAGCCATGAAAGAAATGGATGGATTTGGATAAGTTTTTCATTTTTATGAAGTGTAATCAAGGAAAATTTTATTTTATTCTTTATAAGATAGATTTGTGCCAAGTAAGTGATGCATTTTTAATTCTTGCTAGAGTTTTGTCTTTCTATGGTTGTGTAGGGTTGGATTGATTTTATATACTAGTTTAATATTTATAAAATACTCTCAGGTTTAAGAGGAAGTCATGAGATTTCCCTATGAACCTATAAAGATCTCAAAACTAGTTAAAATCTCTCAAAATTATTATGTTTTGGTTCAAAATCAATTTAATGTTTTGGAGTTTCATACCTGGTTGTTGGGTTAAATTTACACCTAGTGTACAAGGTTTAAAAATTAGATTTATTATTGAAGTGCCTTTGTGGGTGAAATATTAAAAACCTAATTGTTTATTTTATTTTATTGTTGAAAGTGTTACCTTAAAATGGCAGGTTGAGTGTATTCTTTTATGTTGTATTTATTTAATGGTCAAATAGGTGCCTCTTTTCTATTGTATTTATTTTATAGCTATTGTATTTTTATTATTACTATTTTACTTGACCTGGGTGTAGATAAATTTGATCTTGTTGATCCTTATTGGCATTCTATGTAAATATGGAATCATAGCCAAGCTTGTATATTTTTATTTTGGCCTATTTTACCTGGATTTTGGTGCATTTTGAAGTATTGATGTAAAGGTGTTATTTTCCCTTATTTTACCTCTTTCATTTTATTTGGGTTAAAATGTGATTGGGCTTGTTTCTTTGCTCTTAGTTAAAGAAAAAAAATTGTAGATTTAGGTGTTTTATTTTATGTTAGATTTGACAGGCACATTTATGTAAGTGCAACTTGTAAAAAAAATAATGTGGTGTTGTTGACTCCATTGAGGCATGATGTTAAGGTTACTATGTTGATTATATTGTGTAACTACTATACATTACTCAGTGATGGCTAAAAATATCTTGTTTACACTTTTGCCTAACGCTTAAATGCCTGACTCCACCACCCAGCTGATGGTTGGTGTGGTGAGGGCCACCAATTAGGGGGCTCATAGGATATGTCAGGTCAGTGTTGTGGATCATTTGGTGAATATTATTTCATTATGAAGTTGTATGATGTTTTTTTAACTATTTTTACTTGGTTTTAGTGATTAAACGCTTTTTTGTATCATGTTTACAAATTACTCTTTTTATTTATTATTCCTACAATATCCTCTTGCAAATGTAAAATAATATGTCGTATTCTTCATATAAACCTGAAATTGAAGTAGTTGTTTCTCACAAATTATAGAGTGATATCAAAAATAATTTTTAGGTTTTATTCTCCTCTTTTTAAAATTTGAAATGCATATCTAAAGTATGTTTTTATTGAGTATTAAGAAATAAAATTGAATTTTAATATGACTGTATTTTTTTATTTAAAAAGAGAATAATGTTCCATGCTATTCTTGTAGCATGATTTGGAAGTTATTATTTTTACTTATTAATTTTGTATCATCCAATTATAATGTAAAAAATATATTCAATCTTAGTATACTTCTATAACTATGTCAATGGTAATAAATGGGTATGAGTTGAGTGTTCTTGATTGTCATGACTGAGCCAATTTCAGTCCATCATTTTATTTTTTGACACTACAAATTTTAGTTTTAGCATGAATATCATGATGAAGGTTATATAGTATTGATATATAGTTAATAAAATAAGATAATATTATGTAATGAGGAACATTCAACCCAGTTGTGATATTGCAAAATTATTTCACATTATTTTAATTTAAAATAGTTTAATTATTGAAGCTTATAGGAAATTAGATAATGTTTTTGTGGATTTATTCCATGGTAATTTTATCTTGTTTTTATCTATTTGATGGTTGAAAACAAATTTTTATTATTGGCTTGAGAAAATTGGTGGTATGGTTAAACAAAAATCTTCCTAAACTTTATGCATTGTTGTGTATGTGCATAACATGATTCGAATTAAAGATAAAGATGATCCTATAAGATACTTGGTAAAAGTTGTGTTCCTTGGAATTATTTAATTATAATAAATAAAAATTAGTGAGATACAACCAAGTTAAAATGAACTTGAGCTGATTATTATTTGGTTGTATGAACTTTTAGTGTGCAAGAATTTAATTCCTAAGTTGTGGAATTCGTTAATATTTTTCTTATTTTTAAATAGATGTAATAATTGTTTATTGGTGTTAATTACATTTCCCTTGGTGTTGGTAAGTGTCCCTATGGGGTAGATATATCGTATTGTTATTGCATGAGTTTTTTGGGCATGGGTTATGCATAATAAATGATTCTTAATTTTTAAGAGGAAGGTTGTTAATACAATAAGTTTAATTCATTCCAATACACATATAAAAGAGTGTGTGATTATAAATATATTCATGTTTTAATCAAGTGATTGACATTCATGAAATTTTAAAAGGAAATGGTTATAAATTTAATCATTTCATTTAAGTTATGTTAAAGAACTTGATATTGCAGTCATGCATGTTTATCCTAAGAAGGATTTGAAAAGTTGGTATTGAAATCTCAATCAGTGTCATACATATGTATCTTTAAAGTTTGAATTTATTTAAATTAATTAAGGTGTGAGTATATGATTAAATCATATCCCAACTTTTGTCTAGTGTTAAGTGTAAAAATTAAACATGGTGCAATGATCCTTAAATTTATGAGATCTTGGTATAAAAATCCATATAGAATAGTACCATTGCATATCTCTTATATGTATTAATTTTAAATGAGTAAGGACATCCTTTGAAGTTTATATATTCTTATAGATTGATGTAGGCATGCTTTGTCTTAGCTGATCCAATTATGGTTAAGACTCGAGTCTTGGCATTTAAATGCAATGTTGTATGTTTTGATTAATTGAATATTGGAAATGGTGTATGAAGGGAATTGGAAAACATTTATTATGATTATCTTCACCCTTAATAGTGTTCACAGGGTTTAATAACTAGGTACATAATGCCTCTTCTAATTATATAAAATGAGGTAAAAATTGGTGTACCTAAATCAATACCTAATTTACGTAGGTGTGAGTCTCTTACATAGTGTAAGGACATATATATGGTCTTATTGGGATGATGTATGATCCTATTTAATTTAGGTATTATAGTTATGGATGTTATGACTATACACCTTAAAATGCATACATTTTTTAGAGCAATAATCTTTCTTATATAATCCTCTAAGGGTAATCACCTTAACTAAGGGAATTATACATGTGTAACTCTAGTTATGGGTTGTGGGTGCATTATAAAAATTTCAACTATACATAGTGAAATAGATTCATAACTCTAATTTCACTCCAAACAAAGTGACACTCAAATTTTTTATGGTCGTTTCAAATGAATCAAGAGAGATGCAATAAATTTTGTCTTGTCTGAAATGTCAGCGTGTGAAATTTGAACATGTTCATTCAGCTCGATTATTTTATCCATAAAACATACCAAAATAGAACTCGTAGGTTATAATTATAGACTTCAACCAAGTTTTTAATTATCATAGAATAGGAATGACATGATCTTGGTTTTAGTTGAAAAATTAACCAAGGTAACTCACTTCATACTAGGAAACTTTAATAATGCACCTATGCTTATGAAGATATTCATGAAGGAAGTGTATTGGTTTCATGGTTTTATAGAGAAGATAATTTTGGATCATGATCAAATATGATTTCTATATTTTGGTTGACTCAGAATTTAGCTCTAGGTACTCCATTAAACTTTAGAATTGCATATCACCCATAAATTGATAGATAGATAGAGTGAGTTAGTCAAGTTTTAGGATATCTCATTCATATGTATTGTATGGATCAACAATACAAGAGAGAATAGTATATTACATTAGTTTAGTTTACATACAATAACTAATACCAATCAGCATTAAAGATGGCTTTGTTTGAGGTGTTGTGCTAAAGGAGGTGTAGAACACCAATTAGTTGGGACTCATTAGAAGATAGGGTAGTCTTTGGACCTGGGATGATTTTAGAAATAGATTATCAAGTCAAGACAATCAAGTAAAGGTTATAGCTAAGGCCAATGATAAATAGAAAATTTATGCTAATCTAGAAAGAATAGTTAGACAGTTTTATGTTGGTGAAGTATTTCTGTGGGTTAAGCCTAAAAAAATCATGATTAAATTTGGGAAGTTAGCAAAACTTTCACCAAGATATGTGATAGCCTTTGAGATTTTATAAGTGTTCAATATTATAGCATATAGACTTGCATTGCCACCAACTCTATCTATTTTACATAATGTCTTCCATGTGTCTTATCTTAAAAAGTATATTTTTGATCCTTCACATATGTTGGATTGAAATGATTTGCAGGTTCTAGACCCTGAGGTGGTCATGGTAGAACCAATCAGATTAATTGACACTCACAAAATTCATTTGTGTAATAGAGAAGTGTCATAGTGTAAGGTCCTATGAAACCAATATTCATTCTAAAGATAGTTCCTCTTGGGAGGACTATGATGAATTTTACAAGCTATTTCCACATTTATTTGCTTGATTTGATGTTGTATTTTATATTATTTTCTATTAAATAATGTTTTAAATTCATAACATGTGTTTGAATAAATTTCATCAGGATGATGACCAGCTTTAGGGGGAAGGATATCACATCCCAATTTATATCTAATTTGAATAACCTATTTGATCTATGGATTATTATGGTTGATTAGTTGATTAACTAATATTTGATTACACTTGATGACATATGTTGATTATGGGATAGTTTGTGTTAATTAATTTACGTGATTAGTTTGTTATGAGTTAGTAGTACTTTTATATTTTATACATTGTGATCATTTTTATTTATTGATATAATAATGTTTTGGGATAACTACCTTCATTATTGTGAGGTGGATGTAGGATAGATTCTTCCCTCAAAGTGTGACAGAGGGAGAGTATCATTAGAGTGGGTGGTTTAGATGGGGATGTTGGAGAATGATAGAGAAAGAATATATAAACCATTGTACACACCACATTTATATTTCATGATTATGTTGTTTGATTGTATGTTTTGTTTTATGACTGTTATGTTCTTTTATGTTTTTGTTAAATTTAGTTGATATTAATGATCATGTTGATTTGTTTAGTGATTTAGTTAAAAATAATGATCATATGTAGCTTATTTTGTTTGATAAAGTGTTTGGTTGAATGAGTGAAATTATTTATGTTGTGATTACTTTACTAATTTGTTGAGTATTTATAGTGTTACAATATTATGAGATATTCCATTATTGCTTTCATCTATAAGGTTTAGATAATAATAATTAAAGATTCTTATTATGATGTTATATAGGTTTTATTTAAATGTCAAAAGACAAATAACTTTTTTTTAAATATATTATATTTGATTAAATTATTGATCAAAGGTTTCATATTCATAGTATATTGACATTAGTTATTATCATTAAATGATTTTAGAAAATAAGTATGATACAAAGTGTTTGTGGTTAACATAGTAACATAAACTATGGTGTTTGAATACATTGTTATACTATTAGTTCATAAGTTAGTCGAATGGTTGATTTTGCATGAAAGGTTGAACCAACTAAGTCAATAGATGATGCATGATATAACATGAAGGTTATATTATTGTTTAATTGATTGTTTGTCAGTTTTTTAAGTCGATGAGGAAGCATCTTAAGTTAAAAGGCATGCAAATATATTTAATATTATAAAATGATTATTTTAATCAATGGGGAAATTTTTTTGAGTGATTAGGGTTACTAACCACTTGTTGACTTTGAGTTAAGCATAATTTAGAGAAAATAATGAAGGTGAATATGTATTATAGGGTGATAGACTATGGAAATTGGCTGAATTATTTGTTGCATGCATTTATAAAATCATTTGAAATGGCCATTAATGGTGGAGAGTAATACAATGAAAAGGAATAAAAATAATATAGTAGGGGTTGTGGATGGGGATGGCACATGACATAGAGGATAAATTTTTAGAAAGAGAAGAAGTTGATAGTGAATAAAGGTGAAAGGATTATTACATGGCTTCTTGGCATTCATACATTTACCAAGTTATTTTTGTAATTAAATTCTTATGTGAAATAATGAATAGGTTTTTCCCAATATGTTTTTGTGACTAGTTTCTTAGTTTGAATCTTATAAAGGAAAAAAATGGATTGTATGTAGAACCCTATAGAAGGCTTGGCCTCCATAGAACCCCACATTTGACTTAGGATAACCTAAGGGTTTTTGGGTAAAGCCATATAATTTCCATGACTATATAGGCTTCTATGAAATATTGTGTTAAACTTCTCTCTAAGTTTGAAAAACCTTATTCATATTAGGAAGCTATACTTGATGGATATATATAGTGTAGCTCGAGCTTATATATTAGAATCAATTTATATATATATTCATTTTAGGTATTTATAATATGGATTGAAAATTTGGACAGATTATGGGTTCAACTATATATACACCTATTTTGGACTTTAGATATAAAATATGAATTTCATTATACAAAAGTGGGTCTTTGAATATATTTGTATATATAAAAATACATGTATAAATGTATACCAATAAATTAATTCATAGGGTCTTAAAGGGTGACTATGTATATATACATTTATATATAACCCTGTATTTTAAAACTATCAAGGTTTAATAGATGATAGCATGTAATACATTTTGAAGTTATTTATGTAGGCAAATTAGAGATTTTGGTTTTGTTTGGGCTATGTTGGTTTTAGTATTGAATTAATTTACATATATGTGCAAGAAGGAAGTATAATTTTATACTCTCAACTATATAATACATCCCTGTATTATGCATGCTTGTTTAAATTGGGGAACTTTTGGTTTAGTCTTATTATGTACCAAGGATGGGCTGATGATAAAATGATTGTAGATGTACACTCAACCTTATGCAAGAATATATATAATCAATTTTGTTAAATTGATATGGCTGAGTTAAGTTTTAAACTATGTTCACAATATATATGGATTATGCATAAATTTGGATGTGACAATGTATTGTATCATTTGGATTTGTCTTGAATTGTAAAAGACTTTTGCTCAGTCAATAGAAGGACTGGTACATAGGTCTAAATTGTATAATTACATAATTTATTTGGTAAATCTATGTTGGTTATTGGAAACCTAAGTTGGGTAATCGATTATTTGTTATTGTTTTATTAAATAATACCTTAATTGGGTATAGGTGATTGAGTGTTTGTAATAGATCATATGAATTAAACTTGATTGGAAAAACTCAAATCAATAGATTTGATGGCTTTAATGGATAAATGAATAGATGTGTTTGATAGTATTCTATTTATTTTTATTATAAGGGAAAAAATAATTATTTAGACAAAAAGAAGGGTTATGGAGCCTTTGCTTGTTAATTGACTATATACTTGGTATATATATTATACTCTAAGAATAAAGATAGTGGATGTCATCTTAGGAATATACTATATAAAAATGAAGTATTTGTATTGTATTACATTTGTATGAAAGAATATATATATATATATATATATATATATATATATATATATATATATATATATATATATATATATATATATATATATATATATATATATATATATATATATATATATATTGCATACAATTGTGTTATGTATATAAGTGTTATTATCATAACAAGGTGTAAATGATCCTTGTTTATATTTTAATGTTTAAATATAAAGCATAAAATTAATTTATTTATGAGTTTAAATACATAACATAATAATATAATGTTGATTCATAAAAATATAATGTTGATTCATGGAGAAATAACATTATAAGTTACTTAGTATTATAGGTAACTGACAATTTTGATGTGATCATACCTAGATGGTATGTTTAAGACTATTTTTGGATTCTATTTATTATATGTAATACACTAGATAAATTGATTCATTTCACTTCATTTGATGGACTAAATGAATATATGTGATATTTATTTACTTAGCATAATTTTGATTTGGTAAATGGAAATATTTTTATGAATCTATTGGTTTTATTACTATTACTTATTTTTACTGAATCTTGCATTCATGACCCTAATTAAGTAATAGATGGATTCCAATGGCTTAATTAGCACCATCAATGCAAGATGAGGTGTAATCTTATCAAGTGGTGTGTATGAATTTGACAGATCCTAGAGATCATTTTATATTGAAAACTTTGGCCAAACTAATGTTTGAGAAACATTATCATTTCATATATTGATATAGTTTTCATATTTGTGTGATATCGTATTAGAACATATTTTTTTATGGTATACATTAGTATTAGATATCTCTAACACACGAGATCTTATTTTTTACTCTAGATTCCCACACTATCATTATCTACCCATCTATGAAGGGAGGGTCATCTCCTTGTTTGAGAGATAGTGTGGAGGATATATGGTCCGTAGTTGGTGTGGAAAAATGCTCGAATGATGATCTCCCTCCCAACTATAGTACTATACTTGAGACTACACTTGAAATTACATATGGATATTTGATTTATGGATAATATTGAGTCATGGAGACTCTACTCAGAGGATCTTTGTATCATGTTTTATCATTTGAGATATTTTTATGTATTATTAAAAATTGTAACATTTATACATTGTACTTCTACATCAGTGACTATAATATTGTATCAATCATGGCTAAATTTTTACTATTTTTTAATGAGGATATGCAGTATTTATTTTCATTTCAATATTATTCAAGATTTATATATTTGTTCATGGTGATCCTTAACTAAGTGGATTAGCTATAACCCTTTTGGTTAACTAAAGTAATATAGTTAGTTAAAGATCACTAGTTATTTTTTTCATGGTGAAATATATATGTTGAATATGTGTAATTAATTTTAAAAAAAATATTGCAATATTATAGTAAAACTTAGTGGGGTTGTTACAAAATATGATTTTACTAAGGTGAAATTAGGAACAAATGAACATCCCCAACATGTCAATATTGGATTGAGTTGTTATAAGAAATAAAAATTGAAATTGAAAGAGTTGTTGATAGAATACAAATATGTGATTGCATAGACTTATGAGGATTTAAATATTTTTAACCCTAGGATTATAATACACACCATACCATTTAGATAAGGGAAAAATAATTTTAGATAGATATAAGTAATGATTAATCCCATCCTATATCCTCTCATTAAAAAAGTAAGTTTAGAAGCTACCTAGTGCAAAAATCATATTTCCAATCATACATTCCATCTGGGTTACTAACCTTGTCCCTGTGTAATAAAATAATGGTGAAATCAAACTATGCATAGATTTCATAAATCTCAATAAGGCTTTAGATAAATATTATTACCCATTACCCTCCCTAGATAGCTTCACTTAGATAGTGATTGAGATTGAAATGATGTCCTTTTTAGATGGATTTTCAAGTGACAATTGGGTATTAATATAAAATAATGATATAATGAAAATTACTTTCACTACTAAATGGGTAAAATTTGCATACAAGAGAATGTATTTTAGACTAATCAATGTAGGTGTTACTTTTCAACGTGCTATGGATTTCACACTTTAAAGACTCATTGGTAAGTGCATCATTATTTACATGGATGACCTGACTATCTTTTCCAAAGAGAGGATGGATCATGTGGCCCACTTACAATGTGTATTTGATAGATGCATAAGGTATGAAATCTCGTTAAATCTAAAAAAGAGTATTTTTGAAGTCACAAAAGGTAAGTTTTTGGGTCATGTTATCATCAATAAAGGTATTTATATTGACCCTAAAATATTTCAAGTTATTTCTAAAATTCCATATCCTAATAGTAAAAAGGAACTCAAATCTTTCTTTGGAAGGATAAATTTTGTTTCAAAATTTATTTTTGATTTTTTAGAAATTATAAATCCATTGAATTTTATGTTAAAATAAGATGCAAATGTGGAATGGTCAATTGAAGCAAAGAAATCATTTCAAGACATAGAAATTTCCATTTCCCAAGCTTTAGTTCTGACTATCCCATAGTTTACCAATGACTTCTTCCTATATTTGTTTATATCAAAACATGATATAGAAGCAATACTCACTCAAAAGGTTAAAGACAAAAAACATTCTATTGCCTTCATGAAAACCAATCTAAAAGAGGCAAAATTTAAATATTATTTTATTGATACAAAAATTATGATCAAATCTATATAAAATTTCAAGGATTATATCCTAAAAAACAAATACGCCATTATTCCAGACCCAGTCACCTAGTTTACCCTCAGGTAAAAAAAATTATGCTAATGAAGGGGAAAGTGAATGTATAAATTGTAATAATTTGATCTAGAGACTACACTTACCAAAATGGTATGAAGGAAAGTCATAATTCAACTAGTTACATAAATTGATTCATGCATCTTCATTAATCAATTCAACTAGTCTCAAGATAGTTGGCAGTGATTGGTGTCCCCAGATTATTCATTACCTTCTCATGAGAACATTTCCTTATAAATTAAATAGAGAATAAAGAAGATAACCTAAAATCAAATTAGTGTATTATGTGATAAATAAGGGATTATTGTATCAAAACAACTATGAAGGCATTTATTTGAGATGTGTTTCTAGAAAAGAACTCACAAATATACTTGATCATATTATGTTTTATAGAAAACTTTCATAGACATTCTTACTAACTACATACACTTATAGACTTAAAATTCACCATGTGAATTCATAAATATGGGATCATGTTTTTATGATTAATGCCCATACTTATTACTAGTCCTACTGCTATAATGCTTAAGATTTATAACAATTACCTATCCTACATCCCAATATCTAAATGTAGTATTGTTGAAACTAAAATGGTTTTTGTGCTTACATTTGAGTGATGTCATATAAAATCTTAGGTAGTTTTAAACATATTTAAGATCCAAATATTTGATCTTTGTGTGTGTTTCTCATAATGCATTGTAGCTTTAAAATTTTAATGATACATACCAAAGCCTAAACGGCTTTGAATGTGTTTACGATCCAAAGATTCAAAATTTATGTGCATTTCTAATAATGCATCATAACTTTGAAATTTAGTGATGTCATACCAAAGCTTAAGCAATTTTGAAAGTGTTTAATATCCAAAGATTCAAACTTTATGCCCATTTCTCATAACTTTGAAATTTGAGTGACATCAAACTAAAGCTTAAGTAGTTTTGAATGTGTTTAAGATCCAAAGATTTGAAATTTATACACATTTATTAGAATTCATCACAACTTTGAAATATGAGTGATTTCATGTCAAAGATTAAGGGGATTTGAATGCGTTTAATATCCAAATATTTAAACTTTATATGCATTTCTCATAATACATCACAATTTTGAAATTTGATTGACGTTATATTAAATATTAAATGATCTTTAACATGTTAATATACAAATATTAAAACTTTATCTATATTTCTCATAATGAATCATAAATTTAAAATTTGAGTGACATCATATCGAATAATAAGTGGTGTTGAACATGTTTAAGATCCAAAGATTCAAACTTTATGCGCATTTCTCATAATGCATCACAACTTTGAGATTTGATTGACTTCATATTGAAGCTTAAGTGGTTTTAAACATGATTAAGATCCAAATATTTGAAATTTATGTGCATTTTTCATAATGCATCATAACTTTGAAATTTGAGTGATGTCATATGCAAGCTTAAGTATTTTTGAATGTGTTTAAGATCTAAAGATTAGAACTTTATGCGTATTTCTCATAATGCATCACAACTTTTAAATTTGAGTGATGTAATACCAAAACTTAAGTGGTTTTGAATGTGTTAAGATCTAAATATTAAAACTTTATTCATGTTTCTCATAATGTATTACAACTTTGAAATTTGAGTGATGTAATACCAAAGCTTAAGTGGTTTTGAACATGTTTAAGATCTAAATATTCAAACTTTATGTTTATTTCTCATAATGCATCATAACTTTGAAATTTGAGTGACATAATACCAAATTTTAAGTTGTTTTGATTGTGTTTAATATCCAAACATTAAAAGTCTATGGAAAATCCACATCCCACAAAAATCTAAGAATGATGATACTAAGAGCCTATTCTTTTCAAGGATGCACACAATCATGTCAAAACTTGCCACCAATGCTAAGTATTTATAAAAATATAAATACATGCAGCTATGTCTCTACAACCTATGATTGAGGGATGCCATTTTGCATAATGGGTCCTATATTTTATAGTGTTTATTAATCTCATTTTATCAAATTACAATAAGTTTTACTGATAATAACAGATTATTACATTAGGTGGACTAAACTAGTTTCTACAAATAAATCCATAGCACAAAATGTGATCAAATTCATTTAAAAGAATATCTTAACCAAGTTTAGAACACTATTTTTCTTAGTGTGTGATAATGGTCTAGATTTTCAATCTACATAACTTATTGAATGGACCTATTGAGATATGATTACTATCATTTTTTCTTCAAATTATTATCCGCAAGGGAATGGAGTTGTCAAATTTACAAATAAGAATTTAATTGATGATATGAAAAAATATACAGAGAGTGAACCAATAAAATGACACCTATTATTGAAGTATGCATTATGGGAAAATAGAAATAGACATAAACAAGATCTCAAAGATTTAAATTTTATATTAGTATATGGGAAGCAACCTATTTTGATCATTACTCTTAAGTTACCAACATACCAATTCATGCAAGAGTATACACAAGATGATAATAGAATTCAGTCTAGATTATTAGACATTATTCAAATACAAGTTTCACAAACATAATCCTTGCATAATTTCATCAAAAATTAAGACATTATCAAGAGATGGTTTGATAAAATATCAAAATTCAAAGTTTTCATAATTTCAGACTTGGTCCTCCTATGGGACAAAACACATGATAAAAAGAGACAACATGATAATTTCACTCCATTATAGATTGGACCATACCATATTTTTAAATTTTTTGGTAATAATAATTTTTAATTGAAATATATTTTAGGTAATGATCTAAAACTTCCAATCAAAGTGACATTATTGAAACATTATTGTATGGCTTGTTTAATTAGGAGCATCTCATAATAAGTATGAATTTTGATTTAATAATAGGAACATATTATATTTCTTATTTTCCTAGATTATATATCTTGTATTCCTAGATTATATTTCTTGTCTTCCTAGATTATATTTCTTGTTTTCTTAAATTATATTTCCCTTCACTTAATTGTTTATTTTTAATAGAGTCCTTGGGACCATTTGTAAATAGTTTACCAAAATTTATCACATAGGGTATTCAATCATACTTAAGGTTATCCATGGATTATACATGAGGTATTTAATTATTATAATTAAGGTATTTATCATAAATATAATGGAGAATTTTATTTAGATCAAATAATCTTTTATTAGATTATTGAAAGTTACTTTGATACTTTCATGCAAATTTTATGAATACTTCTCATTTTGAAAGACCAATTGCACATTTACATACTTATAACTTGATTGAGATATAATAAACATTGATAAATAAAAAACATGAGTTAAATCTCTAATTTAAAAGGCTATTCCAATATACCCATTTAATGGTGGTTCCCAACCCCTCTTCTAGTAAATTTTATTTTAAAATAATCTAACTCATGGAAGAAGAGTGATTTGAGTAATCTCTATTGGGCCTATGGATGCCTAGCTGGTGGTAGATAAATTATTAAATTGGAATCAAAGGTATCTCTATTAGGGTTATGGGCATAATATATGGTGGAATAACAATACCCACCTTCCCATGTATTTGTGCTTAAAAGACAAAATAACCTAAGAATTTAAAGACAAAGAGACCTTAGTTTCATCCAATATTTGTTAAAAATCTCATAGCAAGGGGAAATAACCATAACATAATCACACATGATATTAAAAATTAAAAGGGTTATATTTTCATGATTATTTTTAAGTCTATTTTAATTCTTTGTTATGTTTTTTTTTTAACATAGTTCAAGAGTTATTTATGATAGTTGAAATAGAAATTCTAGGTTCTTAAATACTCAAGATTATTTCCTCGTTGAGTCACCATTTGTTATGACTAAATGCCCCATTTTCAAAAATTAAAATAGGGACCCAATTATCCTATCTAATTTTAAACTAGGTCCCCATTAAGACATGAAATGAATTTAGAAATGAAACCTACCAAAGCCTAAGCTCTATTATTCTCTTTTTATTTCATGAATTTTGGCTTAAAACAGAAATAATAATTAATGAAAATGTCAAATTTTGTTTCAATTTGATTTATTTGACTATCTGAGATAACTAATTTTATTATCCAAGTTATCATATTTACTTTATAGGTCATATTTTATTTACAACTCAGTTATGAATCATCACTCTCTCATCAAAATATCATGGACTATTGATATTTATTCAACACATCAAGCTTTAAATGATTTTAGCCTCCCAACTATATGAGATTATGCCAAGTATCACCATCTTGATTTTTTCCAACTAGTTAGCATAAAATTTAAGTTATGAAAAAAATAAATGGAATAATTGAGTGAGATTATGCCACACATCTTCATCTTGATTCATCAATCTCTTTTCTTAAAAATTTAATTCATGAAAAATAGTGACAAAGAGATACAATGAGTTTTCTCCATGTGTCATCATCTTGATTTATCTCAAACTCTAACCCAAAGGCCAAATTAATAATATAGGTGACCAATTAAGTGAGTGAGATCATGTCATGTGTCATTGTCCTGATATATAAAATATTAAAACTAAAATGATATAATATAAAGACAAAGTCCAAGTAATGTAGTGACAGATTACCATGTGCCATCCTTTATATATTTAGTTACCATGTGTCACTCATCTATTTTTTCCCATGTCCATATTATACACAATCAAAAACCATGTGTCATGCCACATGGCATCACCTTTCCACTTTGTACACTAAAAAATTTGGAGGTTAATTTAAAAAACATATTTAAGTGATAAAGAGAAAGTTCACCACATGTCTCATTATGACACAATCAAAGGATACATATTAATATCAACACAGTCAAGTACAAATGAAAAATAATATAAAATTATAATAAAATGACATACTGGCAACTGTAAAACTAGATGAACACATTAAAACTTAAAAGGATGATTAAGAAATCAAAATCAACAAAAAAGTGCCATGTGTTAAATAAATACTTGTAAAATTCTATGACATAAAGTCAAATTCAAATAGGAAATATAGTTAATAGATACCATGATTCTATAATTAATTCTCATGAATGGAGCATCTGAATAATGAATTTTCCACTAAAACCTAGGTTATATGTTATGTTCCCAAGTAAATCAAATTACATTTGTTAATTTGTTGGTTTATAAATTGTTATCCAAATATTGACATCAACTAAAATCCCTAATTTTTAATACAAGCATATATCTCAATAATAAAAATAATGGAAATCAAGAACTAGGAACCAACTCCCTCAATGTTCTATTTTGGGACTAAATAAGAGTTTAAGAACATAGAGTTTGACATGATTGCTCTACATAATGCCTTTTGTCACTATTTAGATATTTATATAGGGATTGAAGTCGTTCAACCATATGATGATGAATATGATATAATTCTTAATGAGAGGGAATATAGAGATGATTTTCTCTCTATTAAAATCATCAAACTCCATAAATCAGTGGCTAAGCCCAAGGTATTTCACTATATAGAACTAGGATTTAATTTATTTACATCAGTAGCATGTACTAAGGACATATTTCATAAGAACAATAACACAAAACTAGTAACTTCAGTAGTTGATGTAGCATTTGAAAAATATTATCGACTTATTAAACTAGCCTTGCCCTAAAATAAGAAAATAGTCAAGAAATGGTTCAAAGAGAATAAGGTTAGGGCAACATTGAAAGGATGAGATAAAAACCCCAATAAATTTTCCATGAGGAAAAAGGTCTCAATTTCTCAGTTGAAACCTAGTGTCATATTCTAATGGCATTGTTAAAAAAGCTACATGGATCCCCATCCATAACTTATGTGGATGAATTTTTGGATCCATTATTATCTATTATTATATAGTATAATGGAATCCTTGCATTGGGGGTAATCATAAGTTACAACCTAAAATCCCAAAGAGTCACCCATAATAATTCAGAAAATAATTTATATATGATTTCATATTTGGTAGATGTTATTGGTGGTACTTTGAGATCCATTGACACCACTCCCTGGGAACCTAGAGGGCATAAAAATATATGAGATGATTTATATTTGTATCACATTCACAAATGTAGGGATCACATGAAAAATATAGTAGACACTTTTTATCCAATAGTATATAAGGAAATTAATGAATAACCAATGCCAAGTTTATCTACAAAGATCAAAATGTCACTTAAAACATTATGGAATTATTGATCCTATCTTAATCACATTAGTTTTTAGAGTTGAGGGTACATTAGTAGCACCATTCTATTTACCTAGGCAAGTTCTAGATAAGCTAGTTGAATGGGCAATTGCTTATTGATTATCCAATACTGTTGTTGATAATATTCAAAGGGATAAAGTATGAAAATTCATAAGACACCCCTCAGTATTAGAAGACAAAAATTTGAACATTGGGAATAGTTAGTGACAGGTTGTCTCTATACCTTTAATTTAACCAATCAATGGATCAATGTCATTTTCTACCAGGCCCAGTGTCCAAGGCTATATTCAATGAGATGTTGGATATTTGAGTTATTAATTCATTATTTAGGGGTGTTTAATCTGATGTTGATGTCTAAATCCTAAGGGTAGAAAACAAGATTCTAATCCTATGTTATAGAAAAGGTAAATCTAGAAAGTTTTGCTACTTGAATATCCCCTATGGCCTTCCTTGTTAAAATAATTCTTCGGTTCACACTATCAACATCAAAAACTTAAACATCTGGCATAAAACACTATAGTGTCCTCACTTGAATTTCTTGACTGGGTAGGATAGTGTTATATTTTAGAATGTTGATTACCTATTGTCACCTAGATAGCTTCCTGATAGATTTTGATCATGAACATGAGTTAAAAAACTTTCCTATTAACTTTAATCTTATGATAATTGAAAGACACACTTTGCATAAAGGAAACTCACTTGTATTGAATGAAAAAAAAACTTTACATTCAATGAAATCACACTTGCATTAAAAGAAACACACTTTGCATTGAAATGAAATATACCTATATCAAAATAAATACACTTTTAGACTATAAACTATAAATACTAATTATCTTGATCTTAGGAGAGAAGTGGGACCTTGTTCCTTCCTCAGAACATGATCAGATTTAACTCAATAATGGAAGAGAATGTTGTACTTTATTAATACTTCATTATTAAAAGGAACATATACATATGCTACAAATGTTTCTAAAAAATTACACTTGAATGTTTCTTCTCTCTATTACCTATTTCTATCACCTTAGAATGAGAAGGAGACATGTACTTAAAACACATCTCAATGACCATTCTCAGAATATAAAATCTGGTAATCTAAATAGCCAAATTTTCTTATTCTAAATAAATGATCTAGGAATTATATCCCACACTTATATGATATATTGAAACTGATTCAACTAACAATACACCAATTTTAACTAACATATATCTAAAGAGATTATATGTAGATTTAAAAAATAAAAATAAATTTATATCCAGATCATTTTAGACTATTACTATGAATAGTAATGTCTAAAATAAGATATCTAAAGAGGGAACACACACACACACACACACACACACACACACACACACACACACACACACACACACACACACACACACACACACACACACACACACACACACACACACACACATATACATACACACACACACACACACACACACACACACACACACACACACACACACACACACACATATATATACATACATACATATATATATATATATACATACATACATACATATATATATATACATATATACATATATATATATATATATACATACATATATATATACATACATATATATATATATATATATATATACATACATACATACATATATATATATATACATACATATATATATATATATATACATGTGTGTGTGTGTACAATAGATATCTTTGGAGTTGCTATATTAATATATAGAGTATAGTTGGTCATCTTCAAAGCGTAGCTAGGTGTATTCATAGCATGGTTGGATAGGTCTTCAAATCTTCATTGGAACATCTTTAAAGCTCCCTAGGTAGATCTTTGGAGCTTTGATGGAATGTCTTCAAAGCTACAGATCTTCAGAGATAGACTAAGGATATTTGTAGCTCACTGTGTTCTATGTCAATTCTTCAAAACTATCACTAAATTTTTTTTTTCAAAAATTTTGATGACTTCTCAAAATAATTATGCCATAGAGAGGTATTTCTATACGCAAAATTGTATTCATTTCATCCAAGTTAGACATAAATAACAAGATAGAGAATCAAAAATGTATCATATACAAACAAATGATAATTTCACTCATTTCCTACTTAGATGTGACCTTAACTATTAAATATAATGCAATATATAACCAAAAGACGACACTTATGGATAATTTATATGAGATATAATGAGCTATATAGAATTCTCATCATTTTTCCCCACACTTTACCTTTTGTAAGTCCTATTGAAAACCAAGGGAGAGAATTATTATTTAATCAAAGATTCTTAATTCCAATCACTAGATGAGATCTTAAATTTGAAAATGATGTTCCCAATCATAATGATTTCTAGGGAAAAACCCCAAATCTCTTACCATAGGGTGCAACTATGCTTGGAATTTTACTTCTACCTGATTATGCTAATTCTACCAAGGAGACATGGGATAAAGAATAATAGGTGGCCTAAATCTCATTCCAATCCAAACATTTGACCCTCCTTCTATGAGATGTGTGATAATCTAAGAAAGTGCCCTATCTCTCTGAAGATTCTAATTGATGGTAGTAGGAGTCATGACTTCTCTGTATTTCAAGGCAACAAGCAAAGTCTCTCATTTATCCATACTTGGAATAATAGAGATAGAGGAATGTTGGCTAAAAAAACTTATAAGGTTGCTATATTTTCTATACACAACTCATGATACTTGTCTTTCATGTATATGTGATACAAAGGCTGGAAGGTAATAATAAGTTTGTGAGCATCTAGAAACTGGGGTCTTATACATAAGCCTATAGTATTTTATAGTTTCAAGAATTTATTATGTGTTTTCTCCCAAGAATTTTGATTTTTCATAGTGGAAATAAAAACACGTAATTGTGTTTCTCCCACAAATAATTTAACCAAAAATCCAAACTAGTGTCCCATTAACATGTTACAAAGATAAAACTCATAAATTTGATCTTGTCTTTTTGTAGTGATTTTAAGAAAGATATCCATGAACATGTGTTCATATTCAATGATATGGGGTAAGCCAAGAGAAATAAATTAAATTTTCCACTTATAAAACTATTCATGAAAAAATAAAACATACATAGAATAAGCTTTTCTGTAAGATAATAATTTCTCAACAATTTCACAAATAGTCTAAATAGAAGTTTGAGCTTGATGCAACTGGTGCTAAGAATCTATTTTGATTATGGTATTTTTTTCTTCTAACCTATGAATATTGTTCTAAACTTTCTTCCAAATTTAAATAATCTCATGAAAGGGTTTAGGAAAATAAGTAATAGCTCTTATGGGTCCTTTAGTCTGTATGACTATCTCCTTTGTTTCCCTTTGCATAGCCTATATGGCAGCTTGCAACTCAGTATTTTGAGTTATCAACTCTTTTATGTGAGTGTTTTATTGACTAATCAGTGCATCCTTAATAGAAATAAAGTGTTGTAAATTATAAATCTAAACATCCTTACTAGTAATAGAGTGTTTTTTATTATCAATCTGAGCATCTTTACTATCAATGGAATTTTGTACAGTACTATGTTCATGAGATTGGGAGAATAATTGATTATGAATGCTAGTTTGTTCATCATTAAATAATATTATAATTAGTTTTTATGCTCAAACTTGGGCAATATAATCTTCCTATCACCTTTCTAAATTATAAATGGTTTAGTCCTTACCTTGTAGGGTCAATCTAATAAAATTCACCTCTATTTGTTGTTGCCTAATAGTTTTTTCATGTCATGATAGCGTCATATCATGTTATAAATATATCTTTATGAACATGCTAAGGAGAATATGAAGATTATTCTATGAGTGTATTTTTACCCTTATAAACTATGGAAAGTAAGGGTCTTTATTCTTTAGGTTCAATCTCTTTTGTAGGGGTTTATGTTTCTTCAATTATTTCCTCAACATCTATAACTTCTATGAGAAAAGTAAGGCTTAAACTACTCAAAATTTTAGTTGTTTGTACCTCACCTTATTATTCATCTTGGAGAATTAATTAACAACTTTGTTAGGGTTTTTTTATGAACCCCTTATTTTCTTTTTTGACCTCCATCACAACATATTTAGATTTGTAGGTGTCAAAGATGGTCCTTCTTCTGTTCTTGCTATCACATGAGGAGAAATAGGACATTGCAATTTATTACCAAGAATTCTAAGTGAATTTCAAAGAAATGAAGACCAATATTTATCACCCTTTAGTTTATTTAGGAAATGGTTTCAATAAATGAGATGAATTAAACATGATGCTTAATTGACCCAATACATATTTTTAATTTTTGAGCTAAATTATAGATAGTAGAGTGAAGAAAATAACTTAGGTTTACCTAGCACTTAGGTTTGGTGGTTCCTTTCTTAAAATGAATGAGAAGTTGTATACTATCTCCACTGATCACATTAAACTATCATTTAAAATTAAGGTATTTGATGATGCAATATTCTACATTATGCCATGGAGGTGGAAGACTATCCTGAATGATTCTTTTGGTAATGATTTATGGAGTTTTGGCCAACTTAAGAAGGGTTTAATTGCCATCAATGAATATTTGAATCAGATCAACAAAAATCAATTTTTTAGTAACAACCATGCCTTATTTAAGAATCCCTAAAAGTTCACTGATAACATAGGAATCAATAGGAATATGTTCACCCCATACTACATAATGATCTTCATCAAAAATTTCTAAAAACTCTTGAACAATGTTCTCCTCAAAACTATGGAATGTCTTTAGGAAATTGATCCATCTTGTTATTTTAAAAACAACACTAGCATATTCATATTGTAAATTAAGTTATTATTACTCTAGTTCACTTTTCTTTCTACCCCCCTTCTTTTTAATTGTCCACAATATTCTCAAAAACTTACTTGCATAATGCAAAATGGATTTCAAAATTTCATAGAGTACTAAGTAGGGAAAGGAATTTGGGATATGATGCAATAATGAATATCAAATAAGGGATAAAAAGTGTGGAACATGTGTAATTATATAAATTATAATGGAGATGATGGCCAGGCACTTAAGAGCAACCAAATTTTTAATGGAGTACTTTTGGGGGTCAACATCAATGACATGGCATGAGAGATCATACTTGGCAGTGCTTGAAATGATATTTGCACTTATTTCCACATTAGGACTTATCATTTGAAAAGGTCTTTAGAATAACCCCACATCAAGTCTTGAAATTAGGAAATTGTACCAGCTTCATTCACATCCACATGGCATCAAAGGAACTTATCCATATTTACAAGTGTTGTCCGCATAATGGTCATACTTGCAGAACATAAAACATAAAATGTCTAACATATTAGGAAGGAAGTAAAACTATACTTTTTCTATAAGAATACATGCTTATATCTTAAATTTTCCATGTGTACTACAAGGATAATTTTTTTAGAAGATAAGTTAGTTGATAAAATAAAAATTCATGTTTATTGCAAAAATTTCATCTAAAAAGTGCCATTTTTGGTTTTCACTTTTCAATGTTTTTTTTATATTTTATACTTTTTATATTATATATATATTTGAAGGGAGGAGAACTGTCATTTGCTAGTTTTCAACACTCCCCTTATTGGATGTCTGCTACAAAGATCATTTGGCCTTAGTGGAATAACCAGGGTATTTCATAAGGTTAAATTCATCTTGATTCTATTTAATGAATTCTTCCCTCTTAAGAGGTCTCCTATACACTTTAAGCATGTGACCATTGACCCAAAGTGTCCCTTGGTCACCATAAATTGGTTGAAGTTTGACAAAGCCATTATTTTGAATAGTTTTGATCATGTATGGCCCCAACCATCTTGTCTTAAGCTTACCTTTGAAATACTATAATTTGGAATCAAATATAAGTGCCCAATCACCTTATTGAAACTATTTTTCTCTAATATGATCATCATGCCACTATTTTCACTACTTTTGGATCATGCTAGTTTAATTGAGTGCATCTATTCTTAGTTCACCAAGCCCATTCAGTTGCATGATTAATTCCTTATATACTTCATCAAGATTAACTCCCTAATCAACTATTTTCTTTAGTGTCTATAATTCAAACTCTATTAACAACAAGGTTTCTTTTCAAACACAAGTTCATATGGATATAATCTTGTGGAAGTATTCCATGTTGTATTATATGCCCAAACTACTTCAAGTACTCTATCTGCCCAATCCTTTCTACTACTATTCACTATTTTGGTCATAATGTTTTCAAGACCTTGGTTGGTGACCTCCACTTGCCCATTATCTTGGGGGTAATATGGTGAGGATTTTTGGTGATTAATTTGGTATAGTTATATGAAAGCCTTGATTATGTTTGACATGAATTGGGGCCTTTGATTAGAAATAATAGATCTAGGAGCTCCAAACCTCAACATGATCCTATGATATATGAAATCAATAACCATTTCCTCTTTAGCAAAGGTGAGTGCCTACAAATTAGCCCACTTAATAACATAATCAATACATACTAATAAAGACTCTTTTCCTTAAGATGGTGGGTTGATTGGTATAACAAAATCCAAACCTCATTCTTAAATGGTTTAAAAACTATCTGAGGATGGAGAGGCATTTTTGAGGATATAGTAGAATTATCCATCTTTTGGCAAGGATCACATTACCATACAAACCTTTTTAAAATCTTATAAAGAAATGACCAATAATAACCTTCATGAAGAATATTATGAATGGTCATTTTTTATTAATAATGTCTTCCTCTTGGTTTAATATGGCACGCTCTTATGATGTCAAATACTTCATCTTCTCTGATACACCTATAAAGTACATGATTAGGTTTAGTTTTAAATAACATTTCTTTAAACCGTTTAAAATGCGAACTAGCTATAATCAAAACTTTTATATATTTATAAGTAAAGGAATGAGTAAACTTACCCATTGCTAATAAATTTACCATGTCAACAAACCATGAGGTGTATGTAGATATAGAAAATAGTTATTCATCTAGAAAAGAATCCTCCACAGGTTCATCTTCATCTGTAGAGATCAATATAGACAAAAGTTTAGTAACAACATTATACTTTCTAGGTTTGTCTATTATGGTAATTTCAAATTCTTACAATAACAATAGCCATATAATAATTCTACTACCTACTACTGATTTATTCATTAAGTACTTAATACATGAATGATCTATATAAATAAATACCTGATAACTAGTAATGTAATGTCTAAACTTGTTTATTTCATATACAATATCAATAAATTCTTTTTTATGGTAATATAGTTTTTCTCTATGGGAGTAAGATTCTTATTGATTTAATAAATGACATACATTTTTCTTTCCTCATCTCTTTGTCCTAGAACTTTCCCTAGTGTATTATTGGAAGCATCAGTATAAATATGAAAAAGTTATTACTAATTAGGTCCTTTAAAAATTGGAGCAACCATAAGTTTTATTTTTGATGTTTCAAAAAATTCTTGACACTTATCATTCCATACAAATTCACTATCTTTTTTTAGCAAGGAAAACATAGGTACAACTATTTTACTAAAGTCTTCAATAAATCTTCTATAATATCCTACATGACCAAGAAAAATTTTGACATCTATTTGTGTTTAAGGAATATAGAGACTAAAAATTACCTCAATATTTTTGGGATCCAATTTTATTCCTTGAGAAGAGATATGATGTCCTAAGACTATCCCTTCATCAGCTATTATTACACGCTTCTCATGATTCAAGGATACTTAGTGTTCTTCATATCTGGTGAGCACTTTATCTAAATTTCTCAAGGATTCATCAATTTTTTTACTATAGATAGTGAATTCATCCATATATACTTCCACATAATCATTTTTAAGATCAAAAAATATGACTAACACTACTCTTTGAATGGTAGTAGGTGCATTGCACAATACAAAAGGAAGGACTATATAAGTAAATGTTCCTAAAGGATAGGTAAATATAGTTTTATCTTGATCTTTAGGGGCTATTATAATTTTATTATATCCACTGAACCCATCTAGGAAACAAAAGTACTTCTTTCCTACCAAGTTATCTAAAACTTAAGCAATAAAAGGTAAAAGAAAGTAATCTCTCATAGTTGCTTTATTCAGTTCTCTATAATCTATGCAGACTCTCCATTTTCCATACTTATTAGGTACAATGACCAAAGGTGAAAACCATTGACTATCAGATATGGGGTAAATGAAACTAAATTCTAATAATTTTTTTATCTCCATATTTACAATTTCTTTTAAGGCTAGGTTAATTCTCCATTGTGGTTATCTAACTGATCTAATAACTTTAATGTAAATGTGATGGATAAAAACATTGGGATGTATTCCTTTCATATCATTGTAATCCCAAGAAAAGGCTTTTGTGTGTCATAACAATACATCAAACACTTTACTTTCTTGTTTGTCAGTTAATTAGCTATTGATATTCAACAATTTACTAGGATGTATTACAATTTGTTTAGTATCTCGAATAATGGAATTTACCCACTTGTATTCACAAATTAAAATATTCAATGAAAAATGGATGTGGTAGTAACATGTGATATGTAGCCACATCCTTGTAAAAGGTTTCACTTTTAGAGAGCAGATTGGTCAGTGGACAATGAAAAGTTTCAAAAATGAATTTTTCCCCTCTTGAGCCCAATCAACTATGGATTTTTAGATATATTTTGTAATAGATAACACATTTGGGGGACTGATGAAATTGTCTTGATTCTTACTAGTGAAGCTAAATTCTTCCCATTCATGATTGTTCATCTTCAGAGATAAGTTATTAGTCTTCAGAGCTAAGATATCAGTCTTTGGAGGTAAGATATAAATATTTGGAGTTAGGATTTTAGACTTTGGAGCTAGGCTATCCAAATTTGTATCTAGGATATATTGGTCCAAATATTTTATTATTTATTCCTCAAATTCTTGGACATGTTATTTTATAGTAACCATGGCTAAGGAAGACACAATATTTTGATTTTATATAGGTTGATCCACCCATATCTATTCAAAAAGATCCATTGAAGGTCTAGTGAGTGGATAAATGGAGATTTGTTTGGTGTGTATTCCATTATAAATGGTCATATTACTATATTTATAGTCAATTTATGCTATGAATGTAGCTAACCAAGGTCTTCCAAGAATAATTAGATACCCTACCCTCTTAGGTTTAGGTTAGAGGATCATGAAATATGTAGGGCACTTTTAGGATTTTATGGTGACTGAAACATTTTTTATTTTAGTGGTAAGTTGAAGCCCTATGAGATATAAAGATTCTACTATTTTGATATTCATTATTTTAATGACATCACCCAAATATATAAGCACATTTGGTATGCACTTGTTCCCAATTGTCACAGTCATTATGAGACTGCCAGGGTCTCTATATTTGGGAACAAGTGTGTTTCTTACTAGTAAATCAAAAAAAATATAGTTACCTAAATTATTTTATGATATTTTTTCTTTCTACCTAGTGCTTTAATACATAATACTTTAATTATTTGATTCAATTTAAGAGTATCCTTAATATCTCTATTAACAATAGAATGTATATCTTCATCTCTCTTAATCCTTGTATCAATTTAGAACCCTCCCTAGGTTTTTAATCTTTAAGTCTCTCAAGAAATGGAACAATAGGGGGATCTTAAATTGTGCTTGGTGTGATTAGAGTTGTGGTGGCTTATACCTTGTCTTCACGTTATTCTTGGATTACATATGGCTCAGGAGTTTTTTCATCATTAGGAATTTTAGTTATGGTAATGAGTGAATCTCCTACTAACTTTCTTGACCTGAGTTGAAAATTATTATACTTGGATGAACCACTTGTAACACAACTTTCTTGGTCAACTCCATAAACATGAGTATTTTTCCTATTCTTAATATTTACCATAGGTTGGGTAGGTAACTATGACTGGTTAACATACTACTCAATTGGTGGTGGCTAAGGTTATGAAGGCATCAAAGCCTATTGTAGAAGAAACCTTATTTGAATTATATTATGAGACCATTATTAATTTGGCCATGAGGTGGTGACTGATGTATCCAATGTGGTTGTTGGTTTTGCTTTTGTGTTTAGGGTTGTGAAAGATTTTGAGGCATCCCCCACATCTATGGCATCCATTCCTAATTACCCCATAGTTGTGGTTGTGCTAGTGGTTTCCACATTTATGGTGTGATTTGTCCAACCCATAGTGTCATCCATATATTGGGGGAAAATCTTGGACCAAATTGATTTTGAGGTTGGAAGTATTAATTTCCTTGTCTTTGGATAAATTTCACTTCCTCAACTACATGTGATACTTGTTTTACCTAGTTTATTATGATGGGTATACGATTGCATTTCTTGGTGTCATGGTCTAGGTCACAAATACCACATACCTCTATTTTATCTAAAGAATAATCTTTTACTATGTGTTTAAGCCTACATCTAGGGCAATATATTGACAACTATTTAGTGTTGGTGGCATTGGCCTTTATTTTGAGACCATATAATGTGTATGTTAATTATACTATAATATCTATTTTGAAATTATCAAATTCTTCCATTAATTAGCCAAATTCAAGTGATTTTCCTAACTGTGATTTTCTTATGCTAGGTCTTATCCTAGAATAGTTATTACATAATGTTGAAATGTGATGAAAGGTTAACTTGTCAATGTCACCCTTTCCCATTACGTTTAAATAATTATGTGCATAATTATATATACCTTTAAGAAAGACTATATCTATGACATCCTCTATGATTTGGTAACCACTCCATTTATGGGAAAATATAAACCTATGGTAATCTTTTAAGGTTTCATCTTCATTTTGTTTTATCTTGAAAAATTCTTCTTTTTGTTCTCTGACTCTATAATAATCTTGATATTTATCAAGAAATGTAGTTTCCATTTATTCCTAAGTACTTATAGAATTAACCATAAGGCCCGTGAACCATCTTATGGCTACATCCTTAAGTGTAGATGGGAATAACTTCAACTTTTGATTGTTAGAGACATAGTCATATGTTTGGTAGAGAACCTAAAATATAAAGAGGAACAGATCTAGAGCCTATGAGGATTTACCCCTAAAAATAGGTAAAATAGATGGTGAAACATTTTTCATGTAGGTTATATCATCAAGACTCAAACTGATTAGATAGGAAAATTTTCTATCCTATTAAGGCTACCTATCTGGGTTTTCTACATGTACATGATCATCTTCCATATTTTATACCTAATTTTTGTTATCAATATAATTCAAGTTAGATTCATAGTTTATTAACCTATGGTCTAATATCTCAGGAGGAGAATCTCCATTTGTGATTAGATCTTATTCTTATAGATCTTATCGATTAAATTTGAATGTTCTAAAAAGAGGATTCTCAAGACCAATTATTCATATGGGAGAAGATGATCTGAATAGAATTCTTCTTATAGGATATGTTTATGAGGATGAACCTTTTTCAAGAGAGGAATACAAAAAATTGTATGCATCTTTTAATTACCTTTATTTCACTTCCTGATCTTTTCATCAAGGATAGAATCCTCTCTTCTTCTTGTTTTATTTGGGAGTCTTTAGAGATAAATCATCCTTGAGAATTTCTTAGGTGGTTTATAAATCTAAGGAGTCCTTGATTATTTTTATGTTTTTGGGATATATGAATGTTTTTTAATTTCCCTTTACAACTCTAATATAATATCTCACTAACACTTATTAATTAAGAGTCCCTGGTAATGGTGCCAAGAATGATAGGTTGTCAATATACCTTTCATTTAACTAATCAATGGATTGGTGTCATTTTATACCAGGGCTAGAGTCCAAATGAGATGATGGATATTTGAGTTATTAGTTCATTATTTGGGGGGTGTTTACTCTGATGTTGATGTTTAAATCCTAAGGGTAACAAATAAGATTCTAATCATATGTTGCAAAAAAGGTAAATCTAGAAATTTTTGCTAATTGAATATCCCATATTGCATTCCCTATTAAAAGGATTATTTAGTTTACACTATCAACATCTAGAAATTAAACATCAGGCATAAGACACTTAAGTATCACCACTTGACTTGCTTAGCTAGGTAGAATAGTGTTTAATTTTAGAATATGAGAATGTTGATTTCCTATTGCGACCTTAATAACTTCTTGATAGATTTTGAATATGGAGATGAGTCAACAAACTTTACTATTGACTTTACTCTTATGAGAATTGAAAGACACACTTTGCATATAATAAACTCACTTGTATTGAATTGAAACAAAATTTTCATTTAATGAAAGCACAATTTCATTAAAAGAAACACACTTTGCATTAAAAGGGAAATCACACTTTACATTAAACTGAAATATACCTATATCAAAATAAATACCCTCTTAAACTATTTAATATAAGTATAAATTATCCTAATATTTAGAGAGAATTGGGCCTTGCTTCTTCCGTAGAATAGGATCAAATTTAACTCAGTAATGGAATATAATGCTATACTTTATTAATACTTCATTATTAAAAGGAACATATATAAATGCTATGAATTCTACTATAAAATTACACTTGAATGTTTCTTCTCTCTATTAGCTATTTATATTACATTGGAGTAAGAAGGAGACATGTAATTAAAGCACATCTCAATGATCATTCTCAAAATACAAAATCTAGTGATCTAAATAGCCAAATCTGCTTACTCTAAATAGAATATCTAGAAATCAGATCCCATGTTTATAGGAGGTGTTGGGACTAATTAAACTAACAATAGATTGAGTATAGCTAACATATATATGAAGACACTATGTATGGATTTAAAAAATAGAAATACATTTATATCCAGATCATTTTAGACTATTATTATGAATAGTAATGTCTAAAATAAGATATCTAAAAAGGGAAAATCTATATATGTACAGTATATATATTTGGAGTTACTATATTAATCTACAGAGTATAGTTGAGCATCTTTAGAGTATAGCTAGGCATCTTTGGAGCATGGATGGACAGGTCTTCAAATATTCATCAAAATGCATTTAAAGCTACCTAGGTATATCTTTGGAGCTTTCACATAACATCTTCAGAGCTACAGATCTTTGGAGCTCGACTAAGGATCTTCATATCTCACTATGTTCTATGTTGAGTTTTTAAAAAAAATTCCAAAAAGGTGTTACCAAAACTATTGATGACTTTTCAAAATAATTCCACCACAGAGATGTATCTCTATATGCAAAATTATACTCATTTCATCCAAGTTAGACATAAATAACAAGATAGAGAATCAACAATGTATCACATATGAACAAAATACAATTGTACTCATTTCCTACTTAAATAAAACCTTAACTATTAAATGTAATGTAATATATAACCAAGAGGCAACACTTATGGACAATTTATATGAGATATAATGAGCTATATACAATACTCATCATGTATCTTAGACCTCTTGTCATAGAGGTTATTTCCATTTCATATTAACAAATTTTAGATTTTGGGACCCTATAGGGGTGTTAGTAAAACATATAAATAACTTTGATGGTAGGTTCAAGTAGAACTATGGCATAAAGATGGACATGATTTTGTTTCTATGAATGCTGAAGATGGATCTTAGGTATACACAAAAATGAGAGGTTTAGGGATGTCAATGATAATTTCTTAATTGATCTAATATGATCATTCTATCACAAATGATGATTCACATATGATAGATCAATAAGATAAGGTTCAAGCCCTAAAATAGGTTGAATATTTTAACCTTTTAGGACTTAGATGAATTTAAATCATTTGTTATTAAAGAGATAATAAAAATAAATCAAGGTAGAAATATACAATAAATACATTCACTAATTTTTTATAGAATTGACTAAATTTAACCTTTCTAAAAATAAAAATAAAAAATGCAAATAATAACTTAGTTGGAAAATGACTAAGATGAATGATATGGAGGCTTAAAACTAAGAGACTAGTTTGAATGTCGTAAATAGGAATTAGGTGTCAAAACCCCTCTTAGACAATAGCACCATGTGATGTTGATATCCCTATTTTGGTGGTAGTGTCTTATGTGTAAGATTGTTTCAATATTTTGGGTGTACCTATATCTAGATTTGTAATGCTTGATCTTGTATGCATGATTTATAAAACCCTATATATTGAATATTTTCAATGATTTTATGATAAAACCCTAATCCTCCATGTTTATAAGGTATTTGGTTGATACAATCTAAAAAGTGTGTTTGTTAATGGGGTAGGTTTAACATCCCCAACACCCTATTGTGATCAGAGTTGCCTACATACTAATACTCCAAAAAGGGATCAAGCTTGATGTAGTTCTCACCTAAATGCTAGTGCAAGTGCAAGTGAAGATAACATGATTGTTGACATGAGTACTTTGAATGTGTTTGAGACTAGAAATCTAAGTAATTTGAGCTTAGTAATGTCTTATAGATGGTAATATGTAGAAGTACGAAAGAATAGGGATTGTAACTTTAATTGTGCACAACTTGTTTTGGGTTTGCATATGTAATTTACATCCAATTTCCATATAATGGTTAGAGGGTTAAAATTCATGTATATATACTATTTTGGTGCTTATGTAGGGGATAAAATAGGTCTAGGCTAACCCTAAGAGGTTTAAGAATTGAAAGATATTCATTAGTAAAAAAGGGATGGAAAGGACAATAGCGCCAATATTAGGACACTAGTCCCATGTAGATCTATTATCCCTATTATGGCACTATTTTCCAAGGATAAGATGTAAGAATAAGTGTATAGGAATACTTTAGGGATGACTAGGGATGCTTATGGCCCACATGAAGGCTAGATAAGTGTGAAAACAGGCTTTAGGATAGGTTTAAAGATATGTTAGGGATAGGTGGTCTCAATTAGCACTTGTAGAGCTCAATTGTCACTTTTAGGTGATTAAATTTGCCACCCCCTCCCCCCCACCCCATTATTATAAAAATACATCAAACTAAAATGACTATAATAAAGGAAAAATAAGCATACCTAGACTTACCTAAGAGGTGAAGATTGTGAGTCTAGATTTGAGAATGTGAAGCATGTTCCATTATGTGTCTTACAAGTGAAATGTGCATAAATCAGTCCTTACTTAAAAGATATAAAAATAAAATACAAAACTAAGTAAATAAGTAAAACTGAGTAAAATCAAATAAATGGATAAGAGAGAGGAAAGTAATAAATACACCTCACTAGGTACATAAACCTTGAGAAAACTTATGTGTGTGCATGTAAATATTAATAAATCAGTGAATATCTTAGACTAAGTTGATGGCTTGATCAATCCTCATGTGTGGGTAGTTTAAAAAATCAATCTAATTTTGAATCCATCATTATCCACCCCTACTTGGTAGATCATGACCTATGAATAGCTTGTATTGGATTTATGGTGTATCCACTCTCATGTAGGTGGCTCAAGAAATCAATTAGAATAAGACTCCATCATTACCTACCCATGTGTAGTATATGTATATGAAACTAAAATTTCAAAATGTAATTATAAGTGTCTAACTAGAGATATCTAACTAGATATGTTGGCTATACAATTACTCAGGTATATTAAGTGGCTCTAGGCCACTCAAAAATGCCAACCACTGTAGATGGAGTAAGGCATGAAACTAGTGTGAAACATAGAATATGATTTATTATGTATATAATTTATAGAATGACATGGAGTTTGTCATTCCATCTAATCAACAAATATGTAAGTTAGAATATGGAAATAATGTGCCATGCACATGGACCCAAATATGATATCTGAGCATATGGATTTTGGACTGAGTTGTAATAATTTATATCTGAGTATTTTAACTAAAAATGGAAATGGTCATGTCACACATGATTCCACCAATCTAAACAAATTGGGATGAATCTGAGCTAAACTGCTAAATCTATAATTGAACATGTGCAAACCTAGACTGTAGCTACTATAATTTTCTATCCAATCTAAAATTTTATAAAATTAAGGCTACTAAATAGTAGCACTATATCTTAGATAATAGTGCCATGTGGCACTAGTGTCCCAATTTGGGTACTAATTTATGATTGCTTTTATTTTTGTGCAACTATATTGATCTTTGTATCACTATTTTCCAATATGTTTACTTAAGTTTGATTTCTATATTTTGAGCTTGTGTGCTAAAAATTATACCATAAATGCATTCTAGTAGCCTAATATTTGTGACAATCCCCTATGAATGACCCTTAGTTTGATGAGATTTATTTAACATATGCAAAAAATGTCCTAAAAATAAAAAGCTTTGCAATATGTGTGTTAGGTAGAGCATATATGATATTTGTGTAATAATCCAATATAATGTGCATACATAACATTAGAATGTAAGATATTAAGAGCATAGGTTTTTAAGGTGTGATGTATGTTATGTCTAAAATTTAAAAGGTTATCAAGATATATATAATAATGTATATGAACATGAAATATGAGTAATGTGTGACAATCCTTCTTGAACAAGTTATCAAATAATTGCAAATACATAAAATAAACTATGAAAATCAATAATATATTAACTCAAATAAGTAGAACTAAATGACAATGGTTGAATTGTAGAATCAATAGCCTCTTCAAGGGGCAAACCTCCTTTGAATAAGATCAATTCAATAAAATTCGTGGATGCCTTAATAGTCAACTAAGCTCCTATTTATTGTAACATATCACTAATTAACAACTACTTCTCATGAAAGTGGGATTAATCTAATATTACACTATTACATTCTACTATTATAATGAGCTTGAGGTATGGATTACAAAGCATAAACATCCATATCATTTTATTAAATAAACAAACTACAAATATATGGTTAGGATGAAGGGTCCTAACATGCCCTCCCCATTAAAAGATTTGACCTCAAAGCTTGAAGTGAAGAAATTGTTATTGAATGGAAAGAAGAGGTTCCCAAGTCACATATTCTCATTGTATCCCCTACCACTATATGATAAATTTAGTGATGACTTGATTTTGGAGGGAGTAAGAACACCTACTGATGATAGACTTAGTTTGTAAAATGAGAGACCCTATTGCATCAGGTTTGGGAAGCACTTTCTGAGTGTGGACATTGCATCTAAGTACCTTCTTTAAGCAATATACATGAAAAACAGGGTGCACACGTGATGAAGGTGGGAGTTACAACTTATAAGTGATAGGTCTAATCTGATGAATAATTTTATAAGGCCCATAAATTTTGGTGGCCTTTGAGCTTTACAGAGGATTACTTGCAAGGTTGTAGATGAAAAAAAACCATATCTCCAATTTGAAAGGATCACTTAGAATGGTGTTGGTCTGTATGTTGTTTCATGTGATTTTGTACCATGTGAATATTATCCATAAGGAGGTGACATATATTATCACGTGTACTGAGGGTAGAATCAATAGCTTGGATGGTGGAGATTCTTGGTTAATATGAAAGAAGAGAAGGTGGATTTTGACCATAGATAACTTCATATGGGGTGAGTTTGGTAGCTATGTGGTAGGAGGTATTGTACCACCATTATTCAAGAGGTAACCATTTTATCCACTAATGTTACTACTTGGTGACAAAATAATGAAGATAGGTTTTTAAACATTTATTCACAATTTTGGTCTAGCTGTCAGTTTGTGGATGATACCCTGAACTTATTTGTAAATGTGTACTGAGACGCTTGAAGATTTCTTGCCAAAAATGGATTATTAAGGTAGTAACATGATCTAAGATAATAGAGGCAATAACACCATTGATTCTAAATATTTTATCAATAAATGTTTGAGCAATGGTGGAAGTAGTGTAAGGATGGGCTAGAGCATAAAATGAGCATATTTGGAAAGGCAATCCACTACAACAAGAATCATTGATTTACCTCTACATTTGGGGAGATCATCAATAAAATTTATGGAAATTTCTATCCAAATATGTCTTGGAATTGGAAGTGGTTGGAATAAACTAGGCAAGGTGATTTTTTCACCATTGTTGCATTGGCAAATATCACATTTAGTAACAAATATTTTGATATCTTGCTTGATTCTAGGCTTAAAAAAAACTACGTTGAACCTACTCATATGTTTTTAGAAACCCTGAGTGTCCATTTGAAGGGGAAGCATGCATCTCCTATAAAATGGGGTGTTTAAACTTATATCCTTCCATTAACAAAAGGTGACCTTTATATTGTAATGTCTGACCATCCCAAGTATAGTGAGGTTTAGTAGGTGAATTAGTAGATAGTTGAAGAATGAATTACTAGGTTGGTATGTCATTATACCATTCATTTCAAATATCATGGAGCCATGTGGAAATCAAAATAAAGACTACATAAAGGTGCATTGGGTCTTCAAACTAGCGAGAGAGAGAGCATCAACCACCACATTTTCCTTACCTTTTTTGTAAGTGATCTCATAGTCATATCCCATGAGTTTGGAAACCCACTTTGATGATTTATGGAAGATACCCATTACTCTAAAAAATATTTAAGACTTTGGATGTCTACTTTGATGCAAAAATATCTACCAATCAAGTATGGATGTCATTTTTTAACTACATACCAAATAGCCATCATCTCCTTGTCATAGGTGGAGTGTACCAAATTGTACCTAGTGAGTGCCTTACTAGTAAAGGCAATGGGATGACCTTGTTGCATGAGTACTACATCAAGACCCATGCCATATGTATTGTACTCAATAAAAAATGGTTGTGAGAAATTAGGCATGGCCAAGATGGGGATGGTGCACATTACTTATTTGAGGATATCAAATGGTGTCATAGATGTAGATGACCATACAAAGGAATATTTCTTTACCATTAATGGGACTACAATTTTTACATAATCCTTGACAAATTTCCTATAGTACCCTGTTAGACCAAGAAATCTTCATAGACTTTTGACTATGGAAAGTGTCAGCCAGGTGGTCAAAGCTTCAATTTTGGTGGGATCAACATGAACACCATCAAAATAAATAATATGTCCCAAGTACTTAACTTTTGATTTCCCAAAATAACATTTGAAATGTTTAACACATAAGTGGTTAGCACCTAGAATGCCAAAAGTTTTATCTAGGTGGTGAAGATGATCCTCCCATGTGTGGTTATAGATGAGTATGTCATCAAATAATACCAAAATAAAATTTGACAAAAATGGCCAAAATACTTGGTTTATTAAGCTTTGGAATGTGGAGGGGGCATTGGTAAGCCCAAATGGCATGACCAAGAACTCATAATTACTATCATGTGTTTGAAATGTTATTTTGGGAATGTCAGCATCATGAACATGAATTTGATGATAGCCAAAGTGGACGTCCAATTTGGAGAAAAATTATGCACGATATAGCTCATTAAGGAGCTCATTAATGATTGGAATGGGGAATTTGTCTTTGATTTTTAGATTTTCAAGTATTGGTAGTCAATGAAAAGTCACCAATAACCATCTTTCTTATGAATGAGCAAGACATGTGAATAATAAGGACTAGTGTTAGGTTGAATGATGCCTACTTATATAAGGCCATGAACCATCTTGTTAATCTTATCCTTTTGATGAAACGGGTATCAGTATGGTTGAATGTTGGGGAGTGTATTTCAAATAATAAGGTAGATATAATGGTCTTCAAGGTGGTGAGGTGGTAATATTATTATTTCTATAAATACATATGCATGCTTGACCAAAACAACTTACAAATTTGAAGGTTGGTTGGAATCTAGTGGAAGAGTAGTTTGTAAAGAGAACACTTAGGCAATGATGTCATGAGACCCATGTTTAATAAGTTTTTCCATGTGATGAGAGATGATAACACTAGTGGAGCTAAGAAGAAGGCCTTGCAAAGTGTATTGATGACCATTCTTAGTGAATTGAATTCATAGTTAAAAAAAATACCAAATAATGGATCCAAGAGTACATAATCATTAGGCACCCAATACAACATCACATCCACCTAAGGATAGAGCAAACATGTCATCCATAAGTTTATAGTCACCCATAGAAATGAAAAAATTATGACACTTTCCTTTGCATGGTAAGGTTCCACCATTGGCAATCATTACTTCAAAGCTAGAACAAGGGTGTATAAAATAATCTACCTATTTAGCCACTTGAGGGTCAATGAAGTTATGAGTGATGCCAGAATTGATGAGAATGGTGAGTAGTTGTTTCTTAAAAAAACCTTTGACATGCATTGTTTTGGGAGTGGTGACTCCTGCCAAAACATGCATGGAGATCTTAGGATCAAAATTTGAGTGCCTAGAATCATCAGCTTCTTGTGCTAGGTCCTTGGTGGTATCCTCAAAATCTTTGGTATCTGGTTTAGAATCGATGTCTAGTAGGTAAAATTTTTGTTCTATGAATTTGTGTCTGAGAGCCTATTTGTCATCATAATTGTAACAAATCCCTTTTTCATGATGTGCACACATTTTAGATTTTATGAGATGTTTGATGGGAGTTATCCTAGTGTGGGGCCATTAGAAAGAGTGCCTAGATGGTTCCCAATTAGAAGTGTGATGTTGGTAGGTGATCTTGTCTTCGGTGAGCTTAGCAGGACCTAAAGCTTCCATCATGGTGTGAGGTTGGAAAATATTAACCTCAGATTAAAGCCCATCCTTAAGGCCACTAATGAATCAGCTTCAAAAAAATTCATCAAAGAGACCCTCTATGTGATTGGAAAGTTTCTTAAACTCTTTTTTATACTCCTTCATGGTTCCAATTTGATGTAATTTAGTCAATGCTTATGTGAAGTCATCATAGACTCTAGGCCCAAAATGGGTAAGCAAGAGTTGGGTAAACTCAGTCCATTTAGGTTATGTGCATGTATTTTGGTATCATTGATATCACTGAACATCATTTTCTAGGTGAAAAGAAGCAATAGATATTCATTCCTCTATGGGATGCAAACTGAAATATTTTTTGGCATGTTAAATCTAGATAGTGGGGTTAGTTCCATCAAATTTAGGAAAAGTCAATTTAGGACGATGGAATGGAGACCAAGAAGAATGACCATTAGAGTGGTAATCCCCATGATTTTGGAGTACATTATTTTCAACACAGATGCTAGAAAGTTGTTTATAGAGGTCCTTATGAATAAAATTAATTTCATATCGAAGCTCAATAATGTTGTTTGCCATGGTGCCAACACAAGTCACAACCATAACCTTTTTTTTTAAATGGGTAGGAAAACTAAAGCTAAGGCATGGTTAGTAAGTGAATTTTTTAATCTGGATAAAATCAAAAGGGGTAAAGGTACATTTACTAATTTTTTGGCATAATATGAGTATGATTGACAAAGGTGAGGGCAATTTCAGAAGAAAAAATGGAAAAAATTATCAAAGAGGGACAAAGGAGCAAAAAAGGGAGATGAACATTATGGAACAATTTTGAGGCAAATGGACAAAAATAGAAGTTATGGAAAAACTTTAAAAAGGAGAAAATTGAGATTTGTGAGAATTAGAAGTGGAATCGAGATATGGGACCTCAAGGAAGAAAATGTGTATAATGAAATTTTAGATGTCTTGATAAATTTTGAGAAGTAATGGGGATAAAAATGGATAGATATGGCAAAAAAATTTAAAAAATTTACTATTTTCTAGTTTTTGTCAAATGTCTTATGGTAGGTCCTTTGATAGTCTTCTGATACTCTATTGATAGTATTCTAAAATTGATAGCATTTTAAAAATATCTTTGGTTTTTGATCTGTCTGGCAGAGATGGGCCCTAAGTTTGAATGGTTACCTAAAGGTTGTTATAAATCTCTTAGTAATATTTTCTAGATGAGTACTATTCTCCAAAAAAAAAATTGGCCATAAATTTACCCCTAAATGATATCTCTTAGTTTTTCTCATAGGTGGGAACTAGTCAATTAGGAAGGGGTCATTACCCATTTTACTGGTAGGTCCTCTCAATGGGCAAACTAATTTAGATTTATTATTTTACTCCTTATAATGAGGTTTAGGGCTTTCACCCAAGCACTTCCCATAGTTATGTAAATAGGTTTTTACCCTGATTCAAAATAGATGATACAATTTGGAGCAGAAAATAAATCACAATGCGATCAAGTAGAAGAACTGTTAATACTCATAGTGATGATGACCTATTACCAAAATGAAACTATAGATCTAAACTATGGCATGGAAATATTGTAAATAGATCTATTACCTCTTTTTGATCAATAGGGTCCTGTTATGGCAAGGTGAGATCATATGGTGGGTAGTGTAGACATGTTAATTTGGCCACCAATGGATTTATATCATACTATTAGACCAATTATTACCAATCATCAAACATTTAAACTAAGAATTTTTATTAGTCTCAAATTTGGCTTTATAACCTTGAATTAAATCAATTTGACCTAATAAATCAATTAAACAAGGTAAATACACATTGAATTAATCAAAATCAAACAAATGACCAAATGCCTAAAAATAATTAATTAACTTATACACCCTAATCAAAATTAATTAGAAAATTAAATAAATTTCAAATCCTAATTGATTTCACCCATGACTTAATAAATCAATTAAATTAATTACTAAAAAGGAAATTCAAGAGCATCTTAGACCATCCAAGAATACACTCATTACCTTTGTGAGTTGTCACTTTTTAAAAATATCTAAAAAAATACCTTAGGAATATGAAAAACATAACCAAGCTTAATAAACTCAACCATGGTCAGATTTAACTCATTTCAAGGGATTTGAAAGCCTATAAAATCAATCCTAGAGCTCTTCATTTATGCAGCTCAATTAAAGTAGAGTTATAATGCAGGAATAGATTCATGAAGCTAAAAGCTTAGTGTTATGAAACCAAAATTAAGTCATCAAGCCGTCAATCAATCCAAGTATTCTAAAATAGCTCATAGAGGATATGATGTTTTCCATATGTCATTTATGAATATTTCTTATGCATAAACCAAGAAAGCCAATGAATAAATCATTTGGATCTCTCAAGGAAGGTAAAGATTGTTGTTTACATTTTAGTTGGGTTTTTAATTGTTATTTGTTCATTAAGATCCCCCTAAAATCTAGGTTTAGAGATGTTAGTGTGTTAGTTTTTTGATTTCATTTTTTTATAAATTAACACTTGATCTAACCTCCTCTCTTTTTCAAATTCCTTGATCACAAATGGCATGCCTGGTGGGACACGATTGCATACCCCACATCTTTAAACAAAAATATCTATTAAAATAGCTCTTATTTTTAATTTATTTACTATTTTTTTTTTAATTAGATAATATTTTATTACTTGTGTCGTCTTAATTCTCTCAAAATTTCATTAAATTCTGATTTCTATTTTAGAAGTTATGACTCTTTTAGTGATTATCACTTTTTAATTTTTAATTTTCTGGTAAAAATAACTAGTAAAAAGATAATAACTTTTATTTTATTAACTATTTTAACCTAAATTTTTTTATAGAAGTGATTCATATATCTATACAAAATATCTAAAATTTTTGTGACAAATGGATATATATTTTAAAAGTTATGGTTGAAATACTAACTATAGTTTTTTATATTTTATGTGTTCAGTTTTATCTATTTTAACCTTCTAACTTGTTTGCATGTTTCATTGGTTTATTTTATTTTTTGAGATTTATTAAAAAAATTATTGATATTTTTTAAAATATTTTTCTAACCTAACACATTTATTTTCTTTAGGTTTTGCCTTTGAATCGATAGATTTTGCCCTTCAAAGTTGTTTATCTCATTTGATAAATAAGCTTCAAGGCTACACAAAGTGCTGACCTTTTTCTTGTGGGGCCCATTTGAAAAATCCTCACAATAGGCTTAATTATTTATTTCACACTTATTTTTTGATGTTTTAAAATTAATCAAGCATTTCACTTTGGGTTTTAAAATAAAGTTTTGCATGTTTGTATTAAATGTTTTGATTGTTCTTTCAAAGTTCACAACTTAAAGCCAAGGGGATAAAAGAACACCACCACACATTTCATTTAGTGATATAAAATTAAATACACTTCAAAATTTTTGCAATTTTTTTTTCATTATTTTTTAGTCTAAACTTTTTTGAGTAAATAGGGAGTTGTGTGTGTATGCTCTCCCATCTGTCCCCTTTAAGGAACTTTTGGGATCAAAAGCGCCAACTTTTTTTTTAGGTGGTCTAAAATTATTTCAATTTTCACATATTAAATCCAAGGGGATAGTAATGAATCTAATCAAACACTTTAAATTTGGTGCAATGAAATTAACCTCACTTTAATAATTTACAAACTTGCTTGTTGATTGTGTATTTTAGCAAAAAGATACATGCGTATATGCTCTCCCATCCATCCCATTTAGGAAACTTTTGGGATCAAAAGCACCATCTCATCGCACTTTGAGCCTAGTCTAAGACATAGAAAGAATGTCATTTAAATCCCTTCTCAAAAACTCGTAATAGTATTGGGTGATCTTGAGGTAACCATAAATTCTTTCTATTATGTCATTTATTTCATGCATCTTGGCTTGTGAGGGGGACTTCATTACCTCTCAAGAGTTATTTAGAGAAGCTTTGAGTTGGGGATTCATTTCTTGGTATCATCTTCAACCCATCTCCATGAGGGGTATATAAATTGAGATCCCCTCATTGTAATGATGGTTTGAGCGATTAAACCATCTCCATTAGTAGAGGCTAAGCCTAGGATGTTTGAGCATGTTGGACATCACACTATACTGAGCAAGTGACAGATGTAGTGGTTGTAAAAAGGGCAAGATAATTTTATAACAAGCCACATGATGCAAACCCAAATGATTTGATTCTTCTCTTATATTTTGATGTGAAATTTGGTAGATATGAGATCCATCTAGAATAATTGAAAACCAATTAGTTTTAGTCAACCCCATATTACCATACCCTTGCTAGGATTTGGATGATTATATTTAGTGTATTTTGGTCATTTTTTCTTGGTGTGCTAGGCTAAAAATTGTATTGTTTAAACCATTTCATTTGATGAGTCATGAGTCCACATCACTCCACTATTTGAGGAGGCATTATGCCATCTATATGACACTTTGATTTAACTTAGCAAACATTCCCTTTTTGTGTCAAAACATTAGGAGTAGAACTTGATTGAGGAAGGCACCATTATGCTGTCCAAATAATTTTAAAATGTTGTGCCTTTGAAGTCTTGAAACACAAACCATTTGTCATATCATCTTTTGAGAGTGCTAACACCATTAAGCTGCCCATTTTATTTCAAAAGTCTTGTCTTGTTTCATCTTGGGTCTCGATTATCATTTATTTACAACCAATCACTTGATCCTTGTTGAATCTTGGATTAGTGTGGTCACATTGTTCAAATATTTCTAGCTCTTTGTCATCAAATTCATAGTTTATCCTTAGTTGAGTCCTTGATTAACTATTACAAGTTCAAATTCCAATATTGATTAATTTTGGTTTAGACCTCATTTTGTGGGGTTGATACCTAGATCTTCCTCTTTTGGATTATGTAACCTAGGTTAATTCATCACTCAAATTCAAAAAATTATATTTTTTTGTGCTTTTATTTTGGTCAAACTAGTTTATCTTCAAACATCTCTTATTTAGCATCTTATACTAATCAGATCACATTTTATTCCTAGAGTCATGTACCTTATATATGTTAAACTATTCTAGGTTTATTAGATTAATCAATCATCTTATTTAAGTTGATTTTTTACCACCATTTGGCCATTAGTCCTTGCATATCCTATTTGAGCCTAGCTTTTGACACCATGTTTGGACAAAATACCTAGCAACTTTTCCATTTAGTAGCTTCGACCTACTTAGAACATGTTTCAACATTAGAGTTTGGTAATTTTATTCTTATGTCATTCTGAATGACCTTTACATGTATTAGACACTTAGCATTTGTCATTTGATGCTAAACTATTTTTATCAAGTCTTTGCATAGACTTTTTAGAGATTCAGCTCTACCTTTGACCAAGCTAGATCGCATTTGAGCCCTTTATCTTTCTAAAAGGCATAGCTTTTCCAGAGTTTATATAACCCTAATCCCTTTTCTTGTTTTGAAATATTTTTAATTTAAATTGAACATGGCTCACTATACATGTAGTAGAACTATGTACAATTTAGGAAATGGAAATCCTTTCACACAAGGCGACTTTGTGGAAAACCCTACTAAAGATAACGTCATTTTGGAAATAGATTCTTATCCACCCTAAAACATTAAACTAGGGGAACAAAGTTAAGATCCTTTGGCCAACTATTTGGTTATTACACCTCCATTTATGGAGCAATATTAAGAGATAATGATCCAATACTTATCTAACATACCATCAGTTACAAAAAGTACTCAAAAAAAACCTTATCACATCATAACACCATCAACATATGATGCCAATAGAACCACAAAGGTAGGGTATGAAAACTTAAAAAATCTAGAAAGAGGGTCTTCCAACATGTTTTACAATCAGACTCATGAATAGTTCTCTTCTATCAATCCTAATGCCATTGTACCAATACCTTATCAAAACCCTTATGTGTTTATCCCATAAAAATGTCCCATGGATGACCTCTTTGATCAAATTCATCAAGCATACCAGACATACCTCAATTTAGCATTTAACTTCACTAATATGGCCTTGTCAAATGCACCTCTCATTAATCTTACTCCTTGAATAGAAGTTTTAACAGAGTTGACGGGTCAAGACAATCAGGGTTTAGACCCATTTATACAAAACACTTTAGTAGAAACCATGTTCAATACACTAATTATAGATTAAATATCTTTAGCTTCTATGTAGGATACTAAGAAAAACATAAGGGATAATGCACAAACAACATCTAATTTAAACCAAAGTAGTGTTGACACACAAACAATCAATGAACAACAAAATGTGCCTTCAAATAGCACCATTAGTGGTTTTCAAAATTGGGGAGTAGGAAATTATACATCCTAACCTCAACCAACTAATTCTAATCCTCAACCAACCAATTTTTCAATCACATAACCAATAGGATTAAGTAGCCATCCAATAAGTAGTGTCACACTACAACAAAACATGTAAAATTCTACTCCTCCCCAAAATGTGATGAGTAGTATTCCATAATAGCAGGCACAATAAAGTATCCCAATGTAATAGAGGCTGAATACATTACCACCTCAATAGGGTAAACCAATGTTCTACCTCACTAGGTAGCAGTAAACATACATCTTCCCTCACATGCCAATAAACCAATCCAAAATCAAATGATGCCTAATCAACAATGTATTCATATTGGTCAGTGATAGGTACCAAATATCTAACATGAATTCACTTCTCAATAGGTATTCATATAAAAAATAGGTTCCAATGTTCCTCAAGTACCTTCTAGGTAGTAATTGCCTTTTGTGCAGAACATACCACAAGTTCAGAGATAAGATCTTAGCTCACAAGTTCCCACTCAACAACAAGGTTTAAAGAGTCTACAAAAAGTATTTATTCAACCACAACAGGCATAATATGGTTATATCACTCCATCCCAACCTCAATATCCATAAAACTAATATACAATACCATAGGTATAATTTTAACAGTTGCACCCTAATCTATGCATGTGTTTTATTATTTTCAAAATAATGGGGTTTTATTCCTAATTAAATAAATAGGTATAAGAAAAGTAAATCAATAAATAATATGTAGGAATTAAGATACTAATTTGTGTAAATATATTTGTATTTTTTTATTTTCTAAATATAGTAATAAATAAGAGAAATCTAACTTAGCTTATTTTAAATGATCCAGACTGAGACAGGGTCTGATACTAGAGAAGCAGGACTGGGAAACTATTAAAAATTAGAACTTGAGGTTCATTTATGGATTTTAAAAGATCATCAAAAGTGGTACACCCTATTTTTTGATGTTGTAGTCATTTTTTGGTGTTGTTGTCTAGGTGGTCTAAGCTTTCTAGATTTTATTTGGTAGGCCTATGTTATCCTGTTAGTGAAATATCAAAGTCTAGAAGCTTGTAGAGCTTGTTGTGTGTCTATTTTTAATCTTCAAATCCCTATGGGATCTTTGTGCTTGAACTTGAATGGAAACTTGGAAAATATATATAAGTGGTTAGTTTGTAAAGTATACATTGGATGCACTTCACACCCCATGTGTGGGCACACTGCCTACATACCAATACTCTGAGGAGGGATCAAGCTAATGTAATTTTCCCATTGAAGCTCTTGGTGTAATTATGTATGATAAATGAAACTAGATGCAAAACTAGATGTACTTCAGATGGCTAAGGACTAATGCAAAGAATTGAATAAGCTTAAAACTATCTTGGAAGGTTATATGTAGATAATAGGGAAGATTACTTGAGTGTACTTGATTATATTCTTGCTTCTCTCTTGTAAATGAGTGTCAACCCTTCTAAATGGACTTTAAATGGCCTTTTATATGGGAGTTAATGATCATGTGTTAAATGATTTCACATTAGGACAACAAGGAAAAAGATAAGGATCCAAAATAATCTGATCATTAGGGCTAATTTTGCACTTGGACAACACCAAAATTAGGATACCTTGGGTTTTAGCACTCCTATCTAAGATGGGCATTATTGTCCAGATGGGATGAGACCTAGGGGGGATGGATTTGGGCCTAAAATAGCTACCTAGGTCTGTAATTGTTAAGTTCAAAATGTTATGGATGACTGAGAATCAATGAAATAATAACTTAGAAAGGTTGTGTAAGAAAGTACAAAGACCTATGGATTGGGTGTCATTAGCCATGCTTAAGTCTTTCAATTTCACATTTTATATGACTACATTTGCCTCCCCTTTATTTTAGTGATGTATAAAAGTGAAATACTAAGATAAAGGAAAGTAAAAATCATACCTAAACTTACCTATAAGGGAGAAGCTCATGAAGCTATATGATGTTGGATGTGTATAGAGAGAGCACACTATGAAGTGTGAATCTGTTGTGATGATGGATGATGTTGGATATGTGATGAATCAAGAGTAATATCATAAATGGAACTAAGTACTCAATTCCATGAAATGTGGTTCAAGAATTCAAAGGCTATCCCTTTGGCTCCATCATCACTAACTAAGTAAAGTTAACAAATCATGCATGTACTAGTAGATGTCTAGACTATGTGTCTAATCCCTCTAAATAGGTGGCTCAAGAATACAGAGGCTAGCCCTTTAGATCTATAATTACCCCATGAAGTGAATATATGAAGTGATACCAGTATAGAAATAGATGTCACATGAGATGGATCATGAAGCCCATGGATGTTATGTAAATATAACAATGTGGCATGGATAGCCTGAATGTATGATGGAAACTAGGCCACTCTTGGCCATTTCAAAAGATGGAGGTTAGGATTATATGAAATTCACTCCAAAGATAATGTAATAGGCTTATATAAAAGCTAAATCAATAACTCAAGTACTCATAAAGTTAAACTTGTATGAAATTTCAACTTGAAAGTGATGCCAACCACCTGCAGATGGAGTAAGGCATGCAACTATTGAGAATACTTGCATGATAACTAAACTCAGGAGACAAAAGAAGATGAATGTGCCATGCACATTACCCCTAATCACTTATGTTTGGAACATAGATTCTGATTTGGAAGTTATTTTAACTGCCTAATCTAAAACTAAAAGCGGCAATCATCATGCCATGCATGATAATCCCCTATATCTATATTCTCTGGGAACACTGTATTGAACTACCGATTCTAACTAATATAGGTGTGTAAAAAATGTATTTAAAGTAAACTTTTTGCCTATTTTTGGAAAACTTGAGTGTTTTTTTGCCTATATATGAGCTCTAAAATGAGGACACCCCTATGTTTAGTGATATTGTCCCTATTTTTTCTCTATTTTGACTGGTTTGACCTCTGGATTCTAAACTAGGTGATCTAAATTAATGCTATTTTGACTATTAAGAACTTTGATCTCTATGAAAAAACCCTTATTTATTTCCCTCTTTTGAGGGTAGGAATGATGAACCTGTAATGACTTCCCTAAAAATAAATAGTCTTACAAGTGTTTTAAGTTGTACAAATACATGATATAGCAATGATACTTGACAAGATATCTCTAGATATAGCAATGTTTATATTGAGAGATTGTTAGATCAATAGGGTTATGTCTAGATAGATGCAACAATATAAAATCATGTGCAATGTAATGAAATAAAACTAGAAATGTTAGATATTAGTTGTTAGTTGGAGGGATGGAACATGATGTCCATCATGGAATCTAAGAAAGTAAAGAAAATGCATGATGTGGATCATAGCATTTCACACATTTATAGGCAAATAAGAAATCAAGAAAATAAGAAAGAAACATACATGGATGGCTAAGGGTCCATGAAAATAAGGGACATGGGCATATGCCACTCAAACTGGAAAGTAAGCATATAAGGCATTGTCAAATGCCACATACACATACAAGTGAAACAAGCAAAGTTGGCACAGGAGCCATAGGCACATGGAAGAGTACAAGCACATGACATTGGAAAATATCCTAAATCACAAAAAAGAGGCAAGCAAAAACTATAAATGAAATCACACGAGTTATGCTAAGTAAGAGGAGAAACCATGTAATAACTGGAAAGGTAGAAGCACATTTAACTAATCAAATCAAATGTGAAAGTATGCAAAACATGTGTGGTACAATACTAGGTATATGCTAATAAATACACAAGTGTTAAATACTAATGAAATGTAGATATATTAATCAGTGTAATCTAGAAAGGAATATTCATTAGCATGATAACTCAGAGTGTGTGGTGTAGGAATGACATAACCTAGATGGTGTAGTCATGTAGAATATGTCCCTAGTGGGTATGTATATCGATGTGTGTCTCAAATGTAGAAGTAGGAATGCCCCCTCAATCGGTAGAGTGAAGAAATCAAGTAGCTAGATTTCACTGCATACACTCAAAGAATATCAAGTGAAGCATGGTAATGTAGAAAAATTGACATACAATAACATGAAACAACAAATGTAAGTCCTAGCATGATAATAGTAATGTAAATCATGGATGATGTATACAATCAATTTTTTTTTGGTATTTTGATATATTTAAATGTTTTTGTGTTTTGATATAAGATATTTATAGGTAAAACTAGGAATAAATGATACTAACCGATGAGTCTCAAAGAGACTTCCTGTCATGGTGTCATATATCGAACAACTTAATCATGTGTGATCATGAGGCACGATTGAATGTCTGAGATTATGAAGCTAAAATATATGTATGTTGTAACTATTTTGAAATATCTAAAGTGGAAACCAAATATGGGGTCCCCTTATAACTCTAAAAGTGGATGCATCTATGAGGCTCTTAGGGACCCATCTAGAAGTAGAAGAAGCTTTTTGAATAGGTGCTCTCTATGTAGGTGCATGAGACCTTAATGTTACTGATATGGGTGTGAACACTATAGCTGGAAGCTATCTAGAATGTTGAAACTTTGGAGGTGTGTGGACCCTCTATAGTGGTGATGGATGTTGTAACTATGGCTAGATATGAAGTGGAAGTGGAACTAAAACTAGAGTAGAAACTAAAATAGGTGAAATAACTAGAGCTGGTGTTTTTAAGCTAGTAGATGGCTCTAAAGTGGGGAGTGGTGATTCACAAGGAACTCTACCAACTATAATAAACTAATTAGACTAATTGAATTTCATGTATTTGTGAACTGTATAAGGTACTACACTAAGTTTTTGAATCCATGGTTGACCAAATAATATGTCAGAAACTCATGTACTAGGAACTATAGTGAATCGTGTTGCCAAATATGTAGGACCAACCTATAGTGGAAGTAATATCTCACCTAATGAACACTGTATATGTCCATTGAAACCATTGATAACTATGTCTATCATAGTGATATCCTACTCTAAATAACTCAAATGTTATAGTAGTGTCAAGGTGCACATGTTAAAGATGGAGCCATTATCAATAAGCACACTGTGAATAGGTTGATTATGAATATGTGCTCTAATAAAAAGTGCATTATAACCTGTATTATCCTCCATAATCTCTTGATCTAAAAAATATATCAAAGATCTAGTTGGAAATCTAAAATCATATACACCTATCATATATCTCAAAGGATGTGCCTCAACTGAAGGTGCCTGGTATGTAGCTAGTGGAGGATGTGTATGGTATGTATGGTGAACACCTAATGTGTCCTCTTTCTCCTATTTAGAATGTTATGGAAATGGATTTGAGAAGATTTTCAAAGCTTTATATTGAGTTGGATTTGCCTTTGGAGGCTTAATTAAAGTTCCTAGATCAAGTAGATTATCATTTATCAAGTCTTGTATCTTATGTCTCAAAAAGATGCATCTATTTATTATGTGGCCTATTGCCCTATGAAAATCACAAAATTTATGCTGATCATATCCTTGTGGAAGATGCTTTACTGCGTTAGCTTCCCAAATAAGAGGGAGAGTGATGATGTTACATTCTAATAACTACTATAAAACCTTGGCTAGAGAAACTGGTAGATTAGTGAATGCATGATGACGAGGTGTTGATAAAACCACACATTGAGGGGGATCTAAAGCCACATTGACTATTGGTTAATTATGATTCTTATTGTCATTGATTTTGACCTTGTATGAGACTTTGTTGTTACTCTTGTTTATTGTGTCTGAGATACTTGAATACTTAAGTTTGCATATTAAAATTAGCTTGACTTCTCTTCCCTTGAGTGTATGACATCATTTGGTGAAGGAAGAGAATCTTTTGAACATAATAGATTCATGCAATGCTGGTAGAAGGCTCTGTTTGAAGATGTCATGCAGATCTTGATTGGCCATGGGGCTAGTTAGATTATCTAAAATAGTCTTGTATCTAATAACATAATCTATGAGGGGCTCATTTAACCTTTTTTTTTTCTATGCAATCTGTGCATAAGAAACCTTATCACCATGTTGATACTGAAATGTGCTTGGAACATGTCTGCTAAAGGATTGATTGTCATGACCGACTAATTCAATAAACTATAAAACCATTGTAAAGCATAATCCTTTAGTCTTTGGTAAATAGCTAGTCATTGGGTACATAATCCAAACATGCTACGTGAAAATCTATCAAATGTGTCTCTAAATCACCCTTACCATCATATAGAGTGAGCTTGGCTTGAACAAAACTTAGGGGTAAGGGTGTAGAAACAATATGACCTACCAATGGTGTATGTAGTAAATCAAAATAATCAAATGCTTGTATAGGTCTAGAAACACTTTGATAAAATTGTTTCACCTTAGATTGAAGAGATCTTATCTCTTGCACAAGGGTTGCCACATCAGGAGATAGGGATATACTAGCTATAGATGGTGGCATAGAAGAAGGTTAGGCTACTATAGGGGGTTATTGAGACATAGTTATCCCTGTAGTATCATTTTCAACTGGCTATTGTATTGTTTGAGAAGATTTCCCATTGGTCACTTTTTGTTGTTTTTCTTCTAGGATTCTAAGCATGTCATCTTGCATATCTGAATGTTTAGTTAAGAGTTATTGAAGTTCTATTTTATCAATTTTGTCAAAATTGATATATTGAGCCATTAGTAAGGTAGGGAAACAATTTGAAATGTGTTTGAATGTTTTATAATAAGTTTTAATAGGTAATTTTCTAGAAAGGGAAAGTAATAAATATAAGAAATGTAAAGTCCAAAAAATAATGAATTAGAATTTGTGTAAAAACAGTATTGAGCTACCAAATATATAAGGTGATACCACAATAATTAAAGAGGTGCTAGTACATGCAACTAAAGATTTTTCAAAACTATTTTTGCAAAATACTATTGATTTTTTGAGTTATATATGCAACTAAAAATTTAGAAAATGATTGGAATAATTAGTGGAAAATAATTGGGACCTAGTTAATATAACTAGAGATTTTTGAATCATTTTTTTTTAAATTAATGTAATAACTTCAAAAATTTAGATATAATTTGTAGAATTTTTCTTGAAAATTTTTGAAAAAATAAAAAAATATTTCAAAAATTACCAATATATTTTTCCTAGTGTTTGGAATGTGTTTGTATGCAAGAGGGACCTAGTATGTGCAAACTAGGGTTTTAACAAAATATGTGATATTTTTTCAATTTATTTTTAGATTTATAATTTTTAAATGTATTAAAAATCAATAAACTATAGAAAAATTAGAAATAATTATCCCTAGGGTTTTTGTGCAAAATTTGAAGTCAGGTTCACCAAATATTTAGTTATTTTTAAAATAGTGGTGTTTTATTCTTAATTAAATAAATAAGTCTAATCAAAGTAAATTAATAAATAATATGCAAAAGTTAAGCTACTAATTTGTGTAAACAAATTTGTATTTTTTCCTTTTTTAAATATAGTAATAGATAAGAGAAATCTAACTTATCTTGTTTTGAATGATCTAGACTGAAATAGGGTCTGATACTAGAGGAGTAGGACTGGGAAACTATCAAAAACTAGATCTTGAGGTTCATTTATAGATTTGATATGAGCACCAAAATTGGTACACCCTACTATTTGATGCTATATTCTTTTTTTGGTGTTGTTTTCAAGGTGGTCTGAGCTTTCTAGGTTCTATTCAATAGGCCTATATTACCTTGTCAGTGAAATATCAAAGCTTGCAAAGCTTGATGTGCATCTATTTTTAATTTTCAAAGCCCTAAGAGCTCTTTGTACTTGAACTTGAATGGAAACTTGGAAAAGATAGAGAAAGGGTTAGGTGTAAAGGATATGTTGGATGCACTTCACACCCTGTGTGTGGGAATACTACCTACATACCAATACTCTGAGGAGGGATTAAGCTAATGTAGTTATCCCCTTTAAGTTCTTGGTGAAATTGTGTATGATAAATGAAACTAGATGTGAAACTAGATGTACTTCAAGTGGCTAGGGACTGATGCAAAGGATTGAATAAGCTTGAAATGATCTTGGAGGGTTATATACAGATAATAAGGAAGAGTGCTTGAGTGTATTTACTTGTATTCTTGCTTCTCTCTTGTAAATGAGTGCTAACCATTTTAAATGGACTTCAAATGGCCTTTTATAGGGTAATTAATGATCATGATTTAAATGAATTTGCATTAGGCTGACAAGGAAAAGGATAAGGATCCAAAGAATCTAATCGTTAAGACCAATTTTGCACTTGGATAATATTGTCAAAATTAAGACATCCTAGGTTTTAGTGATCTTGTCTAAGTTGGGCACTATTGTCTAGAGGGGATGAGACTTGGGGGGATGGATCTAGGCTTGAAAGAGTTACCTAGATTTGTAAGGGTTAAGTTCAAAAGGCTATGGATGATTAGGAATTAGTGAAAGAATAGCCTAGAAGGGTTGTGTAATCAAGCAGGAAGACCTATGGATTGGGTGTCATTAGCCATGCTTATGCCATCTAATTTCACATTTTATATGAATACCACATGCACATTCCTAGACCATTTCCCAACTAATCTAACCTACCCTATCAAATCCCTATCAGAGGATTCACCAAGGTCTGAATAACGAGGATGCATGAGTCGTGGTTGCATAGGATGAAGCAAGTGAATACCAAAAAATGCTAAAGTAAATGAAATCAAACATAAGACAATTGCATAGACAATTTGGAGAAAAGCTAATATTCCATTAACATGAGATGGCCATAATGAAGAATACATATAGGAGATCTAGTAAGTAACTCCTCCATAAATGGTGGTCAAAGCACCCCAAGAATAGACTATAACTCCTCCACAAAGGTGGTGACAAGGTGCTAAGAATAGAGAATTAACTCCCATACCTAGAATAGCCGGTCAAAGGAGTTACTTATGACATTCTTATGACACCTATGACACATGTATGACACACATCTCCACATAAGCTAGCCTATCCCATGAATGTAAGAAAACTCCATGTATGCACAAATATATAATATTCCCTAATTAAATAATAGGGAAAAATAAAAACCTACACTAACACCCCCCATAAGTGCAACTTAGGTGGACAGTGTGGAAATATAAAATGGGTCCCAGTAACTAGGCCTGATGAGGTACCCATGTACAAATGTAATCTCCTATAAGATAGAGAAAAGGAGAAAACTTGTAGGAAAAAGCTCCCCCACAAAAGAGAGACAAAAGAAAGGAAGAGGCTAATGGGTCCCCCCTCGAAGATGATGTTGCTACAAATGTGGACCGCACCCCAAGAAGAGCTCGTAGATGAATGAACTTGCTCTTAGTGAAAGGTTTGGTGAGGATTTCTGCAACCTACTCCAAAGACTAGAAAATAATCAAGTCAATGACCTAACTATGAATAAGCTCCCAAATGAAATTCATGTGAATCTCTATGTGTTTGGTCCACTGGTGCTGAACTAGATTCTTACAAATCTGAATGGTACTTTGGTTATCACAATAAATGATGGTGGGCTGCCTGATAGGAATGCCAAACTCATAAAGTATCCCCTAAAGCTAAATAGCCTTAGTAGCTATAGTAACAGCTCCCCTGTACTCTACCTCTATGGATGATATATCAATAGCATTTTGCTTCTTGCTAGACAAACTGATAAGACCAGAACCTAGAGAGAAACTGTAACCAGAAGTGGACTTGCGAGTTTGTGCATCACCAGCCCAGTCTGAATCTATATACCCAATAAAGTTAGCCTCTATGACAAATTTGTAATGAATCTCATATCTATGTGAACCCTATATGCAATGCAAGATCCTCTTAGCTACTTTCCAATGTAGCTCATGAGGTTCCTGCATAAATCTAGAGACAAGTCCCACTACATATGATATGTCAGGCTTGGTGTGAGTCAAGTAGATGAGACCGCCAACAAGTTATCGATACTAAGTGGCATCAACTAATGGTGAAGAATAATCACCCTCAAGCTTGAATCCTAATAGAAAGGGAGTCAAAGATGGCTTGCAATCATCCATGTGAAATTGAGATAATAAATCAAGAGCATACAAAGGTTGTGAAAGAGAAATCCCTGAACCTAATTGTGAGATCTCGATGCCAAGGAAGTAGTGCAACAAACCCAAGTTTGTCATGTCAAATCTATCCTAGAGAGATGCCTTCACCACTATGATAGCCGATGAAGAACTCTCGGTGATCAAAAGGTCATAAACATATAAAAACAAAATTAGGAGTGAATCATCCTGCCATAAGAAGTAGACATTGGGGTCAAAATGGCACCTAGTGAAACCCGCTATGACAAGGAAGGAATCCATCTTGGCATACCAAGCCTGAGGGGCCTGTTTGAGGCCATAGATAGATTTCCTAATTCTAAATACTAAGGAAGAATCTTGAATAAATCCTAGTGGTTATTCCATGTATATCTCCTCCTCTAGGTCTCTATGAAGAAAGGCACTCTTCACATCCATCTGGTGCACATCCCAATAATGTGTTGTGGCAATAGCCAAGGTGAGTCAAATATAAGTCATCTTTGTAACAGGTGCAAAGTTCTCTGAGTAGTCAATGCCTGCCACCTATGAGAAACTCTTGGTGACTAATCGCACCTTGTACTTATCAACTGACCCATCTTCTACAAACTTAGTTTGATATATCCACCTACATTGAACCATCTTCCTTCGCTTAGGAAGTGAAGTCAAGTCCCAAGTGTGATTTTAGATTAAGGAAGAATATTCTTCCTCCATAGCACTATCCCACATAGGTAATCTTGATGCCTCTTGAAAAGTCTATGGATCCAAAACTAAAGCAAAGAAGGCATGTGGATCTCTCTGATAATCCCCCCTAGTGCGTCTATCATCTGTAGGATCTCTTACCCAAGTGCTAGCACTCTCAAGTGTATATCTAGCCCAAAGTGGCCCAAAAGTGGGTGAGTCAGGTGATAACTCCTCATCCTCTAACTGACTAGAGGTGGATGACTCTGCATCACTGTCCTCACTATTTAAACTTGAAGAAGAAGAAGATGTCTCTGGCTCAAGAACCTACTATGGCTGATCTGAATCTAATGAGGAATCATCACGAAGAAGTAGATTCGATGAGGGAGAAGAAGTGTCAAGTGTTGAGTCTCTAGGACTCTCCTGAAAATGGACACTTCTCTCAATGAACAAATCATGAGTGACTAGATCTAGAAGGTGATACCCCTCAACACCATCTAGATATCCTACAAAGATGAAAGGCTTAGACTAACATTCCATAGCTTTGCATTTCTTTTTCGGTATGTGGGCCATGGCTATGGATTTTAAAACCCTAAGGTGCTCAACATTAGGTTTCCTTTTATGCCAAGCTTCAAAGGGTGTTATCCCTTTTAAAGCTTTGTGAGGAACCCTATTTTAAATGTAGCAAGCACAATTGATGGCTTCAGCCCAATACTATGGTGCTAAGGATTTGGAATGAATCATATAGCTACCCATTTCTTTCAAGAACCTATTTTTGCATTCTACAACCCCATTTTGTGAAGGACTTTAAGTGACTGTGCACTACAAATCAATCCCCTCTATGGTGTAAAACTACTCAAACCTATTGTTGACATACTCCCCTCCATTATTAGTTCAAAGAACCTTGATGAATTTCTCACTCTATTTCTCAACAAGAGCCTTGAAGTCTAGAAATTTTTCAAAAATTTCAGACTTTTGTTTGAGAAAATATATCCAAGTGTACATAGAGAAATCATCAATGAAAATGAGGATGTACTTGGCCCTTGTGAAAGATGGTTTAGGAAAGGGTCTCGATACATCACTGTGGACTAACTCCAAAGGTTTTGAAGCCCTCCAAGCTTTGCCTTTGTCAAATTTTGCTTTGGGATGCTTCCCAAGGGAGCACCCCTTGCAAAGTCCTTTTGAGAATTAGATACGAGGCAAGCCAATGACCATGTCATTTTTGCAAATTTGTTCAAGGTAGCAGTAGTTAAGGTGGCCAAATTGCTCATGCCATAATTTGCTAACTTCTTCTAAATGAGTTATCAATGCTATTGGAGAATAATCTGGTGCAAAATGTGAGGTGTATAACCTTGCTTGGTGATCTACCCTACCCACTGCCACTGTAGTATCACTATGCAACTCCCTAATAGCCACTGAATCTAGTGAAAACTCAACTTTCCTACCCTGACCAATGTGAGTGATTTGGTATATTGATAGGAGATTGGTTGAAAGAGAAGGAACACTTAGAACATTATTGAATTTTCCTCTTTCCATTTCAACTAACCCTCTCCCTGCAACAAAAACTGATGTGTCATCACCCAAACTAATTGAAGTCATGCTACAAGGCTCTAAAGATGAAAACTCAACTAGGAAAGAGCCCATGTGGTGAGAAGCACCTGAGTTAGTAACCCATGAAGATGTAGAAGTTATTGTAGCTATAAGGGCTTTGCCCTTTTCTTTCTCCTTACCCTTGCCTTTTGCCTTAGTAGAATCTTGGGTAGATGAATTCTACTTGATGGACTCAAGAACACCTATGTTGTGCTTCTCTATAAGATGAGTTAGGTGATCTATTTGTTTCTTCATGTATTTTTGTTCATCATGCCCTATCTTCTTACAATAGTCAAACTTAACCTTCTCCTTTTTAGGTTTAGGATTAGAGGAGGAAGACTCGGTGTTGTTTTTGGTAGGATTGTTGTTTTTTTTCTTCTTCTCTTGGTCCTTGTTCTTTTTCTTCTTCTCCTTTGTTGAAGTCTTATCCTTACCATTTATAGCTATCAAAGCTTGGGGTTGAGTAGACTTCATTGTGCCCATTTTAATTAGCTTATCTTGCTCCCTAGTCAACTCGGCAATGAATGAATCCAAAGAAGGCATTTTCCATGTAGCGCCAAGGGCACTTTTTGTGGCATGGAAAGTGAAGACAAAGACTGAATAACTTAGACCTAACTTTGCTAGAATAAAAAGGATGAGTTGGTCATCTTTCTTCTCTATCCCACATTCTTTCAATTGCAATCTAAGGGCCTTAAACTTAGTGAAGAAGTCATGTATGGTGTCAAAGTTGCTAGGACTTAGACTTATGAGTTCGTTTTTGAGCTCATGACCTCTCATCTCATCAAGTTTCCCAAATAAGATTTCTAAGGTGTCCCATACATATTTGGGAGTCTTGGTAGTTTCTAAATGGAAGAGAAGTTCTAGAGACATGGACAAGCTCAGTAATCCATAGGCTTCATCACTACAATTGTACCACTTGACCTTTTCAGCATCAGTGCTGGGTTCTACTTCAATACCCATGGTGATCCTATACAACCCTTTGCTTCTAAGAATGATTGACATTTTAACCTTCAATTCATGATAGTTGAAGGGTGTTATGGGTTTAAGTTTAAAAGAATCCATTTTAAGCTAAATTTAGGTGAAGTTGTGTTGATTTCTAGTTGTGAAATTATGCAGAAAGGAGAATGAAAGCAAAGATTGCAAGTGTTGAAAAGCAATCACACCCCCCAAAAATGTTGATCCCCCCTCAAATATGCAAGTGCATGTTCAAAATACACTGGGCTCAACCAAGAATGAATTTTAGAGCAATCAGTGCAAGACTTTAAGCAAATAGGACGTCAGACTCAGCCGAAAATGCGTCTCAGGAGACCTAAATTTTAGGCACTTTATAAAATAGTGCATTTTTAACAAATAACAAGCCTACACTATAGAGAATTAAAATAAAAACACTTTTTCAAAAAATGGAACTTGAATCTGAGCTACCATTTGCAAGATATTAAAGATTTAATTTCCTGTAAACTAGTGTTTTTACAAAAAACAACACTAAAACATTAAAAAAATGCCTGTTTTGAGAGAGAAAGTGGCCTTCCAACCACTCATTGGACTCAGCACAGAGTGAGGAATCTAAAGGAGGTATTTATGAGGGGGAATTGGCCTCCTTCCAACTTGGGCCTCACCCTTCATCTTCAACAGGCAAAGATACAAGTTTAAATTTAAACCCCCAAATTATCAAAACTTAAAAATTGTCTAAAATACTCAATACTCAGTCAAATTGACTGATTTTTTTTAGACAAGTCAATTTTAACTAAAAAATTAAAGTGAAAGATAGAATTTAATGTATTTCCAAGTATTTAAGGGCCCACATGGGATGCCAAACAAGGAGAGGGGCGCCAAAGTGAAAAAGTGCACCATTTTCAAAAAGATAGCAGTTCTGGCAGAAATTCCTACAAGCAATCACACGAGCAAGCTATGAAAATGGAATGCAAGGTTTTTTAGGCTTAAATTCTCTTTCCAATGCCAAGATCATAGAATGCCTTTAGAAGATCTCCACATGTTGATGGAAATAATGATAAGGAATAGGCAAATCTTATTTTGAGAGTGTCAAGCTTCCAAAATTGCAACACCTCTATCAAATAAATAATGCCAAAGTACAAATTCAATGTAGAAGTCAATGCCTTCAGGTTTGAAATGGAGAAAAAACTAATCCAATGTAGGTTTACCTCCTCCAACGTAGATCCTTCAACAACCACTTCCAACGCCAAGTGTGGTGGAAAATAGCCTTGGAGCAGATCTGGAAAATGATGTCATCACAGGCCTACATGTATATGGAGAGACCAAACAAGCCATGGAAGGAACAATAACATATAGAACTAGAAATATCTCCCCAAAAATTTTTAATTTCATAAAAAAAATGCCTTAACAAAGCTCTAGATTTCAATGAAAGCAATAACAAAATAAACAACCAGTTACCGAGGTGGCTCTGATACCATATCAGAGGATTCACCAAGGTCTAAATAACGAGGATGCATGAGTCATGGTTGCATAGGATGAAGCAAGTGAATACCACAAAATGCTAAAGTAAATGAAATCAAACAAGAGACAATTGCATAGACAATCTGGAGAAAAGCCAATATTCCATTAACATGAGATGGCCATAATGAAGAATACATATAGGAGAGATAGTAAGGAACTTCTCCATAAATGGTGGTCAAATCACCCCAATAATAGACTATAACTCCTCCACAAAAGGTGGTGACAAGGTGCTAATAATAGAGAAGTAATTCCCATACCCAGAATAGCCGATCAAAGGAGTTACTTATGACACATCTATGACACACATCTCCACATAAGCTAGCCTATCCCACGAATGTAGGAAAACTCCATGTATGCACAAATATTTAATATTCCCTAATTAAATAATAGGGAAAAATAAAAACCTACACTAACAATCCCTCCATCATATCCCAATCCAAGTCATCCACTTGTGAATGCCCAACCATCAACCTAGGCTAATATTATAATAAGTTTCCTTGAGAAAGAATTACAACAAATGAAAGATGTAATTTCCACCATCCAAGCTGGGCAAAAATCTAAAAAGTTAAAATTGGATGACATGTGTTCATATCTTTTTAACATGGATTACTTATAGATTCCATTTCCTTCAGGATATGAGCCACCTAAGTTTGATAAATACAAGGGTAAAGGTGACCCCAAAGCACATCTGATGGATTTCTTTGTTGCATGTCAGCTAGTGGCATATAGCGACATTTATCTATTGTTATTTCTAAGGAGTTTAGCTAGATAAACCTTGGAATAGTTTCTAAAACTACCAAAGAACTCATTTTTTGACTTTCACAATCTATCAAAAACATTTTTGCAACACTTCTCATGCAATCTCGAGCATGAGATTTCACTAGTCAACTTAACACAAGAAAATTAAAAAATAGTTGAAATATTTTCAATTTGTCTACAAAATTTGGGATCCCTTGAAAGTCACTTTACCCACAATCTACTAGATAAGTAATTAGTAGTTGTGTTTAAAAAAATATACATAGTGAAATATCCTACTATTTGGAGTTGTAGTGTATGCACACATTTAAAGAGATCATTGATAAAGGTTTAGTGATCAAAAGAGCCCTTATCAATAAAGAGATCATAAAACCAAACTCAACCAATCAAAACAATGGTCATAACCAAAATCCAAACCAAATACAAGTGTTATAACCAACACAGGCTAATAATAATGACAGGCTAAAATAATTTAACCACAATAAGAATGTTGTTAGGAATGGAGTAATAGAGTCACACCAATGTCCAAATGGTTCAAACACTATCTACTCAGCTAGCACCACCTTTCCACCTTACTCCTATCCAATAACCTCTTCAACAATTATAGCATGAACAACAAGCACAACCTAGGACAACACAACAAATGCAACAACCATAGCAGCCTTTGACTTTGCAAAACCCACCTCCTCTAAGGATAAACCCACTTACTCATCATGATTTTACCAACCCTTGAGAACCCATTGAATCCTTATTTTTAAGCTCATAAAAACTAACCTAATCAAATACCTTATTCTAAAAAAGCAAAATCGTTAGGGTACATACATCTCATACTGGTACAAGCCAAAATAATTCTATGAGTTTCATAGGGTTAAAGGCCATAATTTGTAATTTTATATGCAAATCAAACATGTCATTAAAAATATTTTGGATAATGGAGAGATCACATTGGATAATGGAGCTTCCACATCTAATCGAAACCTTGGCATCTATTAGAACCCATTTCCTCAACATAAAAATTAGCCAGTGGAACAACATCAACAACAAAGGCTAAATCAGTAGGATCAATAGCAGAACCAACAAATCCAAAATAATGAATAGAACTAAGGCTAGAATAGTGGTCATAACCAATAAACCTACCATACTATTACACATGAATATAACTTAGTTATAGGTCATATCTCTAGATGTAGTGTTAACACCATTTACATCAATCCTAGACCAAATTTTAATAAGAAAAGACCATTTTTAGTCATACCAAACCAATCCAATCATTTTGGTAACCTTTCTTTGACTTAGGACCACACACAAGTGAACCAACAAGTAGGTATTCCCATGTTAGGACCTTATAATGATAACTCATCATTCACCTGTGACCACACTTAAGTGCACCAACAACTGAGACTTATCTTATTTGGCCTACCTTCACCATCATCAATTAGAAACAATAGTCCTGTATCTAATATTGATTATGAAATCAAAACTTAGTGGTCTAAAATTACCATACCAAGCCCACAACCACCTGCCACTTCACCCATCATCCAACCCATCATTTGTCCTCTAAATAATCCATTTAATATTTTTCAAGAAAATATATTTGATATAGTGTAAAAATTGTAAAAGATGCTAGCATAAATATCCATTTTAGATTTTTTTTGCATGTCAATAATCCATAAGAAAATCTAGAATGAATACCTTAGCCAATCCACTATTCGGAATGACATATCCCTTGACCAATTTCAAGCTTTTGTTGGACACCTAGCTCCAACCCAACAAATCACATTCAACCAAAGTGATATGGCAACTCTTGGCCCACTACATAACAATCCATTATACATAAATGATGACTATCAAAGCATATGATAATCAAGAGTGTGAATCATAAGGCACCATTAAATTTCCAATTATCATTAGGCCCTTGACTCATGATACCCTTTTCTATGTGTTGGATATTGATTTGTCATACAATATGATTTTGGGTAGGCCTTGGTTACATGAGATTCATGCAGTCCCATTAGCATTGCAACAATGTATCAAGTTCTCCCATTCAAGGATGGAGGTTAACATTCTAGGATATTTGCATCTGTATGAGAATTATAAACATATAAAGGTTTAGTTTCAAAGTTACAACTACCATTTAGGCATGAATCCATCTAATAAGTAGAATAAGTGGAAGGTAATACTCCTTAAATTGCTAAAGTATAACTACATTAATCCTAATACCCTTGATTTTCTCAGTCACATTTTGCCTCCTAAAGTATCCAATCATTTTACCATCTCAACTAATGGCCCAAGAGAGTACTTGACTCATGATACATTTCATATCACAAAGCTTCTTTAGAACCCAAAAGCCTTTAGAAGACCTAAAGTAATGACACACATGCACTAGCAAAGAAAGGACAAAGGCAACATTCATAATCTAGGACTAGTTATTTTCATGTCAGCTTCTAGCCTAGAACAATACCCTCTCAAAGGAGACAAGTCAAGGTTTTATAATGATAATTTGGTTGATTATTATAAAAATCCCAAGTATCCCATTCCCAATCACAACATGTAAAGGGGTCTCAGGCCAAATCTACAAGGAATGTTGGAACCTATTTCTATGACCAAGTATGAAAGATCCTATAGACTTTAAACCACCTGGGGATGACCCCATATACCTTACTTATGTTCCATCACCATTGACTAGTGATGAGGATGCTAGTATTGAAGTAGAGTTATATCATAGCTTATTCGATGACTTAACCCAAACCAACTTATTTGATAATCACACCATTTTCACTCTTCACCCATTCATAACAATCCCCTACCATTATATTATCCCCAACTAATAGACTGGGACTAACAATAGGCACACATACAAATTGATTAGTTTTAAAATGATGAAGCATTCTATGATTCTTTAGGCCTTTGGGACAATCTTTCATTTGGAGATAATATATCAGGATTCTCAATCAAATTAGATATTAAAGCCTATTTTGGAGAATGGATGAGAACCCTTAGACAAAATCAAATAAATAAAACATTGAGGTCTCAAAGTGAAAACATCTTTGAGGTGATTTTTTGACCAGGGAAATAGTAAATATAAAGGCTAGTCTAGTGGTGAAAACTTTTTTTAGGTGCCACTAGATGGGGGTGTTTAACCTTCATTGTATAGACCAGGAGACCACCAATGATGAACTTGTCTAGGGGTCCAAATTTAGTATTGAAGAGCATCAAGATTTTGAGAAAATCATGAAAGAAAATAACAATGATGAAGTTAACTATGGATCTAAGTTCATCCCTAAAGAGCAACAGGTTTTTGATCAAATCATTCAAGAGGATGATAATAATGAACATGATAATGGATTTGAATTCAATCTTAAAAGGTATAAATCCTTTGATCAAGTCAGACAATAATTTCCAACTATCTTTGTCATATGGCCTGATCTCTCATTAGGAGATTGTGATTCATCATGTCTTAGAGAGCTTATCAAAGAACCAATCCTAATAGAGGACTCTAATGTTGCCAATTAGTTCAAATCATTACCAACTATCCTTGATTAGGGTTTAACTCTTCTATTTAAAGATACAATAGAGGTTAACATCGGGTCCCCAAATGACCCAAAGTAGATCAAGCTAGGTGCATCCCTTACTAAGAAATAGTGTGAAGTCCTTACATCCCTTTTAAGGGAATTTTTAGATATACTCACATGGGCATATTCTGGCATGCTAGGTTTGGACCCCACCTTGGTTCTATACCACCTTATGGTCAATCCTAATGCCAAACCAGTAAAATAAAATATGTGTAAGATGAATCCTCGCATTGTTGTATTAGCGAAGAAATAGTTGGAGAAACTCTTATAATTAGGATGTATTAGACCAATTGACTACTCTAAATGTATTTCTAACATAGTATTTTTCAACAAGAAACTAGAGGGAATTAGAATTTGTATTGATTTCCATGACATTAATAAAGAATTCACTACAGATGACTTTCCACTACTTAACATTGACATGATAGTTGACTCCATAATAGGTAATGAAATGATCTCACAAATGGATAATTTTTCAAATTACAACCAAATCAAAATAGCACTAAAAGACCAACACAAAATAGCATTCATGATTTTGTGGGGAAAATTTTATTATCAGGTCATGTTGTTTGGCCTTAATAATGTAAGGGCCACTTATCAAAGAGATATGATAGTCATATTTCATGATATGATGCATGACACTATTGAAGATTATGTTTATGACATATTAGGAAAATATAAAACCAAGACTGACCATCTAACAACATTAAGGAGGATATTTGAGTGAATCCAAGAATACAAAGTTAGGATCAACCCCAAGAAGTGTGTGTTTGGAGTTACATTAGGAAAATTATTGGGCTTCATCATGTCTCATAGGGGGATTGAAATTGATCTAGCTAAAGTAAGATCCATAACAAAGATGCTACCACCAACCAATCTAAGGTTTCTCCATAGTTTGTAGAATAAGATCCAGTCCATTCGATGCTTCATATCTCAATTATCAGACAAGTGCCATCCATTTACACACCTACTAAATAAAGGTGTCACATTTTATTAGGATAAAAATTGTTAAAAGGTTTTTTAGTAGCTGAAGGACTATCTCATGAATCCCCTAGTTCTATTACCTCCAATGCCAAGGAAACCATTCTTATTATATCTTTTTGCTATTGATAATGCTTTAAAGGAACTTCTAGCTTAATACAATGGCAAGGGAAAAGAGCATGTAGTGTACTATCTAAGTTGTACATTGGTTATGTATGAGCACAACTATACTCCCATCCAAAAATATTATCTCTCTATGGTCTTCACAACTCAAAAACTATGTCACTACATGTTGGACAATAAGACCATGGTTATTTCCAAAGTAACTCTTCTTAAGTATCTACTATCAAAAATAGCTTTTCAAGGCCGTATGGCCAAATGGATCATGTTACTCAGTGAGTTTGAGATAGAGTATGTAAACTAGAAATCAATCAAGGGGAAAGTTCTCATAGATCAGCTTACTGAAACACCTCTTGAAGATGTAGATCCATTAACATTATAATTTCCTAATGAATCCATCATGACCATAATTAAAACACCTATTAATGAGTAGTCTTGGAAGCTATATTTTGATAGATCATTCACTGCACATAGATCAGGTGTAGGCCTTTTATTTATAACACCTTAGGGGGATCTAATCCCTAAGTTATTTAGAATTAGCTTTCCTTATACCAATAACATGGCCTAATATGAGGCACTCATTATATGGATTTGATAGGCAATATAATGTAACATAAGTCATCTAACATTTTATGGTGATTCTTAGTTAATCATCAATCAGTGTACAAACCACTTCCAAACTAAAGATGACAAGCTAGTTCCATATAAGGAAATGGTTGACACTCTCAAGTAAAAAATTATCGACATTCAATTTTGGAATATACCAAGAGTGAGAAACAAAAAAATATATTCCATGGATACCATTGGATCATTGATTCATCATGTAAACACAACTAGCGAGTATTAGTTTTTTGTATAAAATCTAAAAGCACCAGCTCATGAACCTTTAACTATTATAATAATATGTGATATTGTTGGTCCTAGATATAATTTTTACTCAAACCCATATGCCTATTTACATGAGAAAATCCTCTCACCAAACTTATCCTAGAAACAAACCAAGCTTTCATCATAATTCCCAATGTTACACCCTACTCGGACCAACCCTATACCTCCATAGTTTAGATGGAACTCTACTTCATTGTTTACCTTAGACATAATTTATACTATCATTATAGGAATTTTATGAAGGAGTATGTGGAGCCCATGCCAAAAATTAAATCCTATCCAAAATGTTCTTGTGTACTAGTTACTATTGTCTAATAATGGATGTAGATGTAACTGCATATGTCAATAAATGTGATAAGTGTTAATGACATGATAATTTGATTGATGTGCATGTTAAGACCTTAAAACCAATGTTGATACCATGGCCATTTGCTACATAGGGCCTTGACTTCATTGGGAAGATAAACCCCACCTCATCAGATGACCATAAACACATTCTCATCGCTAACAAATATTTCTCTAAGTGGGTCGAAGTTATACCCCTCACTTAAGTGACTAGAAATCAAATTTACAAATTCATCTTTAATAATCTCATCTACCACTATGGTATCCCTTCCAAAATTATATATGATAATGGATGATCAATTAATAATAAGGATTTTAAAAAGCTATGTGTTGAATACAGGATCACATGACACTTTTTAATGGTGTATAACCCACAAGGTAATGGCCAGGTTGAAGCATCAAACAAAACCATTGTAAACATTCTCAAAAAAATTATCAATGATTTTAGTCATGATTGTCACCTTCATATATTATGTGCCCTTTGAGCATATCATACCAATCATCACACACCCATAAGAGTCATTCCATACTCACTTATTTATGGCACTAAAGTCATACTTCTCATTAAGGTTGAGTTGTCTTCATTATGCATATCTTTCAAGCATGTTCTTGATGATAATAACTATCAATTAGTTTTCCTACAAGAGATAGATTTACTTCCTGAGAAGTGAATAGATGTTATGAATAATCTGTAAGCCTATTATAAACAACCTTGGGGTCAATACAATCGACATATAAAACATAGAACATTTGAACCTGGTGATCTTGTCCTAAAATAGAACCAAAATAATACCACATCCAAAAATAATCATAAAGGAAAGTTCAAACCCAACTAGGTGGGTCCTTTCATCATCACGGTAAACTATGGTGATAGAGCATACTTGCTCACCACACCAGATAATAAATAACTTGATGAGATGATGAACATTATTCACCTCAATTGGTATTATACTTTAGTAACTTGATGTATTGTCTATAAGGACCATTTCAAGTTATACCATATTATCAATATTCTTATTTATACCATTATCAAACTATTTGTTCTACCATCTTCTCATTTTGACATTCCAACCAGACCATCTGACCATTCCATTCCTACTTGACCAAACATGTTTTGAATCGTATCAACCTAACCCATTTGACCTTGGTTCATCCATTAGTTTCACATTTTCAACATACAAAATCAAATCAATTTCAGTATTTATCTCAAGCATTTTAGATAGATGCAGTATTTTGGAGTAGTATGATAAAAAATTTAGTAGTTACATCCTTCATTTCTTATTCCCTTATTATCAAGTTTGTTTATGTGAGCCTAAATATATCTCATTCTAGGTAAAATCCATGTTCACTAATATTGATATTAATTATATTTCTTGTTGAGGCAAATTGGTATCATTGATTTATTAGTTGTATCCTCTTTATAGCCGCCTATGGGAAAACTATGGGAAACATTTGTTTATTGTGCCTTTACATATCACCTATCCATTCCTATGTTTTACTATGCCATCATACCAACTATGCCTATTTTATTTGAATTGGCTGCTACACTAGTTAGATTCCTCTACTATGAGGTAAACTACTATGAACTAAAACCATTTTTGGACTATATGGGTTATGTTTGATTCATGTTGAGGTCAGCTTAGTCCCCCTTTAGTAATGCTCTCACCATTTTGTGAGCAACTTCAATGACTCTCTCACTATTTTACAAGCATCATATCAAGTTATAATGCTCTCATTATTTTTTGATCTTGGACCATTTTAGTGTCTCGTCATTCTCGATTGAGTTGAGATGCTTCAAAATTTCCAAAAACATTTGAAATTTGTTTAGAAAAATAAAAAACATTGACCACTTCTTTACTTTAAAGGTTTTGGGAACCCTCACTAAGCCACAAAAAAATCACTTGTTCCTTAGTTTCCACATCCTTTTTGGTCTTTTATCCTACACTATCACCATTTTTCAATTTCATCCTTATTCTTCTATCACATCCATCATGTTTTCTATCAATCATTATTTTCTTCCCATTTCCTTGGAGAACTACATTTGGCCTCAAGTTTTGTTGGATCATCATATCCATAGAACTATGTAGGAAGCATCCACTTGCCTAGTGCATATGGAGACAACTCAACCACCCCCTTCCTTTTCTTCTATTTCCCTATCTTGTTTGTTTATCCAGTTATCACCTAGTTTCTAGGGGCAATGTTCATCATGTTGTTTATACTAACATAAGTACTAATACTTATTCATTTCTTTATTTATCTTGTTTGTTTGTTTAGTTTTCTTATTTGTTTGTTTGTTTGTCTATTTTTTTTGTTTGTGTGCCTATTTTTTTGCTTTTAGCAATGTGGTCTTGATTCAATCTATGTGTGTTCATTGGGTTATTCCTTGCACATTACTCTTGAAGCTATCCATATTCAAACATCTACATTGTCATCATGGTTTCTGTCATCAGTATAATTGTATTCCATTGAGTATCAAATATCAGGAGTTAATTCATATGAATATTTTGGCTAATCCCCCATGGTGTTCTATCATGAGGCCTACCATTAAATGCTACATAAGAAATCAGATTTGAGAGGTCTATAACATCAATGCATCATCACCATATCCTCAACACTGACATCAACAACAATCCCAATTATATCCCAAATAGAGTAATTAAGTAATGAAATAATTTCAACCTTTGTTAGTTTAAATGAACATCTCCTTACTATAAGGTTGTCCTAATTCATCTTTATCCTCTGTATCAAGTTATCAATAGTCAACCATCAATCATGTTTTTCATAATTAGGGTATACTACATTAGCATTATACACCATCCGACATGTATTCTTAATGATTATATCACCTGTTGGAGCAAATCATTATGTTATCACCAATTTACTTTCTTGTTTGTCTATCCCAACTAAGGTATCTCCATCTTCTCAATTATTATATCACCTGGTGGGGAAAATCATTATGTTATCATACCACATTGTCACTATTGGGGTTCAATGCTTATAACCACCTTTGGTAAAACAATTATACACCATCCCACTTACATTCCTCAATGATTTTGCCCAACTTTGGGTGAATCAATGTGTTATCACCCCATCATCATTATTTGTTTGGTCCCATCATTTTGCTTTTTTATTTCAAAGGACCATTTATGACCTACTTACCAACCACTCCCTTGAGGGGGCAATTATAATTCAATCATTACCATTGCAGTCATAAAAATAAAGAACCATTTTATTCTTTGAAAATATGTTACTATGCTTATAAATTGCAACATCTTCCCAAATAAGGGTAAACTATAGACATGTAATTTTTTCCACCAATGGCTTTGTATCAGACTATTAGACCAATTCTTACCAATCATTGAACATTTAACTTAAGAATTTTTATTAGTCTCAAATTTATCTTTATAACCTTGTATTAAATCAATTTGGCCTAATAAATCAATTAAATAAGGAAAATACACACATTGAATTAATCAAAATCAAATAAATGACCAAATGCCTAAAAATAATTAATTAAATTGCACACCCTAATCAAAATTAATTAGCAAGTTAGATCAATTTGAAATCCTAATTGAGTTCACACATGAGTTAACAAATCAATTAAATCAATTACTAAAAAGGAAATTCAAGAGCATCTTAGAACATCCTAGAATACACTCATTACCTTTGTGAGTTGTCACTTTTGGAAAATATCTTAAAGAATATCCGAGGAATATACCAAACTCAGCCAAGCTCAATAAACTCAAGCATGGTTAGTTTTAACCCATTTCAAGGTATTTGAAAGCTTATAAAATCAAGCCTAGATCTCTTCATTTAGGGATCTCAATCAAAATAGAGTTATAATGTAGGAATATATTCATGAATCTAAGAGCCTACTGATATAATGCCAAAATCAAGCCATCAAGCCATCAATCAAGCCAAGCATTCAATAATGGTGCATAGAGGAGATGATGTTAGCCATATGTCATTGATGAATACTTCTTATACATAAACTAATCAAGCCAATGAATAAATCATTTGGAGCTCTCAAGGAAGGTAAAAATTGTTGTTTTTTGCATTTTAGTTGGGTTTTAAATTATTATTTGTTCATTAATCTCCCCCTAAGATTTAGGATTAGAGATGTTAGTATGTTATTGTGTTAATTTCATGGTTTTATGGACTAACACTTGATCTAACCTCCTCTCTTTTTCAAATTCCTTGATCACTGGTAGCATAAAAATAATTCACCTTAGAAAGCACTCTGATATTAGATGTGAGGATCCTTCCTAAACAAGTCATCATATAATTACAAATACATGAAATAAACTATGAAAATTGGTAATATATTAATTAAAATAAGCAAAAATAAATTACAATGGTTGAATTATAGAATCATTAGCCTCTTCAAGGGGGAAACCTTCTTTGAACAAGCTCAATTCAATATAATTCATGGATGCCTAATACTTAACTAAGCTCCTATTTATTGTAACCTATCACTATATAACTACCACTCTCCATGAATATAGGATCAATATACTATTACACTATTACATTCTACTATTATCATGAACTTGAGGGATGACTTATAAAGCATATACATCTATAGCCTTTTATTAAATAAACAAACTACAAAAAAATGGTTATAATGAAGGGTCCTAACATAATGACTAAGTAGATACCCAATGGGATGGGGCATGATGTCCATCATAGCACCAAAGTATAAAGGGAACGTGCATGAGGTCCCTTATGGCATGTAAAATTGGATTGTGTAACAAGCAAGAGACAAGTGTCATAGACATGATGTATATAAGAAATCATACATACAACACACATGAGGCATGCAAAGTAGGCCTAGGGTCTAAAATACAAGTTGCATGGGCACATGTCACTAAATATAATAAAATAAAACATATAAGGACATTTTTAAATGTCCATATATGCAAGCAATAAGACATTTGGCATAGAGCCACATAGAACTACATGTTCAAATGTCTGTATACACAATCAAGAAAGCACACACAAGGACATGGGTACATGTCCAAATCATACATATTGTGAAAGGAAGTGGTGTAGATCTAAAGATAAATGACATATTTAAATGCCCTTGAATAGAATAAGCATAGACATATAATCAATTCTAAACTAGGAAAGCTAGAAAGGAAAATATGCATGAACATGTAATAAATTTTTGTGTAAGAGCCAAGAGGTACATATGCTAAGTCTAAAGTAGTAATAGCCAAAAAAAAAAAATTTGAGTAAGTGTAGCATTATCAATATCAAGATATAACAATGCTAAATATATGATGTATAGTTTAGAAAGATGTAATCTAGTAATTGAAATTGTGTATAGAGTGCCCCTAAATGGGTGAATGTTTAATTTAAAGAATCAGTGTATCTATGTAAATTCCTCTAGTGGGTAGATAATACAAAATCTAGATCGATGCATTAGACCTAAGTATTTTAATCAATCTACAAGCACTCAATAAGAATAAGTGAAGCATGTATGTATAATGAAACTAATTATACTAAGTTAGATAGCATATGTAGTATCCAGAAATTATAAGAAATGTAAACATGGAAATGCATATAATCTATAATTTTATGTTTTTGAGTAAATATTTGAATGTTTTTTCATTTTTTAAATATTATATTGTTTGTTTTTTGGATATAAGCTATGTACAAGCAACATGGAAATGAAACTATATACAAAGAGTAAGAGAGAAGGAAAGTATATACAAGAAGGGAGGACTAATACTAACTAATGAGTCTCATGGGAGAATCACTACCATTATGGTCTGTGTCAAAACTAAGAATGGTAATGTTCCATTTAGTTTGATTGCTATACTAGAGTTGACTAGTGTTGTAGTATGAATATGGGTATTGTTGATCATTGAAATCATAATAATCATAATAACCTAGAATGCTAGAGGTAATTTCTTCATATTATGGAGTTGACCTTTATAAATTTTGTTTTCAAATATTAATTATGAATTTTCACTTTGAAACTATGCTTATTGTAAGCATATGTTTCTCTAGAGTCTCTTTTGATAGAAAGCCTTTTTTGAGAATGTTTGTTAGTTTAGCATGATTTTGACTTTGCAACTTGAGTTCTTTATCTTTCTATAACATGTCTTATGTATCTAGACTTTTTTCCTTGATAAAAAATATCTATGAATTATTTTCTTTAATATGTTTAATGAATCCCAAACCTTGTTAACCAACATTATCAACTGTTATAATAGGAGTAGTGATGCCTTGGGCCTACTTGCCCAAACCTTGACCATGATAATCAAACTATTATATAATTTTTGGACCAAACCCATACTAATTTGAAAGTTGAGCTTCATTTTGGAGAGGTATATTTTTATCTTTTACTTGATTTACCTATGCTTATTGTATTATTTCTTCCTCTGATTATGCTTTGTGAACCTTTTGTTGTTCTGAGTTAAAGCTTTGGTAACTACTTTTATACTGTTTCTAAATTTGACCCTTTTTGAATTTATATGTGCCATTATATATTGTTTAGAATATATGTCATTTTTTAATTCATATGTATCCATTATCTATTTTATTTTCCATTTCAATACTAAACATGAATTGGTGTGGTTCCTATTTATTTTATGATATGCACAATAATATTTAGATCTCCTCAGCAGGTGTAGAGGAGGTAGGTTAATCAACTTAGCTTTAATCATTTCCCTTAGTATCTCAATTTAACTCTTATTAGACCCATGTAATATTTTTTAATCACTTATAATTAATACATTGTGTTGTGATTTATGATTTGGATATGAAAGAGTGATAGGCACAACTTTTTTAGGTGTAGATGCATATACATGGTTTACACTATCATATTATAAAGACTATGTACATGTAATATGATTTACTAATAATGTGACATTTTCACTTAATAACTTATTTTGATTCTATTATTCTAATATTATATTGCTCATACTAATAATTTGATCCTGAAGAGTCTCATAAGTGTAAACCCTAGTTACTTCTAATTGAACATGTAGGCACATACCCTATAGGGGAGATGTGTGGATAGGCTAAGTATGGTCATTAGTAAAAATAGTATAGGTTACCTCATCTCATGGAGGAGTGATAACATGGACCTATTTAGAGGGAAATTATTTATCACACTCATGAATATGAGGAGGATAAGGAGATTATTTATTGTGCATAAGATATGACATTGAAACTTGAAACATAGTTGTTGGATTATGTGCTAAATCATCTATGTTTCTAAAGGTTTGATTGTTAATGTAATTCTACATAAGATAAAGATAACATGCTATGAAATATGACATATATTTAAACTAATTTAAATCATCATATACATATGTGTTTATTTCATCTTTGAATTCATTCCAAATGAAAGGAAATAAGCATGCAAGAGAAGCTAAAAAACTTTGCATCAAAAAGTAATTAACTTCAGCTGTCACAATTATTATGATTATATGAAATATAAATTTGGTTGAGGGTCCTAGAAGGGTATAAATATAAATCCTAGGGTTATATAGGGTTAGGGTTTGTGCAATATTTGAAGTGAGTTAGGTTAACCAAATATTTTAACCTTTTAGGACTTAGATGAATGTAAATCCTATGTTGTTAAAGAGTTGAGTATAGTAAATTAGGGTATAAATATATAATAAATATAGCCACTGATTTGTTATATAATTAACTAAATATAACCTTTTCTATAAATATAAATATAGTAAATTAGGGTAGATATATGCAATAAATACAACTACTAATTTGTTATAGAATTGACTAAATTTAGCCTTTCTAAAAATAGAAATAAATAATGAAAATAAGAACTTACCTAGAAAATGAATGATACAGATGATTTGGAGGCTAAAAACTAAGGTAGCGACTAGTCTAAGTGTCAAAAATAGGACCCAAGTGTTAAAACCCCTCTTTGATATTAGCTTCCTAATTGGACAGTCACACCCTATGGTGTTAGTGTCCCTATTTTGGTGATAGTGTCCTCTGTGTAGGATTATTATTAGCTTCTAGGTGTACCTATCTCTAGATCTATAAGGCCCATTCTTAAGTGCATGATTTATAAAACCCTATAGATGTTCTATTTTGATTTATTTTATGAGAAAACCCTAATCCTTTATATTATTAAGGCATATGATTGATACAAGATCAAAAGTGTGTTTGTTAGTGGGGTAGGCTAGACATCCTCAACACCCCATTGTGATGAGAGTTACCTACATAACAATAATTTAAAGAGAGATCAAGCCCAATTTATTTCTCCCCACCTAAGTGCTATTGTAATTTCAAGTGAAGCTAGTATGATTGTTGATTTGAGTGATTTGAATGTGTTTGAAACTATAAATCTAAGTAATCAAAGCATAGGAATATTGTAGATGGTAGTAAGCAAAAGTAGGGCAAAATAGGGATTGATAACATTAATTATGCACAACTTGTTCTGAGTTTGCATATGTAATTTTCACATGATTTCTATATAGTAATTAGAGGGATAAAATTCATGTATATATAATGTTTTGGTGATTGTGTGGGGGCTAAAAGAGGCCTAGGCTGACGCTAGGAGGTTTAAGATTTGAAAATATATCTATTTGTGAAAAAAGGATGGAAAGGACATCAACACCAATATTGAAACTCTAGTGCCATGTGAAACTATTGTGCCTATTATGGATTTAGTGTCTAGGTTGTATAATCTAAGGCATAAAGGGTTAGGATATGAGAATGAGGGTCTGGGATTGCCTTAGGGATGACTAGGGATGCCTATAGCCCACACAAAGTCTAGATAAGTGTGAAAATAACCTCTAGGATAGGTTTGGGGCTAAGCTAGGGATAGGTGATCTCAAGTATCACTCAAGTGTCACTTTTAGGTGATTATACTAAATAAAATTAGGAAGAGGATGAGCTAGAGGAAGACACTAACGAGTAATTAAAGGCAAGGGTCTTTAATAACATCCAAAATCTAAATTATACACCATCTACAACATTATTGGTTAGTCATACCTTCCCCTCCTCTAATACACACTATAGTTAGTCTTCCTATGATAACTCAAGAAAAAAAAACTATACCTACCACTCAAGTTACACAAGAAGATGAGAGTCCACCCTAATACTTAGGTGCATCACTAGGGATCACTTACTCAGATACATAAGATGAGTATATGGAATAATAATTGTAAGAATATCATCTATATGAATCTAAAAAATAAGGAAATATATAAGAGAATTATGAAGAATACGTGGAGGAAGAAACTAAATTTTATTCTTTCAAAAAGGTCCCTACATAGGTGACCTCTAAAACTCAAAGCCCTAGTTCTCTTCATACTCAATATGCAAAGCAAGTAGTAACTTGAAGGGAAGACCAAGGTCCTATTTTGGATGAAGTCACAAACTAACAAGGCACATTAGTCAGCATTATAGTAATTATATCAATTTCCTTGGTTTTTCCTCTTGTGGTTACTTCAATATCTACTACATAAGACTCAATATAGGTTATTGATTCCCATGTTTTTGTTGTTGTCCAAACTACTTCAGTTGTCACTCCCATTACTATTAATTCATTGAATTTATTTGGTAATTCTACCACTATTTGTTATTTATTTAAATTTATACATTTTTGGATTATTTTATTATTACTAATACCACTAACACTATGATTGTTTCCCATACACTAGTTGTATCATTCTTGTAAAGTCTAACACAGGATGTTATAAGGGAAATTATTTTTTCAACTAAAATTTATACTCTAATGATTAGCCACATTTTTAATATTAGTGTCTCTACCCATTTTTTAAACACATCTATTATATACACACCATTTCACTCAATTTGGGATATCTAGAAATAAGATTATTCAAATGGATTCACTTATGGTCATAGTCCACGAGTCTCCTGAACTCATAGAGTATGTCATCAATAATCCATATCAAATCAATATTTCTAGAAATAATATGGTAAATACACATTTTACTACACCTTCAAATTCCACATCTCTTATTTCATATACCTCGCTTGACCCATCTACTCTTATTCCACCTCCACAGAGCCCTTTATCTTCTCCTATCTCATCCTTTGTCTAGACCTCTTCTCAAGACCTATTGGTGATAGATATATGGATTCAACATATGAAAGCTAAGAAATTATACAAATAATATTTATTTATCACTAAATATCCAAATATGATTATTGATTTTATGAATTCGCTAAAAAAATTAAAATGCTAAAAAGAAGAATAGTGACTATTGGAGGCAAACAGATTGAGTTCAAGAGAGAAGAAGAGATATTCTCACTAACTAATAAGAGGAAGACCCTACCTAGAGAGGATGATGAAAACCAAGAATATCCCATATATATGGTCTATTCCACTAGGGTATTTTTTTTAAAAAATTGTGAAGAGCTATACATATTTTATAATGTTAAATAAAATCCCCATAGGACATATTAGATAATGTGCAAAGCTCATCCATGACTCTTTATGACATTGTGTGATCAATCAAAGATATAGAGAAGAATAAAAACCACAATGGGGAAATGTGATGAATTTTAATGAATAGTTGAAAATAATTTACATTTCATTACTGAGGTAGTAAGACATAAATCATATCTAGATCTTAATTTATTGTAACTTTTAGACATAACTTTAGCACATAACTATGTGAATAATAAGAGGATTCATCTCATAAAGTGGCATAATAAAATGTATGAATTGGTTGGGAAAAATAATATCTAATAACATAAATAATTATAGATATGCATATCCCTATTATATATACTCCATTGGGGTAGGTAGTGACTAAGCTATTCTTTGAAAATCTAATCTGATTAGCCATTGATAATTTTAAAGCAAGAGTATACAATACATTTTTTGGAATATTGATCAAGTTATTCAAATGATCACCTTTTATAAATATAAATTATCCCAAATATAATCATTAGATTCATCCTTTAGGACTTTATTGGGATTTCATAATAAATTGATGAATAAAATCTAGGTTTTCTTTAAACTTTCAATCATCAATTTTGAAGTCATAGAGTTAAACTTTATAGCATGCATGGCTACATATAATAAAATAAAAGAGGATAAAAATAATAAAAAATAGTTGGTTTCTTATGTAGGGGCTTAATCATTACAAAACCAACCATTGATAATTGTACTTTCTTCCTCTACATAGGCATTGACACATATTGTAGCAGGAGTTATGTTATCTCAAGGTAGTTCTATCTTGGCCCCTTTCCATATGTATATAGGTATTACTTTGGGAACTAATATATTTATGTCTTCTATTAATATGGTGATTTATAGTGCATTTACATTTCTACAACTTCATCATCCCATGTTTTTAGTTCTTTCATTCAATAAGTTCCAATTAGAGTTCAGTCCAATTCAAGTGCAATCTTCACTAGCACTTCCTTTCAAGATTTTTAAAGTGACTGTTTGAGTCTAATTTTTGACATAGTTATTTATGTTTTTATACATTCATACTAATTTAAATTAAGACTTGTTTATTTATAAACATTATAATCATGTAAATTCTACATGTCAAATTAGGAAATAATCTTATTGTATACCTTTGTAAATATGCAATGAGCTTTCAAGATGAGG